>CM076734.1:16743957-16902868 GCA_038501795.1 Pseudopleuronectes americanus | reverse complement strand
GTGTGTGTGTGGGGGGTGTGTGTGGGGTGTGTGGGGGTGGGGTGTGGGGTGGGGGTGTGTGTGGTGTGGGGTGTGTGGTGTGGGGTGTGGGGTGGGGGGGGGTGTGGGGTGTGGGGTGGGTGGGAGTGGTGGGGGGTTGGAGGGTGGGGGAGGGAGGTGGCGGGGGGGAGGTGGGGGGGGGGGGTGGTGGGGGGTGGGTGGGGGGGGGTGGGGTGGGGTGGGGGTGGGGGGGATGGGGGTGGGTGGGGTGGTGGGGAGGGGTGGGGGGGGGGGGGGGTGGGGGGGGGTTGGTGGGGGGGTGGAGGGAGGGGGGTGGTGGGGGGTGGGGGGGGGGGGTGGTGGGGGGGGTGGGGTGGGTGGGGGGGGGAGGTGTGGATGGGGGTGGGGGTGGGGGGTGGGGGTGGGGGGGTGGGGGGGGGGGTGGGGGGGTGGGGGGGGGGTAGGGGGGGGGAGGGGGGGGGGGGGGTGGTGGGTTAGGGAAAGGAGATGTGATTGTAGGAGGAGCGAGGGGAGGCGGTTGGGGTGTTGGTCAAACAACGTGTGGTTGGTGTATTGAGCTGGAGGATTTGTTTGGTTTGTTGTGGACGTGGAGTCGCTCCAGATGGTGGGGGGCAAACATAGAATGCTTAGGAAGGTGGTTAACATGTGCTGTCTTTCTCGCGGTATCCGGGGGTGTTAGTTAGTCAAGGTTAGTTGGTCTCAAGCTACCCAACTACCATACATATTAAAAAAAAAAAATAAACTTGCAGAGTTAATAGATAAGGAGAGATGATAGGCGGCGGCCGATGGAGAGGAAGTGGTGGGGGGAGGGGTGAGAGATTATAAGAGAATGAGACGTAGCCAAGAGGATTTGTAAGAGTTGAAAGGGAAAGAGAACCCATCCAGATTGTATGGTAAATCAGCAGGTTCCAATCAGGCTCTGTTTGGGGGGTTGGTTGTGTTGTGTGTTGGGTTGGGGTCGGTGGGTTGTTTTTGGATACGGCGGGTGCGCGCGACTCTTATGCCGCCGGGTTAAAGAGTGCGGACGCAGCTGCACTGCTGATTCGGGTTGTTTGAATTGTGTTTTTGAATTTTTTTGTTGCTTTGCAAGTGGCTGTGTGCTAGCTTTGCCGATCAGCGCGGGATCGAAGGAGTAACAGACAGTTCATGTCGTTGTGGTTATGAAGGGGTTGTGGGTACTTTATCTGGTGGGTTGTAGGACCATCGTCTACGGGGGGGTTAGGGTGAAGGGGGGTGAGCGAGATTCTGTGCGAGGCAGATCGGTGATGAAAAAAATTTGTTTTATAATACGGCCAGGATAACTGTGGTTTATATAACTGGATGTTTTTAATACAAAGATGGTTGTATGCGGTTAGGTTTGAGGTATTTGTGATTTATTAGACAAAGGTAATAAAGGTTCCTGCCAGATTAGGCTTTGGAGGGTGTAGGCGGAGGTCGCGCAAGGAGCCGGACAGACTTCGATAGCTTAGAGGGTTGGTTGGGGAACGGGTCCGGGGCGGTCAGGCGATAAGGGCTGGGGTGTGGGGGTGGAAGGGATGGCGGGCGTGGGGCGCGTAGGGGGGCGGGACGGGAGGATGGTGGGGTACAGGGCGTGGCGTGGGGATGGGGCCGGAGCTGTTTGGGGCGACTTTGGGGGGGCGAGCTTGCGGCGGTGTAGGGGGTGTGTGGGCGCGCAGAGGCCGGGGACGGGCGGGCGCGGGGGAGGGGGGGGGGGTTAGTCTAGGGGAAGCCGATGTGCCGGGTCCTTCCAGCGGGTCGGAGGGGAGGGGGAAATTAATGAAATTAAATCTAGTGAGATTTAATCCGCTGATTAGTGCGTCGTGTGCTGTATCATGGAGTTGATAACGCTGCTCCGGGGTCATGGTTTCGTGGAGGTTTTTAGTTTTCAGCGAAACTCAATTTTTTGTGTAAAAGCTTAGATTTCATCTTGGTAAATAGTGTGATGTGTCTATCGTGTGTGGGTGGTGTGTGGTCGTCTTGTGTGGGGGGGTTGTGGTTTGTTTGGTGGTTGAAGGTCTTTCTGAGGTTTTTAATGAGGTGGTTTTGTTTTTTTTTTGTATGTTTGAGATGTGGGTGGGGTAAAGGAATAGGTACGGATTAGAGGGGTTCTTATTTAAGGGGCCCTATGCCATTATAAATACAAGCAACAAAACAATATATATATACCTGTGATCTGTGTCTTTGCCAGGTGGTGCGTGACCAGATCACCCACTGCACCATGAAGCTCCGTCAGACCACTGGCATGATGGAGTTCTGTCTGGAGGTCCTGAAGGAGAACGACCCCAGTGGATTCCTGCAGGTACGTGTGTGTTTCACCTGCAGAAACATCTTCATAAAGGACAACAAGACCTTATTGAATCCAGATCCTTGAATATGTCTTTCCAGATAATAAGTTGAGGTTTGATCAGCCTGGTTTTTAACACAAGAACTTGGAGAATTTCTCTCGGATCAACAGGAGACGTCTCATCCGTGCATTTCTGTCAACTTTGTAGAATAAAGTATGAAAGAAAAGGTCGACCCCACTTTAATATATTTATCTCAATATCTCGAAATCTTTAAAACGTAATTTTCATACACAAACAATTAAAAAGACGTATAATTTACGTTCTATGGCACGGAGTCATGAACGATATTAAACTGTGGCTGAATGAATCTCACTTTTATAGTTGTAGCTTCTTTAGGGAAATTACTGATCACCATAAAACAAAAGCTTCCCTCTCCCTTTTAAAACAGTTTCAATTTAAGTTTCTGGGATTATAGACGAGGCAAAACTCAGCATGGGGTCTCACACTGAGGAGCGAGCGCAACTTTTTCGGAAGTATTTTTGTTGTTGTATATTAATTTTTTTGTATATGTGGAAGTTTTGATAGGATGAGTAAGATAGAGAATAGAGGTATAGAAAAGAAGTAAGTTGATATGGGGGGGGCGGCGGGAGGGGGGGGGTGAGACGTGGGGGTGGTCAGCTTTGGGGGGTTGGATGCGCGAGGGGGAGGGGCGGGGGACACGGGGTGGGGGGGGGATGCGGAGTCGGGAGGGGGTGGTTGGTTAGTTCCTTTGAGTTTCACCCCACGTGCAGACAGCAACACTTTTGCTAGGGAAGCCATCTGATGTTTCTGAATGCATCGCGCTGGAATGGAAATAATAAAAAAATCAATGCGGAGGCTGTGTGGTGTGCCGTGGGGGGAATGAAATATATGTCAAAGAGCTTTGAAAAGTTGAGAAATGAAGAAGATTGTTAGAATGATAAATTAAAATCACACTTGTGAAGGGATACTTGGGGGAAGCAATGTGTTGATAGTGTGCAGGACAAAACAACAATAACAATAGAAAAAAGCAGGGAGGTAAGTGGAAAAGCGGAATAAAAAGGATGAGAGCCAGGTACGGTAGGGTTTGTGGCCAACAAGTGAAATGGGTTTGAGAAGTGTTAGTGCGGTATGGTGTATATCTGTCTGCTTATATTAGCTAGATCTTTTATGATGTCTTGTGGCTAGCAGGAACCGCAAAGGAGTCGTTTACATTTGGGGCAGCAAAGGAACAGGTAAGAAGGGCGGTGAGGCTAATCGACGGGTCCGGTTGGATACTGTGGGAGGGGGGGGGGGAGGGAGGCGAGAATGCGAGTCCTTATCTATTATCTTTCAATACATTGTGCTTGGTTTGATGTGGTGTAATGTAGTTTGTTGCTCAGGTTCCAGGAGATTCTAAATCAGTTGGCCACAACAGATAAGCGGACTTTGGCCAGGTTCATTGGTTTTGTTCCGTCACAGCGGTGGGGAGGTAATTGTGCTGGTGTCTTGTGGGATACTTATACTCAGGGAAAGATGGTTTGTCCACATGGTTGTTTGGGCTGGGGGTCCCGGGGGTTGGGGTGTGTGTGTGTGTGTGTTTGTGTAGTGTGTGGGAGAGGGTTTGGGGAGCGGGAGTAGATAAGGGGAATATCCCAGGAATGGGTTTTTTTTGAGGTGTTTCTTTGTAGGTGGGGTTATCCTGGGAGGTAAAATGGGAATGGGGGGAGAGGGGGCGGAGGGGAAGGAGCGTGCGGCGGGGAGGGGGGGCGGGGCAGGAGGCGTGAGTGTGCCCATGGTGAGGCGGGCGGAATTCGAGGGGGGGGGGGGGGGAGGGGGATAGCCCGGGAGGGAGCGTGGGTGCGCCGACCGAGGGGGGTGCGTGAAGTCGGGGGACGAGAGGTCGCGTGTCGGCTAACGTGTTGGTTGTGGGTGGTCGAGTGTGCTGGGAAATGTGGGGAGGTGGGAGTGGGTTCTCCGTGAGGTAGTAGTAGAGATAGATCTGGCTAGGGTGCTGTGGGTAGTCAATAGATTTAACTGGGCGTGGAGGAAGAGATGTGTTTGTTCGATAGAGAGAGAGGGTTGGTGTGTACGAGTGAGAGAATTTCGAACCTGCTTGGATGAGTGTGTCGGGAGGGGTGGTCGTAGTCAGGATTGGGGTTTGGTCTGTGTTGTGGGTGATCTGGTGTGCTGGGTGGGGGTGTGTATAGGGTGTGGATGTGGCGAGTTGGGCGTGGGGTGGTGGTTTGGGTCTTGGTGAGTGGCTGGAGTGTGTGTGTTTCGCTGGCGGTGGGTGTGTGGTGAGTGTGTGTGGTGTTGGTGGATTGGTGGTGGGTGGGTGGTGGGGTGGGGTGTGGGGTGTGGGGGGGGGGTGGGGGGGGGGTGGGGGGGTGGGTGGGGTGGGGGGGTGTGGGGGGGGGTGTGGGGGGGGGGTGTGTGTGGGGGTGGGGTGGGGTGGTGGGGTGGGGGGGGTGTGTGGGGGGGGGTGGGGGGGGTGGGGGGGGTGTGGGGTGGGGGGGGGGTGGGGGTGTGGGTGGGGGGGGTGGTGTGTGGGGGGGTGGGGTGGGGTGGGGGTGGGGGAGGGATGGGGGTGTCGGTGGGGTGTGGGGCGTGGGGTGTGGTGGTTGGGGGGGGTGTGGGGTGGTGTTGTGGGGGGTGGGGGGTGTTGGGGTGGTCGGGTGTGTGTCTAGTATGGTGTGGGGGTGGGTGGGGGGGGAGCTGAGAGTGGGGGGTGAGCAGGGGTCGGGCTTGCGGAGAGGGGTGTGGGTTGGTGAGTGTGTAGATGGTGTGGGTTGGGGGGGGTGTGGGGTGAATGTATGGGTTATGGGGCGTGTGTGCGGTCGGCGACGGTGGGACGTGAGAGGGTGTGAGTGGTGGGTGGAGTGAGTGGGTGTGGGTGAGGGGGTTGAGCGGGTTGGGTGGTGTGGGTGGGAGTTGCGTGTGGGTTGAGATAGAGGTAGCGATGTATGGCGGAGTGGTTGTGTGTAGTCATTGTTGATGTAGGTGGATTTTGTGTGATAGGTTAGATAGTGCGGGTGTGGTTAGGTCGCGCTATTGTGTAGAATGAGCGTATATATGTGTTGTATATGGTTTCATGTTGTATGGTGTGGTAGTGGTGTGACGTGGGGTCAAAAAAGTAGATAAAGATGCTGAGTTGGGGTGGGGCGCGTGCGTTTCTGAATGTTTCGAAAGTGGGGTGTGGTGCGTAGAGTTGGTGGGTTGTGAAGGAGTTGTTTGCGGAGTGTGAAGTGAGTGTGTGGTTGAGTTTGTTAGTGATGGGTGTGGGTAGAGTGTGTGAGTCGGTGGGCGTCTCAGTAGTTCTTGACGGTGGAGTGGGTGGTGTTTTGTTTTCGTGTGTTGTGTGGTTGGGGTTTGGTGTGGGTTGTGTGCGAGGTGGAGGTCCCTGGTTGTTGTTTTCGTGTTGATTAGTGGGTTGGGCGGGAGGTTGAAGTGAGTGGGGTGTGGGGAGCAGTTTTGTGAGAGTTTGTATGTTGATTTGGTTAGCGCTTGTAGATACCCACTGCGTGGTGAGGGCGCGTGTGGGGTGAGGTTTGTTAGGGGTGTGGGGAATGGTGGTGGGAGGGGTGTTGTGATGCGTATGGGTGTATTGGGTGGTGTGGGTTGGGGTGTGGGGTGTGAGGTTGGGTAGTGTGTGTGTGTGGTGGTGGGGGGTGTGGGTGGGAGGGTTGTGAGAGGTGGGGATGTTGTGGGAGTGTGTGAGTTTGGGTGAGTGTGGGTGTGCAGCGTGAGTATGTGGTGGGTTGAGGTAGGGGTGTGGGTTTAGTTGGTTGTATGGATGTTGTGGGAGCAAGGTAGCGATAGGGTGTCCTGTAGCTGTTTGTTTAGTTTTTTGGTTGTTGATGTTTTTTTTTGTTTGTTTGATTTTTATGATAGTCATTTTTAGTTGTTTTGTTTACTTATTTTTCCTGTTGGTGGTACAGGTTATGGTAGGTGGTTGGCTCTTTGCATTGTGATGTATGGTGTGTGGATGGGGTGGCGCAGGGGAGCGGGGAGGGGGGGGTGGGGGCCCAGAGGGGGGTGGGGTGGCTCCGGGGGGCCGGGCTAGCGGGGGGGGGGGGGAGGGGGGGGGGAAGAGGTTGGGCGGGAAAGGAAAGGGTATACCGGACAGGGGAAGTTTGGGGGTGCTGTTCTATTGATACTGAATCTACTTACATGTTTTTTCGCTGCGAGTAAGACTAATCTGATTTCATTTCTCGCCCGACTACCACCTTACCTTTTTTGGTGCCACATGACAGGGGGGGGACGTCTGATGAAGTAGACCCGACGCGACCCCGCGACACGCCCGCGGGCGGCGGACGAACGCGCGCCGACCCCCCGCGTAAAGAATGTACATTTTTTATTTCTTGCGGTAGGTGCACAGTCCAGCAGATGATTAGGAAATAACTGTGTTAGTGTTTGTGGAGTTGTTGTAACAATAAACGTGGAGTGATCAGCTCGATTGTGGAGCAAGATAGTTCTCCCTTGGTTATTGTTTGTGGTTGTATGAGTGGTTGTGATGTGGGATACTCGGGTGTGGTGGAGATTGGAAGGGGGGTGAATATGTTGAAGATGTCCGCAAGTACCGATAGCAAGAACTGAGGGGAACCAGAGCAGGATAGGTATGGGGTTGGGCTGCGTGAGTTGCTGGGACAGGAGGCAAGAACATTGGATCTTGAAAGGGGTGTCGTTCAGGGTAAGGGTGGTGGTGCTGATGGATGGGTTTGGAGGAATTTATTTTATATGTTTCAAATTTTGTTTGTGGAGGGTGGTTTGTGGTTATTGGGGGAGGCGGTTGGCGGAGGATGGGATTTGGAATATTGTTAGGGATGCGGAGGGCGGGGGATGGAGTGGGGGACGGACGATTCGTGGATGATGGGTGGCAGGAGGGAGCTGGAGGGTCTGGGAGGGATGGATGGGGGATTGGAGGGATATCTGGATGGGCGGGTGGTTGTGATGAGTAAGGTCGATAGTGGTGAAGTCTTTGCGGGTGACGGCGGAGCACCGCAGGGGGGTGGGGAGAGCGGTGGTGGAGGATTTGTATCGTGGCGGATATTGGGGGGTTAGAGGGGGTACGTTTTTGAATGCGGGAGAAGTAAAAGCAAATCCAGGGAAGAGTAGACTAAGGCTATGTAAGTAGAAAAAAAGGAATCAAGCTCGCGAGTGCCATTTCGGAGATGTGTAACAGGGAGGTGGAGAGGGAACGGGAGCGGAGCCAGGCGAAGATGATATGAGGAAAGGAGAGTGTCGAAGGAGGGGGGGATGGTAGGGGTTAAGAAAATGAGGGGACGGAAAGAGGGAAGAAGAGAGGGGTCGGAAACGGTGCCGGGTTCTTTATCTGTTGGCCTTGGGGAACACCAACATCTAAATACACCACGCCCCCCCCCAACACTCCCCCCACCCTAACCTACACTTGCACACACCCACCTCTCCAAACCACTCCCACCACCCCATCCCACAATTACTATTCCTTGTGTCGTGTCACCTGTGTCAATAGATTTGTGGTCGTGTTTCCGGTAGTCTCGTTTTTACTTTTTGTTAGAGATTGCTGTTCCATATTCTTCATGGTCTCGCTTGAGCTTTTTCCTTTACTTCTTTTCTTGTTCCTTTTGTGTGCAGATCTAAGACCCAAATCATTCTAAGGGGGTGGACCCGCGCCCTCGCCCGCGGGGAGTTTCGTCTCCACGCAGAATGTTTTCGCACACAATTCTCAGGTACCAGTGGAAACGGGTAGACTGTGTTATGGTGTTTTTTGAAGGGTGTTGTAAAGGAGCGGGTTGGTTCAGCTGTCAGTTTATGGGGTGTCCGTTGAAGAAGCGGGGACCTTATCACTCGGACGTTTGTTTGTCTTAGGTGCGAGTCTAGCAAAATAGCATATCGATTTAGGGTATAGCTAGAAATTATGTTTCCAATAGCGTACTTGGACAAGTCCTTAACTAACGACCCTCACCCCCTCTTACACCGTCCCTCAATCTGATGATGAACCAATTTTTTTTCCTGATTTTAAGGAAGCAGAAGATGGAAAATTTATTATGCAAGGGAACAACGGGGGGGGGTTAATACCATAAAGCGTGAGAGTTTTATAGGAGAGACCAAACACCACAACTACCAAAAACTTAATACGCCCACCTGGGAGAAGATTGGGATCGATTGACGAATAGAAAGGAACATAGTAAAGCGATGGGGTTGACTGCTGGGGAATGGGTGGTGGTTAGTTGTAAGTTACTGTATTGTTGGGAAGGCAGTTTCGGGGGAGATTGGAATGTTTATAGAAAAGAGGGGTGGTTAAGTGAAAGCTCAGCTAGGAGGGGCGGGGCGGATATTGGATGTTGAGGGGGTGGGGGGGGGTGGGGGGGCGGTGTGGGGGGGGGGGGGGTGGGGGGGGGAGGGTGGTAGGGGTTGTGTGGTTGTGGTGGTTAGGTGGTTTGGGTGGGTTTATGGGTGTGGGTGGGGGTGGTTGGTGCGTTGGTATGTGGGGGTGGGGGGGGGGGTGTGGGTGGGGGTGGGGGGGTGTGGGGGGGGGTGGGGGTAGTAATTGAGTGAAGGGGGGGCGCGGTTGAACGGGGAGGGAGGAGAAGTACTTTGGGTGTAAGTTGTTGCTTGTTCGCTCGTTGGGGGCGGGACCCCTGTGTCTATGAAATGAATAATGTCTAAGAGATTCGTGTCTAAATTATTTAATCTGGAAGTATTAGCTGTTATAAAAAAAAGAAATATTGCCTAGAAAAATAAATTCTTTAGGGTATCCAAATAGGGTATTGTCACACCAACGTTTCGCTCGTCGTTTGCGTAGGAGGTTGGATAGTGTTCCTCACAACAACCATTTCCCATCATTGCAACTAGGATAGCAGTCGCTTAAGCCACTCAGACAATTAGTTTACTAGTCCGATGTCTACCGATGTTTAAAATACTGTTCGTTTACTCTTTCACTATCTGCATCTGCTGTCACTTGGTTATCTTCTTTATGATTTATTGCAGAATATGTAATCATATAAATGTCAAGGTTCTTATGCACAAGGTGAGACTCACTATGATAGAGGCCAGCGTGTTTCAGATTGCCTGCATCGTGCTGTCTTTTGGTGCCTTCGCCCCACCCCACTCCAGTTGTGTTGTTATCGGACAGCCTTCTGGACGATTCTGGTTTCTAATTTTGGTGTTCTTGGAATGCTCTTTTTTGATGTTTGATTGTGTTTGTGTTTATTCAGAACTGAGTGGTGCGGTCGGAGGTTATGCTAAATGTGTTGTGTCCGATGGTAGGAAGAAAGAAATATGATACTTTGTGTGTGAAAACTGAGGGAGACAAGCAAGACGAAGGTGGAGAGGAAAATGGAAAACACATTGATCCTTTTTTTCCACTTTCATTTTTTTGATACCAGAATAGTTAATTAAAGTTCTATTGAATGGGGGGGGTAGACGGAATAAAAACCGCCATTTTGGAAGTTTTACGATTAGTTTTTAATTGTTCAATGGCTGATGATCCCAATGGTGACGGGGTGTCCGAGACGAGGGACGTCCGTCTGGGGTTGGGGGGCTCGGTGGATCGGATTAGTAACCATGAACATGGATAGGGTGAGGGGGGTGAGTAAAGATCTTTAAATTTGGTAAATGTTCGGAGATACAACGCACTCGTAATTAGAATATATAATCCTCTTTGACTGCTGTGGAGTACCGCGCGACTATGTTTTTTTTCGTGTCTTTGTGGTTAGTTATCGGGATTCTTGAGTTGTAATAACATATGGACTAACCTAAGCATGTCATGAAAATTCCTTATGCTGACGTCACCTAAAGGGTGGTTACCATGTTTGGTTTTTTGTTTATTTGTTATTTTATTTATATTATGCGGTAGTATAGCTAAAGTGTTTTTTTTCCCTTTCGTGGGCGAATAGGGTCGGGATGTGTGGTGCGGAGTTGGCTGGAGAGGGGCTCGAGATGTGGGAGTGCTGGAATTTAAAGGGGGGGAGGGGGGCGGGAAGGGGGCGGTGGGGTGCTGGCGTTGGTACAGGGGACTGGGGAGGGGGGAGGGGCGAAGGTGGGCGGGGTGGGGTGGTAATAGAGGCGGCTGGATGTGGTGGCGACGATAGGGAGTAGAAATTAGTGAGTTTTCGTTAGGTTTTATTTAGTTGGAAATGGAGGGATCAGTTGTGGTTGCGAAGTGTCGTGTGTTTACGTAGCACTTGTGTGTGAGTATTGCCGAGCGGACTGGCTCGCTCCGGAGAGTAGTTGCACGTATCTTGGGTAATCCATAAAACACTTTGATGGAGACATGAGAATTATATCATTCAATATATTTGTTCTGTTTTACACGGATCATATCATTGGTAAATTTAAATTTATTAAGTTTTTTTTTTTTTATTTTTATTTTTTTATACAGGCTTGGTTATTAATCCAATTTTGCAGTTTATTTTTTTTCAAATTTCAATTTAGAGAAAAGACAAGTTACGAGAAGAGAAGGGGGTGGGGGCGGGGGGGGTGGGGGGGGTGGATAACACAAGAGAGGATAGTAAATGCATTAAAAGCAAATGAGCGAAAGAGCAGAAGAATCCGAGAGAAGCAGGAAACGAAAACGGTAGAGGTTTTTGAGTGATTTCATGAAAACCTAGGTAAAAGGGGAAAGAAAATAAGCTTCGCAAAGACCTTAGAAGTAGTGTGAGTAGAGATAGGCCATGTATAAGGTGGGTTCCCGGGTTTGTAGACTGGGAAGGGATAGGTTCATGACTACAATGATGGCTAGAAAAGAGTCGGATGAGAAAATACAAAAGTAGAAGTGTATAAAAGAAGGACTGATTAGGCACAATGTTACTGGCCAATGTGGGTTCCTTACAACTTGTTTTTGTTGTGCGTGTGGCGTGTGTCGCTTTTTTTTTCAATTGCAATAATGAATAATGTTATTGTTGGAGTTGGATTCGCTGTGCACAACGGTGTCTGTTGTTTGATGATATTAGGTTTTTGTTAAGAGGAAGTGTAGTGCGGGGTGTATGGCGTGATCGGGAGTGTTTGGGGTTTGTGAATGTGGCTTTGGTTTTTGCTTGTTATTTGGGCTCGTTTGTTTTTCACTTGCTTGCGTCTGGTGCTATATTGATGAAAATGATGAGGGGGAACGGGCATAGTTTGACGGAAAAGGAGTGGGTGAGAGGGGGGGAGGAGACATGATCTGGATGTGTGTAGGGTGGGTGCAGTGGGAGGGGGGGTTGTGGGGTGTTGGGCTGGACGTGGGCCGGAGTTTGGGGTGCGGGGGGCACTTGGGTCGGTGGGATTCGTGGTTCCTTGTGGTGAATGTCGCTGCACGGATCCACCTCTCACTACCCATAATTCTATGGAGTCGTTGAAAAGAAGATAGGTTAAGTTTTTTTTTCAAGATATCTTTTCTCATAAGACAACCAAAAAGCCCAATGCCATGACATTGACCCGTTCCTCTCTGTGACAAGGAAAAAAAATAATAGAAAAATCCATAATCATCCTCCACCTTCAATCGCAGATATTGTACACTAGATATTTTTTCTTAATCCATTATTCTTTGTTGTTTTTTTGCTCTGGATATGGATATGATTCTTGACCAAACCTGCATGTTTAGACTTTTGAAGTTTGAAGTTTATCTAGTGTCTTGTAGTTGCTGCACGAATTTTATAGTTCTATTGCTCAAATAATCACTTCACCAAAACAGGTTTTCCTTCATAACATATAGTTCTCTGTCCCCTGATTTAGTATGCAGTTAACACTGCGTGTGTTTTACAATGCATGCATGATGAACTTTGCACGAATTACCATCACCAAATGTATGTGCCTCTTTCTTTTCACACAGTCAATAATACGTGATTAGGGATATGAGCAACTTTTACTTCCTTTAACCAACGTATAAGGAGAAGGATCTTTCAGGTCTCACTGTCGCCTCCAGATGTGTTTGATGTCGCCTTGTGTCCGTGTGCTCTTGTATCAAAACACTCAAACCAACGTCGTACTTCCAGATGTGCAGGAGAATCCATTAGTGAAACAAATGCAGGCTGAAGACAGTGGTGAGGCTGAGATGGAGGCCGAGAGCCCCGGAGGTATTTGGGAGAATCTACAATTTTTTTAAAGTGAACCTCTGTCTTCCTCCCCTGAATGGATTCTGTCACTCCCTCCTGCCCTGCCCCGGCCCCTGACCTTCTGGTTTGAGGCTCATCTGCCTTTTTGTCCCTCAGCGTCTTTTAGGTCTCCTTCCTCCGCATGGTTCTTGTTCTCCAGCTCCTCTCCAGTGAACGGTTCCTCTGCAGAGTCGTGCTGCCGTCGCTGCAGCACAAAGTTTCCCCCCCAAAAAAATACCGTTACAGAAATTTGTGGCCTAAAGTAGTCTTTGTATAAAATACCTCAACTTATAATATTTAAGAAAATACTGCATTTGATGATGCCTTGCAATTGATTTGGACAAAAAGACATTTGAAGTATTGTATTTAACAATAATACATTAAAATATATTTTCTTGCATGAATCAAAGATCTACTTTGGCCACAGATGCTGTAAAGCGTATTGAATATTTAAGATATTACCATCGATCGACACGTGGACTGCAAAGATCCTACGACACTGTTCTTGTCCTGACTGCTGCCTCAACCCCTGTGTCCTCACTGCCGTTGTGTGGTTTTTATTTTGTTGTGTGTGTGTGTGTCTTCAAAGATTCAACAAGTGTCTACAAAGTTGTGATGTGAAACTGACGAGACAAAATGTTTGTCACTGGTTTTTATTTGTGTTATGTTTGTTTCAGCTCCTTTTGGAATTCAGTTTTGTCTCGTTTGTTTGGGGGCTTTGACAGATTTATTGCTTTTAATCTAAAAGTCTGTCACACAACGCTGGTTCCTTCCTGTCTTCACTTCCCCACCAGATGAGAAACCCTCCTAAATTATTAAATCACTATAAACAGATCCAGCAGCTTGTCCCTCTGTGTGGAGTTTACCTCAGGACAGACTGAATCCCTCACAGTTCAGCGATGACGAGAACATAAAAAGCACAAACCAGAAGCAAAGCTGCGTTCAAACCATTCCTGCTGGAAGCTTTGGTTCTCACACCTTCAACCAGCAGCACCAGCACCTCACACCAGGGGGCGTGGCGTCCTGACGTGGCCCAGTTAGAGCCGCTACTGGTTCCCAGCTGCTGCCCTGTAGATGAACCTGCAGCTCTTTCCCCTTAACGCCTTATTAGATCCACAGTAAAGCTCCTGTTTCTCTTTAAAACACAACCGGCCACACCACATCCCCCTGTTTCCTCCTCTTCCTCATCCCTCCATCCCTCTGCTTCCTCCTCCTCCTCCTCATCCCTCCATCTCCCACAACCCCCCCACCCCCCCTCTCCCCCTACCAATGATCTCAATCTGCACGTCTCATCCATCCACTCATCTCTCCTCCTCCACAGCTGAGTCTGGGACTTCTGTGCCGGTGGCTCCACTCCTGCAGCTGGAGAAGTGCTGCACCAGGAACAACAGTGCCACGCTGGCCTGGAGGGTGACAGCGCCCCCTGGAAGCCCCATCGAGGGCTACATCCTGGAGCTGGACGACGGCAACGGAGGACAGTACAGGGTCAGTTGGGTCTATCAATAATCCATATGCTGCTCAACTCTCATGATGCCCAGATGGCGTGTGTGTGTTTGTTTGTTTATGTGAGAGTGTGTGTGCTTAGTGTGTGTAGTTAAACATATGTGCCGTGAAGCATTTTAAGTGTGCAAGTGCTTGACCTACATTTGTAATTACTGTCACTTGCGTGTGTATAGAGCGTGCCTTTAAACAGCAGACAAACGTATAGGACCCTGCACTTAACCTGCATGTGTAATGACGCTGTGTGTGTGTCTGTGTGTGTGTGTCCCAGGAGGTTTATGTGGGGAAGGAGACAGTGTGCACGGTGGACGGCCTCCATTTCAACAGCTCCTACAACGCCAGGGTGAAGGCCTACAACGCCGTCGGTGTGGGGCCGTACAGCAAGACCGTGGTGCTGAGGACCTCTGATGGTAGATACTACCTTTGTTTGTGCAAGTGTGTGTGTGTCTGTGTGTGTGGGTGTGTATGTGTGTGTGCCCAGGGTTTGCCAAAGTGGCTCCAACACAAACACAGTGTCTCTGTTTGTGTGTTTGTCGTGTTTCTCTTGTGCTTGCGATGGTCTTTGCAGAACAGGTTTCATCATATTATTCCTTTTGTTCTGAGAAACAATGACAAGCTTCTCAGGAGAGGAGAAACACGATGCTTCATATTCAGGGGGGGAGGCAAGGAAGAGAGATGAGGAGAAGATGAAGGGGAATGAAAGGAACAGGCGGAGAAGAGCAAGGAAAGGAGAGGAGGGAAAGGGAAAGGGATGGAGAAGAGGGAAGCTGAGAAACAGATGTGAGAAATAAAGGAGGGAGAGCAGAGGAAGGAAAGGAGAGAATAGGTTTTGGGGAAGAGGAAGAAGTCAATGACAAAATCACAAACACACACTCACACAAACACACACACACAACAATGGGCATTACAGTCTGCTTTCGGACTGATAACCGCTCATCCCTCCGCCCTCTGTTTGTTTTTCTGTCGGCTCTCTTCCTGCCTCCTCTCCTTCCTTCCTTCCTTTCCTCGTTCTGTCAAAACTCTCAAAGGGCAACAAAGGCTGGAAAATAAACTCGTCCATACAACCTTTTAGAAAGTGTACGTGTGTGTGTGTCTGTCTTATTTTGTCCCAAAACATGAAACTAAGAAACCTGCTGTCTCAAGACTGTTGTTTTGTCTTACTGCAGTGGCCTGGTTCACCTTTGACCCGTCCTCGGCTCACCGGGACATAGTTCTGACCAATGAGAACCTGACGGTCTCCTGTAACAGCTACGATGACCGCGTGGTGCTGGGGACCGCCGCCTTCTCCAAGGTAAACATCCACACACACATAAAAGTTCCATCACGAGTAATAGAACCTGATTTATGATTTATTAATCACATTTATTCCGTTTTCTCCTTGAATTCCAGGGCATCCACTACTGGGAGATCTGCGTCGATCGCTATGACAACCACCCGGACCCGGCGTTTGGCGTGGCGAGGATCAACACGATGAAAGACATGATGCTGGGGAAGGACGACAAGGCGTGGGCCATGTACGTGGACAACAACCGCTCCTGGTTCATGCACAACAACTCCCACACCAACAGGTAAGTGTAAACTGGGACCAAATCCACATGTTCATAGAAACCCATCTCCTCAATATGTCTGACGTTCTTCATCGAGGTGCTGGAATTATTCCCTCAGATCTAAAGATATTAAAGTTAAAATGTCAGGATTTTATGGGTTCAATCAAACATCTCTAACAAGTTGGGCGGAAAGCAGTTCAGCATCTTCCTACTAAAAACTAAACCAACAAACTGAATCTCCTCTGAACTGCAGAACCATTGCGTTATTTAAAAGTGAGAAAAAGATTTAAAAGAAGTTTTGCAGCTGAATGAAACAAATTTTCATTCTCATTCTTATAATTTAAAAGTTGTATTTACTGATGTGTTTTCACTTTAACCAACAAAATGAGCCGGTTGCTTCCAACTTGTAAACTTGAGCCTCACTAGAAAATGATTCACCTTTTGAACTCAACCACAAAACAGCACTTGTGTGTCAATAAAAACAGCAGGAGACCCCATCCCTGTCCTCTGCATCAAACCTCACACATCTAAGAAGCACGTGCACACGCAAAAACACACGTGCACAGTATAATGAAGCATGCGCTGGGTGACAGGCGGCCCCATGAGGCTCGTGCAATACCGACTAACAAACCCACCGGGGAGCAGCAGCAGCAGCAGTGGAAGAAGAAGAAGAAGACTGCCGGCTGCTGGAGACATCAAACCGTCTCCCCGTGTCACAGGGACGCTGTCAAGCTCTCATTAAACATGCAGTCACAAGGAAATGTCTTTTTTCTTTAGGAGAGAAAAGTCGACTCAACACAGGAGAGAAATGAGAACTTTTGTTTCGTTCATCATCTCCTGTGTCACACGGTGGTGAACTCAGATCGATTCCTACCTCTCTCTCTCTCTCTCTCTCTCTCTCTCTGTCTCTCTCTCTCTCTCTCTCTCTCTCTCTCTCCTGCAGGCAGACATCTCATCTTGTAGATTATCACATGATAGCTTTCTAAGCAAAAACACATCTTACACACACACACAGGGATCCAGGACATGTTCTGCTTCCAAGGGAATAATGCATGAATAGTGATGGAACTTATGTACAGTGTAAGTTTGCCTTTATATTCACACTGTCTGTGTGTGTGTGTGTGTGTGTGTGTGTGTGTGTGTGTGTGTGTGTGTGTGTGCAGGGCGGAGGGCGGTATCGCTAAGGGCTCGACAGTCGGCATCCTGCTGGACCTGAACAACCACACGCTGACCTTCTTCGTCAACAAGCAGCAGCACGGGCCGACCGCCTTCGCCAACCTGGAGGGCGTCTTCGTGCCGGCGGTCAGCATCAACAGAAACGTGCAGGTCAGTGTGGAGCTGCATCGGGGGTTCGATCCCCCATGAGACCCCACCTCTTCCATGTTAGTGGATGGGACACACGGCAAACTAAAAAGTCACTTTACTGCCTCGACACCGCGGCTTTACTCTAAAAAGATGGCCGCTCCTGTTAACCTCCTTTTTAACCTCATTGTTTTTGTGCGCCTGGAGAAAGTAGAGGCGCGTCCTCCATGTTGTGTGTCTCAGAAGTTGTGTCGTCTCTTCATTAAACTACATTAAGTCCCTTTAACCCTCCTGTGTGTCTATTTCCACGTCTTCGGCCCCACCCAGCGATGCAGGGCTCTGATTGGCTGGTTTGTCTGTTTCAGGTGACCTTGCTGACGGGCCTGGACATTCCAAAGACTCTCAAACAGTAGGAGCCCCTCGTCTCTCTCTCTGCGCGTGCCCTGGATACAAACACACAAAGTCGTACGCTCCCCACTGGGACGTTTTCCAGTAACATCAGCTGGGATTTCACCTCCTCTCCCATCAAGGTGCCCTTTGTCTCGGATACACTTCAGCGTCCGGTCATTTGGGACAAAGGAACAAATCTATTGGCTGTAAAGACAGTGATTGACGCTTGTGGACGGACGGATTTACTGTGTATCGTCCCGCTCTTTTCATTGTCCCGTGGTTTTCCCCCTGTGACCTCCATGGACTCACGTGTGTTCATATTCTAGCTGCTATCGTTCCGGTGATTTCCACCTGAAGGAGCCTGAAGCTTCTCCTGGAGGCCGGAGACCATCGACTCTCTCGCTCCCACCGACGTCTACACTGTGCAGTCAAATCGTTTTCTACTGAAAAAGACACTAAAAGAAATACACAACGCACCAAATCACCGATAAAACGTGGAACCATAATTTCTTCAGGAGACTCCAGAGCGACTTTCAGGAGATGATGAACGAGGGAGAAGTGATCGAGCGGTGATTCTCTCTCAGGTGTGTTTACAGCCTGCGAGTTCAAACCAGACCATCTCCCTGAGTTACAGTTGCATTGTGGGTCCTTCACTGCTTCTCATAATTGGTTGGAGTTTAATAGGGAGGTGATTTGTTACCTGTGGGCAGGAACACGACAGACATTAAGAACTCAGTGAGGTGAAGCTGGGAAGATTCATTTCATTTCCTCAGTAGCTGTAAAACAGAACAATGGAGCCTGGGAGGAGCCATTAGGAAAGGTTAAAATCTTTTATCTTAAATTCATTTTTATGCATTTTACGGGTCAAACCTTTGCAGACGATTAGGTTTTATTTGATTGCGTCAGAGTTTCTTGTGGACTGATTTACCAGCTGAGATTTCAATCTTAATTCAGTTGTTGAAAGTGGCCAAATATATTTAAATATTTAGAGAATTAATAAAATTTTCTTTTCCTGCTGAGCGTTAAATGAGATAAATACCTTTCTTGTGTCTGTCCATTACACGTCATGCTGCAGACACTTGAAATATAGAGATTAAACAAACACACCCAGAACCTGATGATATGTTGTTTTTCACTTTGACGCATTCATATCAGAAGCTGAGATGGAAATGAGCCCAATCCTGTTTTTATTCCTTTTTCAGTCGTTCAAGGCCAACACATAAAACGATGCAGATCAGAAAGTGGAGAAAGAGAAAACCGTGGTTGTCTCATTGTAATTTAATTCTGTGCTCATCTGTGAGTCTCTCTGTCGAGCTTCAGACTCATTTCACATCTGTGGAAGTGAAGCTGAGAACGTGAGGAGCTTTGAAATCCAACCAAACCACTGTGACTAACGCTATTACATCACTTTGACATGTGTGCCCCTGGATGTGATCATTGATGCAGCAGAGGAAAGGTTCATTTTTAAATTAAAAAAATATTTAACCCTGGATTTTATGACGATATTTAAATATTTATATAATGTGTGTGTGTGTGTGAGAATCCACAAACTGTAAATACTGAGATATGATAACGACGTGTAATATGAAGCATGGATTAAGCATCGAACAAGTTTACAAGAATATCTGAAGCTGTACTGTAAATACTGAACATAATTATTGTCTCTGCAACGAGTGACGTTCAAGCCAACTGCTGCGACAGCGCGCCCCCTGCTGTTCAACCGCGCCAACAACAGCTTTCATGTGTTTCTCTCATCTTTCATTATCTTGTTCCATTTAAACCAACTATGATTTATTTTAACTTTCGAGTTAGTCAGAATATTTGCTCCATTTTGTACCGTAACTTTCATAATATTCAAAAACACGCAATCAGGGACATTACATAGCAGTTGCATTGTAACAGTTGATGTCGTTAAATTATTGTTATTCATCTTTAAAGACCTTTTTATTCTGTGGAATTCCAATTTCAGGTTTCTTCTATTTAAAAATAAGGACTGGCCTTTCTAGGAGATGGGATCCTTTAAATTTAGTTATGTAGAATGTTACATCTGTGACATTTACATCATTTTAAATAAGCAGCAAGTGTTTTTGCACCAGGTGCTACAGTCAAATTAAAGGGAAACATAATCCAGTGACCATAATCAATACTTTGACGCTGATTGACTAAATTTAACAGAAACTGATGCAACATCATAAAAAACCTGTACATTCATTTACCATCTTTCCTTTTCCCAGTTAAACCAATGCCGACTTAGTTTCTCATCGAGGATTTGAACCAGTTTTCTCCCGACGCAGAAATCACATCCAACTTTCTGCCAAAGGGGATTTTATTTCTTTCTGAAATGTGACAGACTGCCAGTTACCACCTAAGGGCTGCATTTGCATCATGTGAGGCTTCCTGGTTGTTCTGCTCTACAACAGCCAGCCATCAGAGGAGAAACCCGCCCTGAGGTTCTCTTCTCTGGGACCAGGAATAGATTCTAGAGCCCACGAGCAAAGTGAGACATCAATCATGAAATCTGGGTAATCTCTCTCTCTCTCTCCTTGGATTCTGCACGTCCGAGTGTTTTGAGCTGACGTGTCAAAACAGAACTTAGGGAATCTTCACTGGTGGAAAATACAACTTTATACTGAGCAATAATGCTGCAGCTTCAGGAAGTCAGCGCTTCTTATATGAAATTTATATGAAGACAGACAAAGATCACATATTTAAAATCATTCCGTATTGTACGGCATGTCCCTTTACCCCCCCCACCTACCCCCCCACCCCCATGAATGTGACATATTTGACCTCTACATGTGGTGCTGGGACAATACAGCATGTCACCATTATTTATTTACCTTTAACACATCAGAGGAACAAAATATATCTACTCTTGAGTCTGTAAATATACTGAATTACATATTTATTTTTCTGTTTGCTACAAAACCTCCTGGAAAGTCAAACGTGCTGCAGATAAACTTAATACAGATTTCCTCACGCTCCTCTCCGGTGAAATGTCCACATGCAAAAAGCTGCTTTTAGAAAATCGGTGTGAGAAGTTGTGACCTCACCCAGACGCACACGGTCAGATCGCAGGTTCCGTTTGTTGCCATAAGTCTTTATCGTGTCCGTGAAGACTTCAATGTTTACATCTAGAATAACGAAGATTCTGCTGCTCTGGAAGGAGCCTTCCTCTTTCTCATGGGCAAAGTGTTTATATGTGTCTTTCTTCATGGAAAAACATGTGTGTACATTTCTAATTTGACTATTTCCCTCCATCGTGTCCCTCTCCTCCTGCCAATATTAATGTTTTGTAAGACTGACATGGTTTGTATATGAGAAATGCATCGTTTAAAAAAAACTGCAGAAACGCAAATGTCTTTCTTTTTCTTTTTGTGGTAATTTATAAAAACAAAAAATAAATAAATTGTGATGGAATATGATTCGACAGAGTCTCCGGTCTCGTGCATTAACGTGCTGCCCCACCCAGGATCGCTCAGGCTCCGTTTCAGGGGGAGTCGATAGATTGGATTCCTGACTCAGCGGTCGGTCGCCAGTCGGGCCGTGGCCATGTTTCCACCGCAGCCCAGAGACACGTCAGGGAATCAACCTCACGGGTCACATCAGGAGCAGCTCTCGTCCATTTCCCCTCATCGTTGTGCTTCAGTTTCTCAGCAGAAGCACAAGAACAAACCTATTTGCTTCTCTTGTTGCCTTTAATTGACTTGATCTCCTTGGAGCTCAGGACCAGCAGCCCGTCCTTAAAGCGCCCCACCTGACCCGAGGGGCCGGCGCCAGAACCGGACGAAGCCTTCTTCCGGTCCCTGGGGACGAGAGAGCAGCGACATACAGACTCAGGTTCTGAAGACGTGCTGTTCAAACCAACTTGGACAATGTCAGTTATGTTATTATATTATAAAGAACAGATTCACTTCATTCACTCACCTCTGATTATTTATCTTCTTCTTTTTCTTCAAGTCAGACTACAAGGCAGAGAAACACGGTCAGAATTCAAATGATCATAATAATCACTAAAGTTTTTACTTGAACCTGGTGCTTCTGTTATTTGGTCCAGACCATTAATAACAATGACGCCCCTGTTTGATTCACACACTTTCACATCTTACCGGCTGAACGTCCTCTTTGGCTTTCTGCTTCTTCTCCTGAATCTGTCGCTGCATCAGCTTGTAGTTGACGTAGTCCTTCTTAGGAGGCTGAAGGAGAAACAATAAATCAAACTGTCACTCAGACAGTTCTGATACTGAGGACAGAACTTCAGAGTAAGAGTGATGAAGGGTCCTCACTCGGGCTCCGAGCATGATGGCTCTGTCCTTCTCAAAAACACGCTGCTGCTCCTTCTTATATCCGGTGATTCCGAACCGATGGACCTCCAGCCGAGCCTGATGTGCACGGACACAAATACAGTTCAGTAATAAACCTGTGAACTTAAATTATAAATGTCACAGTTAACATTTAAACTAAAATTGTACCTTTTCTAAACTGATTTCTTCCATCGGGTCACTTTGCGTCTTCTCCGGGATCTGAGGAGCCTTGAAGAGAGAACAGAAACAAAGACGAGAGGAGAGGGAACGTGAAACAAGTGAGTGACGACAAGAAGGTTTTAAAGATATCAGCTGGAAAACAAAAGTTCATCACATCCTCTGACTAATTCTAAGTGCTTTAGCCTCATCTGTACTTTTATAATGAAGAACACGGAGAAAAGCTGAAGTCTCTTTGACTCACGGGTGTTTTGTTTGAAGATGGCGTCTGACCGGTCTTAAGTTTCTTTCTGTAATCTTGATAAGTCACGACCTCGACCGGACTCACCTGCCGGACGGCTGAGCCTGCGTGAGACGATTAAACAATTAGAAACACAACAGGGAAGTGGAGGAATCAGTTAATAAATCATCTGAGAACTCGTGGTATTAATATTTGAAATAAAAAGGAGTTAGAGGAGGGTATTAAAAGTATTTTCCACAGTTTCCGCAGCTTCTCACCTGTCTGTGGTTGTTGTTGTTGTTCAGTGACAGTATTTGTTGCTCGCTCATCTTTAGTGTCAACACAAACATCCTTCACTGCAGTGAGCTGATCTTCCTCCTCCTCTTCTTCTTCCTCAGGCCGGTTTCTTTTCTTCTTCTTCTTGAGCTTCTTTTTTGACGCAGGTTCATTATCTGCAAGCAGCGGTGTCAGAGGTCAGTATAGATCTCTGTGTTTAGACATAATCGAATACACAAATCTAAGCAATCAACACATGTGTACGTATAGTTATTGCACATGTGTTATTATAGTTATTGCACATGTGTTAGTAGAGTTATTGCACCAGTTGTTTCACATTGAGGGAAATAGAAGAACCAGCTGATATTTGTAACGTGCTAACTTGAGGTGAAGCTAAATCCAGCTGTTGTGAATAAGCTAACACATCATTCATAGATCATCAGCTCCGCTAGCCCCCGTTAGCCACGTCGCTAACTCGCGTCCCACTCACCAAACTCATAGAACTTGTCCAACAACTGTTCGAGAAACAGCTGATCTTCGTCCTTTTCCCCGTTTGACCTGGAGTTCATTTCAAACTACGTGTAAAATCCCCGGTTTCACGACCACACGACGCAGGAGCAGTTCACACGTTCACAGCTCAAACGTGACAACAAACCGGGGCAGGCACATGGGGCTCGACTTCCGGGTTGGACCTCCCCGCCCACCGTACGTGCGGAGATGCTACGGAAGTGAACACGCCTGAAGTGTTTTGTTTTAAAGAAGTCGGAACCGCTCACACGTTCGAGTCCGGAGAACTTCACCGGACACGACGTCAATGTGCCGATAAAGTGGGATAAAACATGGCGTCCACATCTGGTTATTCGGTACGTTTGCCTTTGCTGCAGGCGGCTAAGCTAACTCCGAGCTAACTGGGGCTGTGGCTGGTTCCACACTTTGCATTTGACATTTCCTTCAAACAGCTGATTGACAGGTGGACACTGGTGTAACAACACGTTGACAAACTCACAGGTCACAGATTTGTGTAGGTGTGATTCAATGATTCATCAGAAACACGTTATTTGATCAGATGTAAAGTGGAAAACTAAAGTTAAGGACATTTAAACACCTCCAGTTACTGTTTGATCTACTTTGCATGTTTATTCTCTGCAGTTAAAAGTGTATTGGAGTGTGTTGTGGTTGTAGTGGGTTCATGCATGTGTCTGACTCGGGGTTGTGTGTCCTCCTCTGCAGATCAGAGACCCCATGCTGAAGAAGAGGGACGAGTTCGAGGACCTTCTGGAGGAGAGGAGGACCTCCAGTGACCTGAGATACGCTTTCAGGAGCTACAGCCCGGTTCTGTACAAAGATCTCTCTCCCTGCACGGCCTCCTCGCTGAAGAACATGGTGCTGCGGTCCGACCAGCTGCGCTTTGTCATGAGCCAGGTAACACACACAGAGAGGGGGGGGTGTGAGACAGGGTTTGTGTTTCTGGTTGTGACCCGACTGACGCTTGGTTGTGATTTTACACCGTAAACATGGCAGGTTAGCTCAGAATCGGCTTTATTAAGTACACATACCTGGAATTTGACTCCGGTATAGTTGCACTCCATGTACTTACACAAGTAGACACACAATTAACCAGCTGTAATACAATTAGTTATTTGGCTCCTGTGTAATAGACAGACAGGCAAGCAAATAGACAATCAGCAAAGAAAACACAACCTCCTTGGTGGAGATAAATAAACATTAATTTCTAATAAGTTTTCAGAATATTGGAAATACACACTTGACAATCTTTAAAGTTTTCCTCTCTAGGTTTCATAGTGTTATATTATGAACGACAGGGTTGGAGAAATAGGCCTTCATCACATGTTTAGTCAAAAAAGCTTTGAATTTTTACAGTTATATTTATATTTTGTTTTGTAAAGGTTTGCCAGGAGACGGGCCGAGCTGTTGTCGACATCCAGGAGGAGGCGTCGGCCATCTTGGAGGAGATGGCTCACAACCTGCAGCTCAGCACCGTTCGCTTCTTCGCCTTCACACTCTGCAAAGTCTTCAAAACCCTGTTCAGGAGCATCTGTGTCAACGAGGAGGGGATCCAGAGGGTGAGCACACACACACACAAACACACACACGATCGAGACACACAACCACAACGTGTCTGACAGAGGTCATAAACATTGTTAAGGTTGACTGACGCACAACCTGTGTGTGAATCGTCTTCAGCTCCAACAGGCCATTCAGGAGCACCCGGTCGTCCTGCTGCCCAGTCACCGGAGCTACATGGACTTCCTGCTGATGTCATACATCATGTACACCTATGACGTGGCTCTACCTGTCATCGCTGCTGGAATGGGTAAACACAAAGAACATGAGTGTATTCAATCCAACACCACAACTGTTTTGCACATGGAATAAACTGGACTTTTTCCCTGCAGATTTCATGGGAATGAAGTTTGTCGGGGAGATGCTGCGGATGTCCGGAGCCTTCTTCATCCGACGATCCTTCGGTGCTGACAAGCTGTACTGGGCCATCTTCTCAGAATATGTCAAGACCATGGTTAAGGTGAGGAAACCGTTTCTCCTTCAGGTTTTTATTCTTTCTAAGGAGTTGAAAACATTGTGCTGTGGTTCAGGTGGAGTGAGAAAGTTTTTTCAAAGCCCTCTTCTGTATTTATTACACAGCTACACACATTGTTTCTGTTCTCTGCCACTTCACCTTATCTCTGAATATGGAGAAGTTTAAATAAACGTCTTTAATTTCATTCATTATGGTCTTAACAAGGTTCTTGTCTCCAGAATGGATTCGCACCCGTTGAATTTTTCTTGGAAGGAACCAGAAGTCGATCGAGCAAATCTTTGACTCCAAAGTTAGGTAAGGAACAAACAACCAACAGTTAGCTCTCACTTGCAAATTATATTCTCTTTGTTTTGTTATTATATACAATTGATTTTAGGTTTTTATGAAACATATAGTTTATATGAAGGATATAAGGCTGGAGAGTTGTACAGATATTTAAGCTGATTGTTAAGATTGTAAAACCCTTTCAGGACAATTTGTTGTTAGTAGAGTCAAATTCAGTTGTGTTTTTTGACTGTCACTTGAATCCTCGTCTTCCTCCAGGTCTGTTGAATATAGTGATGGATCCGTTCTTTAAAGGGGAAGTGTTTGACCTGAGCTTGGTCCCAGTCAGCATCAGCTATGAGAGGATCCTAGAGGAGTCGCTCTATGCCAGAGAACTGCTGGGTGTTCCCAAACCGAAAGAGTCCACTTCAGTGAGTCCCTTACACATTTGTGTTTGTTTGCAGTAAACCTGCAGGACATCAGAAGTTGTATTTCACACCGATTCCCCTCTCTGTGCTCTGTAGGGTCTGATAAAAGCCAGGAAGGTCCTCAGTGAAGACTACGGCAGTATCCACGTGTACTTTGGTGAACCCGTGTCGGTCAGGAGTTTGTCCCAGGGCAAAATCGACCGCAGCCAGTTCAACCTCCTACCAAGGTCCGACAGTCAGACACTACACAACAAGATTCTGACAGACGCAGATGTAACTTCTGAAACATGCACTTGACCGTGACCTGTCCACTTTCAGACACATCCCGAGGAGGCCCAGCGAGGAGATCTCTAACCTGGTGAACGACTCGGCCTACAGGCTGGTTCGGGCTCAGGAGCAGAACATGGTCCTGATGCCCTGGGTCCTTCTGGCCTCCCTGCTGCTCCAGAGCCACCATCAGAACCAGGTGACCGCCCTGGACGAGCTGACTGAACAAGCCGTGTGGCTCAGGGATCTTTCACGACAGTTTGGAGCCTTCCTGCACTGGCCTGGTACGATATGAGTCCAACCCCCCCCCGTCCCCCTTCCCCGTTTAGACAGATTCTTTGTGTTCTCAGCGACACTGAGACTCTGTTCTGATTTACAAAAGACGTTATTCTGTGGTGCTGGATCCAGTTAAAGCTCCCATTTCCCTCTCTTCACATCTTCTTCATCCACTTCATCCCGTTCAGACCACGTGCCTCCGTCAGAAGTCGTCTCCTCAAGTCTCTCCTTGCATCGAGGTCTGGTGAAAATCTCTGAGGGAAGAGTTCAGCTGGCGTTGGATCAAGGTTTGTGTTTACTTATGTTTGTTTTGGTTCCTTGTTGCATCTGCACAATCCTACAAAAATCAGCTGACAGTGAGGCCACGTCAGCAAATGCAAGAGCAGATAAAAACAGTTTTTCTACCTCCTGCCTGCAGCAGAACAGTCAGACCCGGAGGAGCCTCCCAGAGCTGCTACCCCAGAAGAGGAGCTCTTGAGCCAGGCAGTCACCGTCCTCTCCTGCGCCTCCTACAGGAACCAGGCTCTGCACATCTTTCTCCGACCGGCGCTGCTCGCCTCGGCCGTCCACGCCTCCTCATCCAACAACAAGCGTAAGACTGGTTGTTAAATATTTTAGACACAGAACATAGTTGGTTTCTTCTGCTGCATGTGAACCTTTGTGTGTTTTTCAGAGGAGGTTTTCAACAGCTTCAGCTTCCTCAGAAACATGTTGTCCAACGAGTTCATCCTCTGTCCTGGAGCTACCGTGCAGGTGAGGAACTCCATCTATACGCTGAATTAATCTTTGGCCTCTTTTATCTTGGCCGGTACAAAAAGTTGCTGTTTGTCCTGCAGGACTTCGAGGACGCCTGTTTCCTTCTGGTGAAGACTGGAGCTCTGCAGGTTTCCCAGCAGCAGGAGGTGGTGGTGACGGGAACAGGACACAGAACACTGGCCTTCCTCACCAGTATGCTGGACCCCTTCCTACAGGGATACCAGGTGAGGGAGACACACACAGGGGTTTTACACAGTGATAAGATCCTGAAGCTCATTAGACTTGACAGGAGCAAACTAGTTCTTCTATTTAACAGCTTATCAGGGTTGATGACTCTCCAGTGGGGTTGGAATTTAACTTGCTGGAGTCCAGCAGTTTGTTTTGTGGAGCACGTAATCGCATCAGAACTCTCATTAGTAAAGGTTTGTGTGCGTGTACTGACTGCTGATGTCCTCTAGAGGGGGCTGTCAACTCAGCATTAACTGTACAGCTGTTTCTATTTGTGTGTGTGTCTGTCTATATGTGTGTGTGTGTCTCAGGTGGTGTGCAGGTTCCTGTGTGAAGAGGCCACAGAGGATCTGACAGAGAAACAGTTTGTTCCTGCCGTCCGGACGTTCATCCTCAAACTTCTTCTCTCAGGTTTCTCACGTTTAATCACCTCTGGTCTGTGTTTTAACCTCAGCTGTCGACTAAATAAAAACAGTTTTGTGTGTATGTTTGTGTGTTTGTGTGTTCTCCAGGTAGACTAAGATACACTGAGGTGTTGTCCTCTGACCTCCAGAAGAACTCTCTGGCAGCTTTGATGAGACTCGGAGCCGTACAGAAAATCAAAGGGTGCGTTGGTTTTACTCATCCTTCTGTCCCCGGTCGGTTTGATGCAGAATAATCCTTCATATGTGGAGTCATGATGTTAAGATATAAAGAAGCTGTGGGTCTGCAGAGAGTGTTTGGTTCTCAAAGTGACTTCAGTGTTTCTGCTTCAGAGCGGAGCCGGGAACTCTCAAGGTCAACAAGGTCATGGTGAACTCACTGGAAGACACTCTAGGTAAGGAACCCGCTGTGTGTTGGCGCCTGAACAAACCGACAGGAATACAAAGAGTTCAAGAGCTCCTCCGGCAAGGTCTTTTAAACAAAACATCTCAAATTCATCTGTTTGTCCAGGAGGGAAACTTCCGACTCAGAAAGCCGCCGTCGCTCGCCTGTAGTCCAGCGACCTCGTCAGCCAAAGGAGATTCAGAAGGTCAAAGGTCTTCTCCCCCCCGACGCCTCGGCCCCGTTTCGGCTTGGAACAAAAGCCTTGTGGAGACGGCACAACCGCTTTTAATCTTTCATTTCTCTCTCTTCTCCTCACCTCTCCTTCTCTTCCTTAGAATCTTTTATACTTGTACGTTAAACCAGAGGATGAGCCAGGCCTGTGAGGGTACTTTGCCTTTGGCTCATTCTGAATAACTAACCAGCCTTTGGAGCCTCGTGAAAAGCTTCTGAATGTGTGACGGGCTCCTCTCAGGATCGTGGACTGTTTCCATTAATGCATTTGATTATGTATCCTCGTAATATTCAGCGTGGCTTTTTCCCTCGGTGGTGTTCTCCCTCTTCTCCCTCAGCTCCAGTTTGTCTGCTAATCACCGTTTGTCTTTATTTTGAGCACTTTAATGAATTGTGATGTGGAGCTTTTATCCTAAATGTCTTTTGCTATTGTTTTCTCCTTTTTGCACTCTTTTTTTTGGGTGTGTGTGTGAAACAAAAGGTGCTAAAATGGATGAATACCAACATTTTAATTCAATTTATTAGTTTGTGGGCACTTTTATGAGCAAAAAACAATTAATATCTATGAGTTGAACTTGTCACAAACTCGAGGCCTTTTGGTTGTTGCAGGCGTTTTGCAAGCAGCAGCATGTGAGAGTCTAATGTTGCATAGCGTCGCCAAACTCCTGAGGAAAGAGCATTAATTTATACTGCAGCACTACCAGCTCCACCAAAGGAATATGTTGTTTTGTGTTGAATATGAATTCTGTTTTTTTCTTTATCCTTTTTCTCACGTTCTTGTTACTGAACTCGGGTACTGAGTTGTTTTTCACAATGAGTTGCTTGACGTTGAACCTTTATTAATACTCACAGAAGCTCTACAGGCCTCGTATAAGTCTGTTACGAGGGAGAGAAGATGAGACAGAATAAATGAGAGCAGGAGCAGGAGCTGTGACACCGGAACTCAGAGGAACAAAGCTCATAAAAGCAGAAGAACAACACGTCAGGACTTTGTGTAGCAGGAGTTTGACGAGTACTGGTGGGCCGGTGGGGGACTTCTTATTTTAAGCCTCAGGATTAACTGATGTTCAGAAGTGTGTAGATTTTTATGTAAACGTTTCCAAAAATTAGAGGAGTTTAAAAATCCTTATATTAAAGCTAAAAAAAACAAATTCTCCTGTAAGGACCCGAGTGTCAAATCATGAATCACCACTTCTTTTATAAAGCGCTACCTCCGACTTCTTCCTTTGTCAAATTTGCTCGATGCTCGTTTGTTTAAGTCCAATGGGTCAAAAAGAAAAAGCAACTCGGCATTAAAAAAATAATCTTGTAGAACATTAATCTGCCTGTTAACACGTCATCCAGAGTGTGAGTCGACACTTTAACTGTGTTTGTGGTTCAAAAAAGTTTTCAAACAACTTTTATATTGTGTCTTTGTGTGTGTGTGTGTGTGTGTGTGCTATCATGCATGTAACCATGTTACTGTGTGTGTGTGTGTGTGTGTGTGTGTGTTGGGTGAAGCCTTTCAGAACAGGCTGATGGGTTAAAGAGCAAATTAATAAAAGGTTTTGAAATACGAATCCTAAGTGTTTGTTGTTTTGTGTTGACGACAGGATGATCAGACTAATTCAGATTCCCTCCATCGTCCTCGTTGAAACTGAGAAACTGTCTGATGTTAATTGGTTTAAATCATGAAGTGATGGTTTAATCATCTTGTTTACATCAAAAGAGACCACTGGCAAGTTAGAAACTTTAAATTTAACCTGCACACGTCATCAAGGCTAGAAAGCAGCTCAGCATTAAAATTGTGTGGGACAATAAATGTATCTTATCTTATAAGAAAAGTACTGAATAAAGACCATTTACAAGTCTTTCTTCAAAATAACTAATTCTATGGTCATTATAGTTTTGGTCCCAGGTCGGTCTGAAGCTGCTAAGTTGCTTAAATATAAATTTTCAACATCTTCATTAAAAAAAAACATCCTCTAGGTGTCAGACTTGCCTCTCTGAGCTCTCAGTTCATTGCAAGTTGTTTACACACAGACACAGACACACAACACACACACACACACACACACTCAGAGGCATTTTTTACCATGCTTTGTGGCTCCTCTGCTGAGTAAAAGACTGCTGCCAGCAAATCCGCCACTTTCCCTCCATATTGCCCTTTCTCTCACTCTCACTCAGCCGCTGACAAATAATAGGTTCATCTAAAGTTGCCACACCAAATTGCTTACTACACACACACACACACACACACACACACACACACACACACACACACACTCAAGTCCATCCTCCCATCCATCCCTCCTTCCATCCCTCCACCCACTCGTTCTCTCCTCTCTCTCTCTCTCTCTCTCCATCCACACCCGTCTCCCTGGTGGGGGTGTATAATAGTGTCAGCTGCAGCCGTATCAGCACTTTATCTGCTACATTATGACGAGCTGGATTGAAGGCATGGCGTACATACACACACACGCATAGGAAGTCAGCACCTTTATAAACTGGTCTCTGACCTGTGGCAGCCGCCGGGAAAACAAGAACAGTGTCTTTAGGTGCGTTTGCTCTCTAATCTGTTATTTGGTTATTTCTTATCAAGGCATTAATGTGCACGTGCATGTGCACCAGGGGCCGGGGTGTTGTGCCCTCGGGGGCTCGTGCTGGCCTATGTGCAGGGGATTGATTGAAAGAAAGAGGGACCCTGGTGTATAGTGTGTCAGCAGCTAACCCTCGCTAATGGTGGCCCTGATGGATTCAGCGCATTTCCTCCAGCGGATCCTGTTTATCAGGGCTGTGCAATGGAGGCTGGGACTTTTACATTTTGTAAAAAGGAAAAGGAATCTGGGGACAGTCGGGGGGGGTTCCCTGAGGAGCATCCTCCGCCACGAGAAGCACATCTTGGCTCTGGAGCGTTCTCGCCTCAAAACCAATCTTTTCATTCCTCCCTGACGAGCCACAGAAGAAAAGGGTGTTCGCAAAGAGAACTTTCCCAAGCCTCAGGAATCTAATATGATCCACAAGGCACACACAAAAAACTCAGCAGCGATTTCCAGCTGTTTGAGGCAAATTACACTCTCCAGCCTGAAAAGCCTTTTTTTAAGAAAGTCCCGGAGGAGCGCGTTGGAAAGAGAAATGGACTTGAACCACTTATCTTTAGTTTTTTCTTCTCCTCTGCTCGTTTCCCCACCGGTCACTGAAGTCCTCGTAGCGTTAATCCCCAGTGTGACCACTCGATGGTTCACGCCGAGTAATGGCCGGGCAAAATGAAAAATGTTTTATAAGATGACTGTTATTATATGTAATGGATATTTTTGAAGGGAGAGTGCAGCGGTTATCATCTCAGTGCGTCTGCAGAGAGGGATGTTGTGTTGTGAAAGGGAGGAAAGTGGTGCAGATACTCAAGTACTGCACCTAAGGACAATTTTTGAAGTAGTTGTACTCCGAGTGTTTTGCTTGCTCCTACGAGTTTCAAGGGGAAATGCACGTATTTTTTCTTCACTACTTTTCTTTAAAAGCTGTCAGTAGTTTTTACATTAACTTCTGACAGTAAAATCCAGTGCTTAGTTCAGATTTAAACAGATTCACTGTTTGAGATCTGTGATTAGAGAAAAGTCAGAAAACACATGTTTTTGTTGAATTTCTTTATTCAATCAATGACTTGATGATTTATCTTTTGACTCTAATTGAATCTTTATATTGTCTGTTTTTCTTTCTCTTTTTACTGCTCCTTTAGAGGTGTTTTCTCATTGGAAATCAAGAGACCATGTGTACACATATACAATCAGACACAACACAGAATTTCTACACTATTTCAACATACATCTGTTCTAGTGCTTTGTGTTAAGAGTTGGTATTCATCTATTTCACAAACACTGCGATCCACATATTGACTGCTTTTGACATTATTTTCGATTTACATTTCAAACACCACAGTCATATCATATCAGTAGTTTTCCACTCAGCTGTGCTCTAGTAACACAGGACTTCTACTTTTAAACACTTTGAGTGGTTGTTAAGAGTATCGTTATCTCACAAACTTTTACACTGCTTTGATTTCTTTACACACTAAAACGATTTGTCACACAAACACACACATCTGACACACACACTCTGTGCTCTCAACTGGTCATTTGCATCCGTGATGTGTTCAGCGTTTTGCCTTTTGTCTGAGTGAAGCTCCGGTCACACATGAGACAGTGAGAGCAAACATTAACACACATAATCACAATATTGGTTTACGGCAATTATTGTTAATGTATTCTTCTATCTGCTTCCATCATGCATCAAAGAGTCGTTCTGCTGAGATCAGTGATTAGTGCCGGGTGAGCACATTAGCATTTTAAACTATATTTGCATAATGCAGAAATGCATGGATCTAATAAAGTGAGCTAATGTCTGCAATTAGCCAGAATGTGATTTCCCATTGTGAGCAAAGCATTTGGTTTATATTTAACATAAGAGAGACACACACACAGTTTTCATATGACTATACACAGGAGAATGTCTATATGCGGTACACATAATCACACACACACACACACACACATATATATATACACACAGCGATTACTCTCAGTCTTGCGGGATTCCACAAGCTGCCAGTTCTTGACAACAAGATAAATAATAAACCTCTGATGGATGCTGCTGTGAAGTGAAAGCTCAAGGAAGATTTAATCAAATCCAATAGAATCTAAGTGATGTGTGTGTGTGTGTGTGTGTGTGTGTGTGTGTGTGTGTGTGTGTGTGTGTGTGTGCGTGTGTGTTCCTTTGTAGATCAAAGATTATTTGGATCAAGCTTTGGGAACATGAGATTTCCCTTCACAGAGAGGAGCAGGTTCAGTGAACACAACTGACAGACGTCTGTTGTCTCCTCTGTCTGTGTCTGTTATACAAAATACTCTTTAAATCATTTGACATTCAATGGAAGACCCGTGTGTTCACAAGAGCTCTTTATACACATACACATCTTTGCTACTGTTCATTTTAAGAATTTTACAAATAGTTTGACCTTTTAGGAAACACTACACACTTACACGTTAGATTTACCTTAAAATAAATTATATTTAGTTTTATTTATTTCATATAAATACAGAAAAGTAAAAAGGAACTTGTCATCCCTGTGTTTCTGTTTGTGTGGTTGCAATTTCTGTGCTAAGCTAAGATGTGTAAATGGTTATAAATGATTCCGATGCTTTTCACCAACTTTTAATAACTGAAAAGTACCATTTTTTTCCAGTTGAGTCACTTGGGCGTTTTGATGTGTATGAAATGGGGTTTGTTCCAATTTCAACAATATTCTCAGACATGTGAATCATCGAGGAGACGCTGCTTCTATTGTACTCTGTAAATCAGGTAAGATCTTTGCTGACACGTGGACTCATTAATAATTCTGCTTGGATGAAAACTAAAGGCCAAGATGAGCTAAGTCAGATATAAAAAACAACCTCTACCCGGTGCAATAACAATTAAGAAATTCAGATTTAACTGGAGGAGTGCAGTTGATAATACATTGAGCCTGGCAGCTTCCAGGCCTCAGGTGGTGAAGTGAGTAGAAACCCTCTCGTGCAGCTTGTTGAACATCCGGTCACTAAGCAAATTGAGTCTCAGACACAGAAACCGAAGCCAGTTGAACTTCTGCCGTCCTCCATGGGGCCCTTCAAGAGGGTGCAAGGTAAATCTGGATCTAATTAAAATGAGAGGACGGGTAAATGTCCTCGCTCTCCTCTCAGTCCGAGGGCTCCCCGGGGCCGAAGCAACTTTCATAATTAGGACTGAATTGATGGTTGAGTGTGAAGCTGCGAGGACGACAGAGCAGAGCCGCTTGTGAACGTATTGAACCTTTTGTCCGGAAATGCAAAAGCACACATGACAGAGAAGTGAAGGAAAATTTACCTGAAGCCGACATAAGTTCAACTGGTGACCTTTAAGAAGTCACAAGTGGATTGTCTATTTGTGGGATATTATTTCATTTTGGGATATTTGCATCTGCTTAATAGCTTTCAAACCTAAAGTATATGTAAGTGTGTAAAAGTAAAATATGTCTTGGTTAAGTTCATGGAATGACTTCCCAGACGTCAGAGTTTTAAAACTTGTATTTGATTTATTTTCATGATAATATCTCTTTGCAGATGTTTGGTCAGTTGTCCTGAAATGGTAGAGTTCAAATTTCAGTTTTAACACAATTAAATGCAAATTTAACTGAAAATGAGAAATTTGTTTAAAAGAGCACTTTTATTAGAACTTGAGTATTTTCGTGATCTGCCCTGAAAAGACAGAGACTGAACATGAACACTGAGGTTTGTGGAGTTTCAGGAGGAAACTGCCTCAGTTCTTCTCTCACAGGAGTTTCACTTTGTCTCCATCAACTTTGAATGAAGACAAAAGAACCGACTGGATTTATTCTTTATTTCAACTTTCAGTGTCTTCACACATTACATTTTTATGGCTTTATACATATATAAGAGATTTAAATCTATAAGAAACCCATGTGATGAGAGCTGCAGAACAAACCCTCAGAGGGACTCGATCAGGACACTCTCCAATGGAACTGCTGGTTCAGATCATGAAAATCAAAAAGAACAGAAACCTACGCAGTGATTTCACGGACACACAATCAGTTTGTTTCACCTCCATCTCACATGTGGAAAATAAAAAAGAACAAATAATCAGCTCATTGATGAGGATCAGGATCAACACAGGTTCTAAAACATCACACAACCTGATTTCTACTTTGATTTAGAAAACAACAGCAACAATAGTTCTTTCAAACACATTCATGTCAGTGTAATTATAGATTTCTGTCTTTACAATGTGAGAACTAAATATGTGTGATAAAGGAAGGTCAGTGTTTGATTGACAGCTGATCTCTGTGCGGAGCAGAAACGTCACCACGACGAACTTTGATCAACAAACATGGAGACAAGAGAAGTTAAAGATTTACACACAGAATCTAAATCACTGCTTTTAATGACTCGAGTCTATTTGAGTTTACAGAACTCAGCTGTGGATCATAATAACAATCCAAACTCCAGCATAGAGAGGCTGAGTGAATGTGGTCTGGACTCTGTGGAGGAGAGTCATGGTGTCAGAGACTCTGTAGAAGGACAGAACACCTGCACTGTGATCCAGGTACACTCCTACTCTGGAGGACCCAGGACCTGACACTGGAGTCTTGATGCTGTTGTAATAAAAGTTATAACTGTTTCTATAACAATATAATGACCAAGATTTATCATTGAATCCAAATCAAACATTCATCTGAGTTTCCTGCTCTGCTGATATTCTTGTATGTGACTGCTACATAAACTCCTCCTCTCCCCCCCACCTCCACCTCCCAGTAACAACGTCCAGTCAGACTCTCTCTACTCAGGACCTGAACACAACCAGTGAATCTGTCTGGGTGATCAGAATAAGACTGATCTTCACTCATCCATGTTACTTTTCTGTTTCCCTCAGATAATAACAGACGTTTGTTTACTGTGTTTGGATCCAGTGTGATTTCCTGTGAATATCTTAAGAAGTCAGCTCTGGTCTCTGGCTCTGGTTGTGGCAGTAAAACATCCACTTGAGACACAATCTGTAAAATCTCTGTCTCTGTCTCACTCAGAATGTCCTTTAGTCGACCTTTGACCTGGGACACAGCTGCTGTCACGTCCTCAAAGTACCTCAGAGGACGGATCCTGATGCTGGATGGGTGTGTAGATCCACTGAGTGGTGACAGTGAGGGGTAGTTGTGTAGAAACTGGTTGTGGTCCTCTGTGTCTGAGAGCTGCTTCAGTTCATGGTCTTTCCTCTTCAGCTCAGTGATCTCCTGCTCCAGTCTCTCCTGAAGCTCTCTGACTCGACTCACTTCAGTGTCCTGCTGGGATCTGATCTGCTGCTTCACATCAGAGCTTCTTTTCTGCAGCAGACGGATCATCTCAGTGAAGATCTCCTCACTGTCCTCCACTGCTTTATCAGCAGAGCCATTGAGGGCCTCCTCCTCCTGTTGAAGCAGCTTCACGTCTTTCTCTGTGTCCTGGACTCTCTGCTGGATTGTTTGTCTCCTCAGCCCGAGCTCTCTCTGCCTCTCAGTCCTTTCTGCTGCAGCTGACACTGTGTCGTGGTCTTTATGTTCATCCACAGAGCAGAGATAACAGATACACTGCTGATCAGTGCGGCAGAACATCTTCATCACCTCGTCGTGGCGAGAGCAGATGTTCTCCTGGAGCTTCTCTGAGGGCTCCACCAGCTTGTGCTTCTTAAATGCAGCTGACTGAAGATGAGGCTGGAGGTGTTTTTCACAATAAGAGGCCAAACAATTCAAACAGGACTTGAGAGCTTTCAGTTTTCTCCCAGTGCAGACATCACAGGCCACATCTCCAGGTCCAGCATAGCAGTGATCAGCAGGAGCAGCTTGGAGTCCAGTCTTCTTCAGCTCCTCCACTAAATCAGCTAACATGGTGTTTTTCTCCAGGACAGGCCTCGGTGTGAAGGTCTGTCTACACTGAGGGCAGCTGTAGCTTCCTCTCTCCTCCCCTTTGTCCCAGTGGGTGTTAATACAGCTCTTACAGAAGCTGTGTCCACAGCCAGTAGTCACCGGATCCTTCAGTAGATCCAGACAGATCGGACAGGAGAATCTTTCTCTGTCCAGTTGATTTTCTTTCTGCGCCATTTCAGCTGCTGCCAGAGACTGAAGAACAGTTTCACTTCCTCTGAATAGAAACAGATCTCTGCTCCTCCCCCTCTGGTTCACTCCCTGCAGTGACTCAGCTCCCACAGTTCACAGCTTGTTGTTCACTGGTTCTCACACTGACACACCTTTGAAGGGAGGAGACACAGACATGACCTGACTGGGAGGAGCTGGTTGTGTTTGGGGAAGAAGTTGTTGGTGTTTCAGGTTTAACTGCATTTCACAGCGGCCTGTTCTCACCTGGTGATAAGAGGAGCTTTCAGTGAGAGATGGGGTGTGTTTTCCTTCATTCACCACATCCAGTAACAATTATAGTCAAATAAAATAGATGCTTTTAATAATAATAAATCACATCTTTATAGAGGAATGAAAAACTGAAAAAGTATAATAAAGGTTAAGTTAAAGTTAAGGTCGTCTTTACTGCTCCCGAGGGGCCATTTGGTTTGTAAACAGTCGTCACACACAATCCATACACATCATAACAATACATAAAAAAGCGTTAAACATCCATTAGTCTTTGTTAAAATACTAAAATATATTAAAATGTGTGTGTGCAATACATCAGGGCTACAGCTGGTTTAAAAGTCAGACTGCTGAGTGGACAAAGATCTTAAAGATGACAGAAATTGAAGCATGACCACACATTACAATAATAAAACTAGAAAAATGTATCCACGACATTCATCTCATTTTGAAGTTGATCTGATGAAAGCCCTGGTACAAATACCCCAAAGTAAAAATGTGGAATATGGCCAAAATCACCACTAAATGCAAAATGGCAGGCTTCCTGTTGGGTTTTTCAAATTGCAACTCCAGACTTTTTTGTTTGTCTGGTCATGATACACCTGTGTATCGATTTTTGTGAATTTCCGGGGGGACCGTTGAGCTATTTTGCCTCGCCCATTTAAAATAACTCCAGATCGGTACATTAACATCAATTTGAGCATGTTAAAGCCCTCGAAAAGACAATTTATTTGCCCAGAAAAAAATCAAAATATATAATCCTTACAATTTCAATAGGGCCTCACTGTCTGTCAGTGCCTGTCAGTGCTCGGGCCCTAATAAGTAATAGCACCAAACAACTACAGACAGAGACTAGGGAACTAATATGTAGCAAATAAAGACTTTTATCTTGTTGACAGTAACACAACTTATACAAATATATGATAATGTTTGTTATTTCAATTTTTAAATAATCATAGAAAAGAGTTGCTTGTCCCACAATCCAAAAACTCAATTAAAGATCTCTGTGTAGCACAGAAGGGATCCGTTGTAATGTTGACAGAAACGTATCCGCTGGCTGCACCAACAGCGTTTACTCTTCCACTTCACCACACACAGCGACTTGAGGAGGAGGCGTTTGGATTTTCCACATTTCTCCTGAAATCTCACTTGAAGGTTGGAGACGGAACTTAGCGGAGCCGGAGCTCACGTCTCTGCCAGCTCCGTGCACCTGTCGACGGGCGCTGTCGACATGTGTCAGAACCTCGGATTGGATTTTGCACAAATTGTAATAATTCGCTCTCCTCCTCATAATGAGCTTGTTTCACAGCAGGAGGTCACGACCGCAGCTGAAATGCGACGAGCGACCAGACACTTCAACACTTCAGCCAATCAGCAGATATTTGTACCAATTAGCTCTGTGCAGAGACACACATTCTCCTCCGAGGCTGCGGCCACAGCAGAACAGTAGAAGTTCATTTAAATCAGCGACATTTAATCAATTAAACAATTAATCAGTTGGGTTTGATTGGCTGCTTCATGGCCCTCAGCAGCTCAATGAACTTCTCTCCAAAGTTGAAAAAGAAATCGCTAATGATGGAAACAAATAACTCGGTGTTCAGAACAAAAACGAGGAAAAACGTGACACAGAAGATTCAAGTTTCGCTAATGTTGTCGTTCTGCTGCAGGAAACATCAAGAGAATTGAAATAGTGCTCAGAAACACTATATACGATTAAAGAAATATACAAACGTTGAAAGATATGGTAGATCTGGATCAGGGGCCAGATGCAGGAAGTTTTATTCACATTTTAATTGATTTATAGGGAATAATTCAAGGATCAAGATGAAAAATAACGATCAGGCACATTTACTGAGCTGATATCTATGAGTGTGTGGAGTTGATTGGATTTAAAGGGACTGTCGGGCCATTCATTCTGTGCTAATTGTCCACCCCTGCTTCCAGTCTTTATGCTAAGCTAGGCTAATCATCCCCCAGTTGCTGCACAGATGTGAGAGCCTTATAGATATAATCTCATCTAACAGCTATTAAAGAAAAGTATGGAACCAGTCCTTTAATTGAATTTCATCATATTTCATCATATTTCTGTTGTGCAGGACTTAGTTAACAACTTCAAACAACGCACAGCACAAACACTTGAAATAAAAAAAAAGTAGGTTGTTTGTGGGAAAAAGTGGACAAACACTTCTATAGATTAACTTTTATTTTCCAGTTTTCTTCCTTGGATCCATATCAGGGTATAACACGCCTCCACCGAGGGAGTAGAGTGACGGAGCGGCGCCTCATCAATAGCACGGCGTGATCTCTCTGAGGTTTGTGCGACTCTCAGTCACACACGCTTTTATCTGGCGGCTGTCAGACTCCTGCAGTGATTCCACTGCCGGAGCCACAGAGCTGACAGATGATTAGTTTGCCTTTTGTTCCTATGGACTTAATCACGTGTGTTTTCCATCAACGCTCAGAGCTCTGCACATACATATCTGATCTTAAGTAGTAATGCGGAGCTGTCTTTGAATTCTTAAGAAGGATGATCTCATTCTTAAACACAGATATACCTGATTTAGTTTTTCTCCACTAGAATCAGAACCTGGTATTCAAACAATGTGGGGAGCAAATTTAAAGAAGGTATAAATATATATAATATAAAAACTATCCCTGAGTATTTTTAACAATCTTTATTCATGCTGTAGAGGAAATAAGACAATGAGGATCTTGTTGCTTGGCTGTTTTCTACCTTTGAAACATCCAGTGGTAGAAAATCGTTTTACTAAAACCTTTGCAATGTGATAAAAGAAAGAAAATATTTTCTTTGTAAAGTGATTCAGCCTCTTTTGAGACTTTCTCTCCACCCTTTCTTTCCTTCTTCTTATTTTCTAAAGTCAGACACATTAGAAAATAAGTTAGAGATAATGTTTTTATGATTTAAACCAAACTTACCGGACTGATTAAACCATAAATGACAGAAACCTTGGAGAAAAACTTATCAGTCAAGTACTTTGACCTTCTACTTTGGCCCATGTACCATCCACTGACATGGAGGAAGCAGGATTTTGTACCTATACTATACTCAAATCAAATCAAATCAAATCAAATCAAAGTTTATTGTCACCCATCGCCCATCGTCGCCCATGTGAAGTTTATGACTTAGAGCTTGTACAGTTTATTTGAGGTATGACGCACACACAGTGAAACACTCTCTCACCTCAGCAGCCAGTCTGAACAGATGAACTGTAACGTGGACAAATTGAGGATTGAGAAGTGACCCACGACCTCAGGAGAACGGAGGGGAAGAGGAACACGAGGAGTTCCTTAGATCTCAGAATACAAATAAGAGACGGCACGAGAGAGAGAGAGATAGAGGAAACGACGCTGATACTCAGGAAGGATGAAAGAGATGGAAAGCAATCAGCGTGACAACGGAGGAGGAAGAGTGAGGGAGCGCGTGGGGCGAGGCTGACACTTTGTCAGAGGCAGAGCTCCTTGTCAGACGGGCTAATGCTACCTCAGTTCAAGTCCCTCTTAAAGACGTCAGATCACACAGGCAGATTGCCCACGGAGGAATCCAGGCAGGCGCCCGCCGGGGCAGCCGGGAAATTGCATTTGCTGCCTGCTACAAGATCCTGATAAGAGCAGATTTGTTCTAAGAACGCAATGACAGGGCAAGGTTATCACAAAGCTGCCTGGCCTCCCTACTGCAGAGGAGGAGAGGAGGAGGAGGAGGAGGAGGAGGAAGAGGAGGAGGAGGAGGAGGAGGAGGAGGAGGAGGAGGAGGAGGAGGAGGAGAGAAGGAGAGAAGAGGAGGAGGAGGAGAGGAGGAGAGGAGGAGGAGGGGGGGAGAGGAGGGAGGGAGGAGGAGAGGAGGAGGAAGAGGAGGAGGAGGAGGAGGAGGTGAGGGGAGGAGGATAGGAGGAGAGGAGGGGAGGGGAGGAGAGGAGGAGAGGAGGAGAGGATCAGGAGAGAAGGAGAGAAGAGGAGGCGGAGAGGAGAGGAGAGGAGAGGAGAGGAGAGGAGAGGATCAGGAGAGGAGAGGATCAGGAGAGAAGGAGAGGAAAGCAAGATTATGAGGAGAGGAGAGAAAAAGGGAAAAGAAAGAGAGGAAGAGGAGGAGAGGAGAGGAAGAGTAGGAGAGAAATATGAGGAAAAGAGATGAGAGGAGGAGAGGAGGACGAAAATGAGGAAAAGAGGAGAGGATGAGGAGACCAGAGGAGGAGGTAAAATCGACCCTTATGAGACAAGGAGAAGATGACAGGAGAACTTCATGGTCCTGAGATCAGATGATGTTTGTATCAGATCAGAAACATTTAGAATAAATCTTCATGGAAACTCAAATCTGTGAAAATCCGAAGAAACCAAGAAAGAAAAGAAACACGAGTGAATATGTGAACATCTGGTTTAATATGAGTGTTATCAGCAATATGTGAAGTTAATTTAAGCTCAGCTGTAATTGTGTATTTGTAGTTAGGGTGTGTGTGTGTGTGTGTGTGATTGCGTCTGGAGTCAAGACAAGCTGATGATGGGTGAGAGGTGATGCAATGAGGTGTGTGTTTGTGTGTTTGTGTGTGTGTAGGCTGCAGATAAGTGTCAGAGCTGTCTGTTGAAGTGAGGATGGAGGCGGTGAAGAGCTCCTTCTCCTCTAAAGCAGTGAGACGGGACCTGAGATTTAAAAACACCTCACGCGTCTCAGTTTGTGAACTTCCATTCTTTAGTATTTAAAGTATTTTGGACATTTTGAGTATTGGAGTGATGGACACACTGACATCGGTGGAGGAAGTACTGAAATCTTTAATTTAAGTAAAAGTGCAAATAAATAGATGAAATGTGTTTCTACTTTAAAAAAGAACTGAGTAAAAGTACTTAAATCAACAAGCTTTACACAGGATAAACTCCATTTACCCCATTTACACATGAATGCATGTGACGTGGGGATTTGTTTGTGATCAGAAGATTGAGATGAATGTTATTAAAACATAAATACCCACAGATTATCATCTTTAAACTGTCAACTGGTCAATTAAAAAAGGAACTAATCAAACATGGCATCAAAAAAACAATCTAAATGTCAGCAGGAAATTCAATTATGAAACTATAATGTCTGTAATTTGAATCATTTTACAACATGTGCGTGATTGTGTGTTTACAGACTGAGACATGTGCTGTTTCATTAGGAGAGAGAGAGAGAAAGAGAGAGAGAGGGGGGATGGAGAGAGAGAGAGATCAGCAAAGTAAAAGTTGAAAGAAGAAGGTGTCCAGGTTTGAGCTCTGAGGGTTTAGAGCTGTCAGAATCTTAATCTGTGTGTCATGAGGTGTGTGGACGCTGGGTTTAGAGTTGTGTGGTTGTTGGACCGGTGTCGTCTCGACAGCCGCTGTCCGTCACAGCTTCTATCAGGAGGCTGAAGATGTGTCTGTTAATGTGCTGCAGGGACCTTTGAATATAGATATGACGCGTTTAAACTTTTAATATTTATAGCACTGGTAATTGGGCCGATGGAGCATCAAATAATAATGAGCACAAATAGGATATAAATAGATATATAGACACTGATAACATGTAGTTTGTAGAAACGCCTCAATTTCCACGGGATGAATCAACAATACTGTCGAAGTTATGGTGGATTAATAGAATTATATTAATCACAAACTGCCTTTAAAGTTTGAGAAAGAAAAACACAAAAGTACATTTTATTTGTAAATATTTTTTAAGCATTTTAAGCTTCGTTTCCACAGAAATTCCTTTTTTTTTATAACTGTTTTATTGGAAAACAAGATTCTTCTCATGAGAAATCTGTCAACTCAAAATTAAACATTACAATTATCGGGAAATTTGAATTAAATGCAAAATGTGTGAATCTTCTGGCTTTTAAAAGAGAAAGAAATGAATTCACCATGGACGTTAAACATGGAAAATCTTCCCATGATTTATGTTTCTTTTTGTTCGAGGTATCAAGAATTAAAAGAAATGAGTAATAAGAGTGAATTTGTTCTGTTGTTCTCTGACACCAACACAAGGCTTTTCATTCGAGGAGCATGCTGCTGAGGCGTCGGCAGCAAAGCGCTGACACGGCTGTGGTGAGATGGATGGAACCCTGTCCTGCTATAAATCTTCCTCTTATTAACCCGCGGGCGAGTGAATGTAAAGTCCCATCGGCCTCAGGGGAGCCTGCAACACGAGGCTGTTTACGCTCTGGGTGTTTCCCTTCAGCCTTCAGTCTGCCACCGCGGACAGAGTCAGAGTCAGTGAGCAGACTTACAGTGTGTTTGTGTATAAATGTGTGTTTTTGTATATAAATATGAACCTTTTCTATTTTAATCTAAAATACAGAGAGGCTGGTTATGTTATCTCTCAAATCACCACAATAATTAAAATGTGAAAACAATCTGGAGGACAATGGTTCTTGTTTAAATGGCTGAAATAAATTATTTAGTTGTGTCCTTGATTGTTGATTCATAAGCCCACACACATTAGAGGCTCATTGAATTTTACACTGTATTAATATTAATCTCTTAGGTTTAAATTTGTCTCAGGCTCAAAACTCAGCCTCATATCAGCATTTTGAGATCAAATTGTATTATTTCAAATCAATATTAATGAATTAAGATGACTGTTTACCTCCAAAACACATAGATTAGTAATTAAATTCATACATCTTCATAAATGTTTACAACCTATAAATGTTGTCATCCTGATTGTCCGTGCATGCAGATCTACTTTGTCGCTCTATTGTGTTCATCTGTTGCACGTGTGTAATCCTACAGGAGGGATCACACCTCCGTTTCTTTCAGGAGAACTTTCCCTTTCCTTCGCAAACAGACTGATTTGAAGGTGTGTATTCAAATGGCCCGGCTCCGTGTGAAATCCACAAAACAGCCACATCTGAACTGATTAAAAGCCGGTTTGTCTACCTGAGGAATGAGTTTAGCTCCTGCCTTTAACTCCTCAACACACACACACACACACACACACACAACAGAACACAAACGTGCACACACACACACACACTCCCTTCTACCTGCCAATATATCACAGCCCCTAGGTAGGAAGATTGATGGCATTAAATTGCTCCTATCCAGCTTTTTTTATCAGGATTTACAGGAGTTGCTGTTCCCAGAGCTTTCCAGCACCACTTCCGTCCATAAATCATGCTTTTCCCCCATACCACCACTACACACACACACACACAGGTGTCACACACGTGCACACACACCACACACACACACACACGCACACACGTGTACCCACATGGACTTTGGGATACGGCTGTAACAAGATGGATGACCTCCTCGCCGTCTGCTGCCAAATCGAACCTTAACCCACACACACTCGGATGGGGGAACACATGTACATTTTGACTCTGTAATGGAAAGTGTCAATCTCCGTCGATGGCAGGCCCCTGGAAACACGGTGATTCCTTCCACCCATCGCTCTCATTATAGGAAAATGTCACCTCATTTCCCGAGTACACGTCGCCTGATTAATTTCTGAAAAGCAGAGAGACGGGAGATGGAGAGAGGTGGCATCTGTCCTCGGAGGGGTTCCTGTGGCATTAAGCGACTGTGGGTGTCCTAGAGAAGGAGCGAGGTTGAGAGCGGTAATCAGGACAAGCTTCTACCCCGACATCCTCCTGCTCTCTCTGGGGGAATCCCAGGGTCATCCCCGGCCAAATGAGCGACACGTCTGGCGGAGGGGTCTTCTCCCAGTTGGATGTGTCTGGAAAACTTCCCCCTGGAGATCTACCTGAACTGGTTCCTCGAGAGAGAGCTCAACGCACCGTGACTTTAGAAAACATGTGGGAATATCATTTTTTGTTTTGTTTTGTCTGAACCCAACCCGATCTCAAAGTTTCCCCCAGATACAGTCAAATCAAATACACAATATGAACAAACACACACACAAGAGCTACCTACAATGACAGAAACCATCTTTGGGAAAGATAAGTCCCATCTGCTAACATGGAGGAGGTGCGTTCATGGCCTTATCGGCAGCTGCCACCAGGGGGCCGCCCCAGATGTTAAGGCCTCACTTTTCAAAACCTGGCGAGTCGTTAATCTTCATTTACCTTCACTTTACCAAAACATGGAAGTACGATACACGTCACTGCAACAACATGAGAAGTTAAACCAAAGAAGACTAATAATCAGGTGAGCTAAACATATCAATATCAATATCAATATCGATCTCTTCATCTAACTGAGAGAACCTATTAAAAAGACTTGGCACTGATCCTATGAGCCGCTGGAGAGGAAACAAGGTGTGAGTCGCAGAAGAAGGAGAAGACGAGACAATGGGAGACAAATGAGTTGGAGGCGGCGACAAGTGTTTTTACAGCTGCTGAATAATTAGAATCAGATAGAACGGTGGCACCACCCCGCCTGTCATAGACTGGATAATGCAAACAAATGACCCTCAGATTGAAGACAGCGGGACGACAGCAGAGAAAACTCACACGCTGAGGCACAGTTTACAATCCACATCATCCCGTGATGACAGTCCAATTCCTTTCAATTTAAATACTGATTAAATTCCCCTGTTGCTTTTTTGTTGTCGCCCAACGCATATCTTGTGTATCTGTGTGTGTGTGTTTGTGTGTGTTTACAGCACAGAGAAGAACTATTGAATTACTGTACCTGCACTGTTTTAAATACCAGTATTTCACGTGTTTTGAAAATCCCCTTCAGCCTCACTGATGTTAACGAGTCATCGTTTGCAGCTTTGATTTGACTGAACTACACAGAACGAGAGACTCACGTCCACGAGGAAGAACGAGTGCAGGAGAAGCCACTGGGATAATTGCTCGCCTGCTATCGTGCTGTAAATCTGAGATTGTTTCCTGTTCGGGTGTCCTGGGACTGCGGATGAAAAATTAAACGGAGGTAGAACACAAATGGAAATAAATTAACGAGGGATGTGAGTGAGGGAGGGAGGGAGGGAGGGAGGGAGGGAGGGAGGGAGGGAGGGAGGAGTTCCTGTAAATTATTCACCTGGAAGCTCAACATAACTTCTTAGATATTTTCTAGAAACGTAAATAAAACATATCAAAAATAGATATATGTACATCCAGACCTAATAAATATGAGTTATTATTACTAACTGAGGCCTATTTTTGATTGGTGCTGCTGTATCATTCCAAATTTACGCATTGTGTAAAGGATTATCTTATCTTATCTTATCTTATCTTATCTTATCTTATCTTATCTAATTACAGATGTTTCTATTCTTCCTCAAGCTTTTTGGTGTGAGCTGCACAAGGACTCCTCTTTGTTCTTAGATCTGTGTTGTTATTATAACTGAATAATTGAAAATAAAATAGCGGATATTTAAAGTAAAAATAAAAATCCAGTTAATTGAGACAGCGACTGTCACTGGAGAGCAACCAGTCAGACTACGTGAAAGAATATCCAGACTGGTAATATCATGTGATGAAACCATGAAAAAGTCTTTTTAACTGCAGATCTGTTCTAATTAAAGTTCCTAGTAGAGACATCGGCAGAGTGTGTGTCCCCTGCTGTGACGTGTCAAACTGTCCTCGGTGAAAAAGACTCAATATCATGAAGGAGGAACAAGAGGTGAAGTCTGGATTAGAGAAATCTGAAGAAGCAGCACTTCATGTTTTAACCAGCGGTCCAGCTCGGGTCAGGAAAACTCATGCAAGCAAGTTTTCATCACACGATTTCATCTGATCCACACAGCACCAGCTCCGGGCTTATTGGGAACATTGGTCACCAGACACCAGGGCGGAGCTGGCAGGAGGAAGTAGAAGAAGTGTATTTTAGTACGATGGACTTTTTGAACCTGTTAAAAAAGAGAGTAAAGTCATAATTCCAGACTTCTGTGATTTCAGGGAGGGGAATATCGGAAGATCTGGCTCCTTTATTTTGTAGGAATGGGGCTGAAAAGTTCGAAGCCCCCTGCTGTTATGTACGTCAGTGTGTGTCTCTTTGTGTGCGAGTGTGAGTCTGTGTGTGTGTCAGTGCCTGCGAGGGAATGGAGGGCTCTTTGTAGGACAAGAAACAAGGTAAATGTCACCTTCCCGTTGCTGAGTACAGAGAAAGTTAAAGGTTGAAAAGCTAAGTCCGTTCTCTTTGACTCTCTTTATCTCTTCACCTCTGATTCCCTCCTCCTCATCACTCTCTCTGACCTTGTCGGCAATTTCACAACATCTTTAAAGCTTGTTTTTTTTGGGAAGATATTTGATTTGACAGCTCCCCTCGAACTCTACACCCTGCCTCCTCCATGTTGGTGGATGGGACACGGGTCAGACTAATAATTCTGAGTACACATCAAAGTATTTCCAAAGATGTTTTCTGTTGAATGAGGTAGATCTCATAATACTGAAGCTTCTTTATGTTTCTGATAAGTTTGTTTTTTTATGAAACATCCGTATATTTGAGCTTCTAGTATTTAAGAAGGTATCTTATTTTAGATTTTAATATATATATATTTATTTATACATTTATTGGTCCAAACACAAGATAATAAAATGTAATTATTAGGTGTCCTGGTTTGTCTCTATGTCTTTTTGTCTGAGTCTTATCCTCTCTCTCAATCATGAGCATCGGCAGAAAGCAATTACAATGTGTGCGGATCATTTAATTTACACTAGTTTAACACACAAACAGACACACACACACACACATACACACACACAGAGGCCAGATTGTTTCAGTGGTGTTGATTTGTTCTTCTTATTTTAGAATTCAACTTCCTCTCCTCCTGATCCAGATCTCATTTCCTGACTCTTAACCCCCCAGGATCCCTGAGTACACATGTCTGCCTGTGTGTGTGTGTGTGTGTGTGTGTGTGTCTGTGAGAGAGACCATAGCAACACAATGCACAGAGGTCTCGCTCCTGACAGACAGACGGATGGGATGTTTATCTGAGCTCAGCAGAGACACAAAACCTAAGAAACTGGACTTTGTGGCTTTTGGAGAAATAAATATCTATCACTTCAACAAGGAAACAATCAGTCGGGAGATGGAGACGTGATTAAACGTGGTCGACCAATAGCATCTAACCTCTTGTTTATCCCAATAATAATAGAAAATAATAAACATGTTCCAACCCCAACGTCCTCCTTTATTTTTATTTTTTTTGTGGCATTATAACATGATGTTATTTAACCAATGAGCAGAGACAACAATCCTTCAACCAGTCAACAGTTGTCAGGGAATCAGACCTGGGAGATTCTTTCTTATCATTAGAACAAATGAGCGGTGCTGTCGTTTGTCGGGTGAGAGTCTGAATGTGTCATCGCTGCACAGCTCCATTTAAAATCCATCTGCCCGTCTCCCCTCTTCCGTCATAATGGGATTCACAGATCCAGAGACATGTCCTATTCAACTCAGACAATGGGGGTCTCTCGACTCCCACCAGGAAGACACAAGGACTCAGGAGCAAATAGGACTTTGTGACTCCCTGTCAGTGTGTGTGTGTGTGTGTGTGTGTGTGTGTGTGGAATCTCACAGGGGGTTTCTGAAAAGCAGAGTCAATGCTGGGGACTACACACTACACACACACTGCACAGACACACACACACACAATGCCCCAGTACCCTATGATATCATCATGGGTGACTGGCCAATGTGACCAATGTGTGGAGACAGGCTATAATGAGAAACGATGTCGGAGAAGAGGAAACGACAGAATGTGTTGGTGTGGAAAAAAAAAGGGGGGGGAAAAGTACAAGTGAGAAAAACATAAAGTAATGAAGTAATGAAAAAATAAAAAATTACCGGAGGAGAGAGAGAGAGTCCCTCAAATTTACCAGCGACAAGCTTCCTCCTAATCACTTTCTCTTCTCATCATCTTCTCCCCATGTGCTCATATCAACCCTGTAACTCACCAGAACTAATATCTCCACGACTCCCGGAGAAGGTGAGGAGTATTTCTGGGCCCCATGACTTCCAATTATAAGTCCATTTGGTCATGGATATTTGGGGAGCGAGAGGAAGAGAGGCAGGAGAGGAGAGAGGGAGAGAGGGAGAGAGGGAGAGAGGGAGAGGGAGAGAGGGAGAGAGGAAGAGAGGAAGAGAGAGAGAGAGATCTGAATATTTGGATATTCACTCGCCGTCTCCATCTCCGCTCACCGCCGCCGCCGCCGCCGCCGCCAATCAATTTCCCATTCCATAACCTTGGAAACTGTTTAGGGTCACGGCGAATCAATGAGTGCTCTCTCATGAAAAACTGAATAATTATCCAAACCCTATGAATCAGAGAGACGGAGGCCCGGGTTCTGATTTATTCATGCGTTTGTTATTTTATTGAGGCAGCGCTGCATAATAGAGCCGTAACGAATGAGATGGATGCTGACGGCTTAAAAATAAATAAAGGAGAGTGAGGGAGAGATGAAAGGAGGAGGAGAGGCCGCCTGTCAGCACTGATGGAGTCCGATGGGCTGATGGGGACGGATGGATGTTCTGTTCTCCGCTCGACAGACACATGATGGAGTCGCCCTGGCAACTCGTTTATCGCCTCGACTTTCTGATGTTTGTTTGTTTCTGAATATCGGCTGTTGAGCCTGAGTCAGGAAGAAAGAAAGTGAAAGGAGAGAAATGAAAAGAAAGTAAAAAAAATGCATAGAGTAACTTGGGAGGTGGAGACATCTGAACAGCTGAAGATCCCCATTTGATCTTAATGACAATAATATAAATATGTGAAAATCAAGCATATTTTTCGATATTTGAAAGTGAAGAAATCTGCAATAAACTATAACATATACCTGTTCTCAACCTTCTTCTATTTCGAAGTGACAGCTCCCCAAAGTGAAACCCAAACCTCTTGAGCGCCCCCTGGTGGCTGGTTATGGGTTATGAAAATCTGAATACAATCGGCTTTTCATCACGGGTAACTTTCGTCTACACGAAAAAGCAACTACACTCGGTGGTGCAGTTGCTTTTTTTTAAATGATATGAATTCATTGCCTTGTAAATTCACTTTCCCCAATAGTGAAACAAAACCCACGATCATTCCTATGTCTTCATGGATCCCTGGGGTTCTACGTCACTTAAAAAAGCCTTAAAGCTCCGTCAGATTTATTTTTGCACATTTCTTTGCGCCCCTGACATCAGCAGGGATCCATACGCTCACTGTCCAGTGAGAACAAGCTGAGGAGGAGAAGTGGAGCAGTTTAGTTTCCTCCCGAGGGAACCCATGGATGATCACATCCAATGACTAACACTGACCTGTAATTGATCACAGAGGAGACAAGGCCCTTAAACGGCTCCGTGCGCGACAAAGATAAAACTGCTGCAGAGAGAGAGACTCTGCCTGATATGCTTATGGTATGGACTCCCTATCCACAGCGTTTTACAGACTCTGTGTTTCACTGACTCGCGTTGTATTCACATGGAACAAAGACACACAAAAGGGGGATGATAGAAGGTTTGAAGGTGCAGGAGTCACAGTTACTTGTGCCTGATTTGTGCTCATTTAATGTCTTATTACCTATTTTTTGATGCTGGATTAACTAAATATCACATCATCCCACTATATTTCTTATATCTACAATGACATGCATATATTTTGTGTTGCATATACATCAAAGTTAGTTGTTCAACATAGATTGTGGGTCTTTAAGAAGGTTTTCTGTTAGAAGACACAGCTCCACCAAAGTCCTAGTCCCCTCATGAAAGTACATTTAATGGATCTTCCTCTTTATATATTTGAGTTTCTGCATCAAGATCCATAACTTATTTCTCTGAGATATTAAAGTAGATTTCGAAAACCTCACAAAAGTAATATTCAACAGAGTGACAAGGAATCCTGAAATATACAAATTCTTTCTCAGCCTCATGTTTCCTCCTGACACTAAGTTTGGTGTAAATCTTTAAAGAACTTTTCTTCTTAATCCTGCCGACGAATGTGAGTGAGACCTGTGAACGGAAGCTCGGATAAAAACTCTTCAGAGACCTGAAGACCTCGAGAAACACAGGAAAACACCTGAAGAGGGAAAAACTCTGCGACAGATTCAAACCAAAATCTGTTCACACAACCCAACCCCACACACACACACACACAAAAACACACATACACACAATAATAATAATGCATCACAGGAGAAAAGTGCGTTCCCTAAAGCAAACTGAAATGAAACCCATTGTACCTCACACTGAATCATCTGTTGGCTCTGCTAGTTGCCAGATTTTGGACAAAGAAAGTGACCAGGGAGGAGAGAATGGACCATTCTGCTCTCTCACTTTAAAAGGCATCACTTTATTTGGACAGGTCGCTCTTCAATCTGTATGTGCTGCAATTCAACAGGCAGAGTGTAAAATGTCCAACATCCCTGCACGTGTTTATTCTTATGAGACCGTGGATCCTGCTTTGAAGACACTCACACCTGTGATGAAGAGATCCGGGTTATCGGTTCTGAGAGACGAGAGGGAAACGCAGGCGGGAAAACCTGAAGAGAAAAGAGAGGAGGTGAGATGGAAGAACGGCGTCCGGGGAAAACCAGAGCGTGGGATCAAGATATTATAATAATTGTCGTTGAGAGGAGGGAGGGGAAGAAAGGTGAGGGGTTTGAATCAATGAAAGACAGATGAAGGGAAAGATGAATGAGGAGAGACAGGGTTAAACAAGTGTGTGTGTGTGTGTGTGTGTGCGTGTGTGTGTGTGTGTGTGTGTAGTTTACAGTATGTTAATGGTTTCTACGTATCATGATTGACTGAAAAACACAAACTTCTCCAGCTGACGTGTGACTGCAGAGTAGCACCAGTCTAATTTTGGGATTGAACTGGTTTGGTTGCACCTCTGCTGCGGCTGCTGGGAGGTGTGGGAGATGTCAACACTTGGCTGCCAACTGGAAACTGTGGATTGCTCATCTCGTGTTAGTGTGAGCAACAGATCAAATACAGAAGTGAAAGGAAAGTGGAATAAATTAATCTGTTTGAAAGACAGTTTTAAACATTTCTCAAAATATTACTTTCCTTTTTGTCTCATATTGAAACCGTTCTTATTCCTAATTAAATTATCTGAAACCTCGTACGGCCAATATCAACAAATCTGAATTTGCTTCATAGGATTTAAAAAGGTGTCAGACCCTTGAGCGTGAGAAAACAACACAAAAATAACAACCACACATCACTCACCCATCATCCCAGGACCTAAAACCTGCAATAGCAACTCACACTGCTGCATACTGGTACAAACATTGCTGAGCAGTTATCAACAGCAGCTAATTAACAGCCTGGATATTAGGGGTTGGCTCCTCGAGGTATGCACAGGGTTACTTTTATTCTAGTAATTTGATTAAATACATGATGGTGGATGTTAAGAAGTGAGAAAGGAACAGGGGAGCGCTGACCCTCGTCTCGTATAACATAACATTATTTTATTTTGTATTTGCTTCATACAGACAGGAACCTCTGCTGAGAATCTACAGTAGAATACAAGCGGGACGTTGTCTCCGGGTGTTTTGGGGGGGGGGACCCGACCCAGAAGCAACAGTTTGTCCCTTTAGTCCATAAAATGTCCTCAATGTTCACAACACAACCCAAACAGTGCTTCTGTTGACTTCATGAATAAAACCTAGAACTTCTCAGTCTCTTGAACCCTCATCCGTTCAGGTGAATATCCACAATAAACATCTCCCTTTTAAAAAATATTAAAACATGACATGATATTTTCAGGTCCTGTCTTTTTCAAACCATGCAACACGTACTCGTCTGTGGTCACGACTGCCTTCAAGGTCTTTGTTGCATGTGTATCCATGCAGTCATAATTATGTGTATTGTTCACAGGCGGCTGGAAACCACACGTCCACATTCTTTTTTTTCTCCACATAGAAACGCACAGTTAGATGCGTTCTGCTTGCATCGGTGCTTCATCACATTTATGTCCAGTGCACGTGTGAGTTTGTTCAGCCACACACACGTCACCAAGTGTCCGTCTGTGAGTTGTGTGTCCTCGTGCGCTCACAGCCGCTCGATGTCTCTGTATTTCTTCCTCAGGATGGAAACCTGGTCCCTGAACAGCACGGGGTCCAGCCTCATCTGGGAGTGCACCAGGGGCATGAAGCCCAGCCAGTGGCTGAAGGCGTTCATGCAGCTCTGCCGCTGGGCGAAGTGGTCGGGGTCGGCCCAGCGAGACGCCTTGGAGCCCTTCGTGTGGAGGAGCAGAGAGAAACACAGGGAGAGGGAGAAGGTTTCAGAGCGAGTGAGGAAACAATCCACCAAACTCTGTTTAGAACTCTTCATCCTTCAGCAGGAAACCTTTAAAACGTGGAGATAAACTCTGGATTTTAATAACTTCTAAGTGTTTTTAAGAACTGAAACTTGAAGTGTGTTTCTAGACTTTTCTCGACAATAAGATGGAGGTTCATTATCTCTCCAGTCGCCCATTATCGTCCTGATAAATGATGTCATGATTATAAACGACTGAATCATCTCTGCTCATCCCTCTGAAATAAAGAATTATGATCGTCGCAACAAACTAAAACAGCTGCTTTGATCAACCGACTCACTCGCCGCCATATTGCCTTATCTGGATTGTTATGAGCTTGATCCAAGGTCTGGAGGGAGCCACATGAGGGATGAGGGTAGGGTCCGACACACTGAATGAAACCAAAAGCTCTTAGATGGGAAATGAATGCTTACATAATGAACCAGTGTAAGATATAAGTCGAGAGAAAGGGTTGTTAGGATTCATCAAATCTGTTCTTTGGTTCAGAGCTCGAGGTTTGAGCCACAGTTTGGTTTCATGTGCGTTTGTGTGTTTTCAGGATTTATCAAAAACAACTGGACGGATAATGATTCTGATTCAGATTTCGTGAAACCAAATATCTGTTTTTATTATTCAGTTCCTTTTTTTTACAAAGCACGCCCTCTAGACACACGAGTTTCACAAATAAGACACACAAGTAAAAACGCCAAAAAGAACATGAACAAATAAAAAACAGTGGTAAAAAGAATAAATAAAAGAATATAACCACTCAAATTTAAGCAGTTTCACTTCCTGCAGCAGTAAAAGTGACATTTAGGTAAAATCGGAGACGGCGATATGATATAAGTACGTTTCGAGCTTTGATTTAATAGAAGCCACTGACTCAGCCGGCCGTATTTCTTCTCCCTCCGAGCCTCTGAGCTCGTAAATCAGAGGCTCTGTGCCCCTCAATATTTACAAAATAAGAAGTTTTCCTTCACTCACACTGGAATAGAAATGATTAAATTGGGATTTACATGTGTTTTAACGTTCGTGGACATTTCTATCACGATTTCCATCTCAGTTTTTCGGAGCCGTTACAGACTTCTGCAGCGTTGTGAAACTTTATTTCACTCGTCAAAGTTTCCTACGAGATGTCAGCTCCTGTGTTAAAAGCCTCGTATCTGCTGTAGCTCGCAGCAAAGCAACAAATCAGAGGTGAGAGTGAGGGAGGGAGGGAGCAGGAAAAAGACACACACACACACACACACACACAAAAAGAGAAAAGAGAGAGAAAGAGCGAGGGAAGCAGCGTGTAAATCTTGGTTTGCCATGCTGCCTTCACAATTAAGACATTAATCATTGAGTCCATACTGCAGCGTCATCGTACTGCCTGTGGTCAGGTCATCAATCAGAGCCTGACATAGGGCAGGCCACAAGAAGCACACACACACGCACACACACACACACACACACACACACACACACACACACACACACACACACACACACACACTCACACTAATATCCCAAAGAGAAGGTCGAGGCTGCAGCCTGAAGCTTCTGCACGGTCGCTTATCGAACAAAAGGAGACACTTCCTTTATATTTATAAGGAAATAAATCAGACTCTTCATCTGCTTTCTCCAGAACGTGAAACCTTTTCACTCTCTATCGTCAGAAATCTCTCAAGAGTGAAATAAACATGAAGGAGCAGGATTTAACCTAAACGTATATGTATGTCAGGAATCAGCAGAGGAGGTGATGAACCGGGCAGGTAACGATTTGCCACTACAACACACACAGACACGCACACACATACACACACACACACACACACACACACACACACTCAGACACAGTGACATCGGATACGTCTGTAAACCAGGTAAAGCGAAGGAGTCAGATCTGATCACAGGGGACACAATTTAATACGTGAAACTAAAACCACCTCAAACCACATGACTGTTTGGCTCTGTATCAGTTTTAATCCCTGTGCATACATCTCAGTTGGGAACTCAGGTCACGTGACACCAGGCACGGGCGTCCAGCTTAAATAATAACTCATCTCCTGCTAATGTAAACAGCTGCATCGTTTCAAAAAGCAGAATTTAACATCAAAAGAGGGTCGACGATGTTTATAATTCAAGGAGCGAGGCTAACGCTGGTTGTTTACATCACAAAAGGGGTCGGCGAATCACAGGCCCTTACCTGAGACATCATGGTTTCCTTGTACTGCTTCTTCTGCGTGACTTTGATCGGCGGCTGCTTGGTGACGGCCGACACCAGGAAGTTCATCAGGATGTCCTCGCAGTTCGCCATGCGGTCCACCATGGTCAGCAGGCTGGCCGGGACGTGGTGGGTGAACAGGTACTGGTAATACCTGACGGATACACAGATATATATATATATATATACACAACTGGATATTTGTGTGTATCTAGCTTTTTAAAAGCTGCACTTCTATTCTCCAGTGTTCTGAATGGAAGATGCACTCTCAGCGACATGGCAGCACTAGATTACCGTCAACTCTGTTACCTCCCTGCCAACGCCTGCCGTCCCTCTCCCACACACACACACACACACACACAAACACACACACACACACACACACACACACACACACACAGACACACACACCATTATTCTATCTCTGCCTCGCGCTGCCATTTGAGAGTCTCAATAACAAAAGGACTAAAGAGTTGCACTGAGCATCCTAACAATAGAACAATGAGGGGAGCTGTTTATGCTTCAAATCCCACTTCTCTTCCTTCAATTTACCGCTCTGCCTCATACTCTCTCTGTTTCTTCCTTTCTCTCTTTCAGGTCTGGCTTTGCGTTTTTTCGACAATCGTTTTATGAGCTAGTAGAGACGTGGAGTACGATCATATCTCATTTCCTGTTCCACAGAGTTTTAATGGGGTCTGTATGAGGAGGAATAAGGATTTCTTAGAGGTTAGTTTCCTAGAAGGCAGATATTTCATGTCCCCTCTAGGTAACGAGGGCACCGATTGCTAAATTAAAGTGAAATATTCAATATGAAAAAGCAATTTACCGGTGGAAGAAAGCAGCTCCTGTGAGGACCATGGAGTAGTCGTTGGTCCACTTGGAGGTGTAGCCCCAGCGGGACCTGGAGCCGTCCCAGTAGTGGCTCCTCGCCGGATAACCTACGATACGCTCCGGGAAACTTTGCCACACGATAAAGGCAAAATCCACCTGGGGCAGGGAGGGGAAGAGAAGGAAGGTGGAGGAGAGAAGAGGAGGCAAATTGAAAATAAGAACAAGATCAAGAGAGAAATTGGATAAAAGGAGGAGGTGGTCTGTTTGGAAAAAGCAGAGAATGGGTGATAGAGCTACTTTATTGAAAATATCCAGGAATGTATTCAGAATATGAAATTAACAGATACACATTCAGAGCTGCTATCAAATGACATTTAACCTGCTGAGCCAGTGAAGAATTCCTCCAAACTACGACCTCTCTGCCTCCTCACAGACTAAACAAGGAGACATCTCAAATACGACTTTTAAAAAACAGTTTCTTTCCACATAAAAAGTCCCCATCAAAACACATTTTGTTTAATTATCAACATAAACAGTTTCTCTTGAAATATATAACGTTTAGAACCTTGAACGGACCAGACCCCCATCTGTCACCAGTTTACTGAACCTCTGCAAACCAGAGCAAAGCATTTTCATCTTTAATCTGTCGGAGTTTCTTTAAAGGTTCAACGAGGACAAACAACTGTTCTTAGAAACTAATTTAGTGTTAAAGTGTTTCTGTGAAAACGGCAGATTATGTCTTCTACTGTAAATCGGCTGCAGGACGAGATACGTCAACGTTCATTAGGTTTTTATCTGCGATTTTACAGAAGTTAAACCGATGAGGTGAAAAGACAAAGATGATGATCGCACATTACTGCAGCTTGAATGATCCTGAATCTTCCAAACACCCGTGGGTCTGTAGGTGAAATCCCCTCTGAAATGATGAGTCGCTAATTCTCTGAAGAATCACAGACACAGTGTGATGATTCAAATCTCTTTTAACAGATGTTTAACACTGTCACACCTGAGTCACCACTCAGATTCTCTAACATATAAGAGGACGTCCCATCTTTCTCTAGCAGCCACATGGACCATGTCTCTCTTGTTTCCCTCTCAGACTCCTCACTTGCCCGTAAAGAAGACATGTCACGGATGTCTTGAAGGTCCCTGTGACCTTGAGGAAGCCGAGGCTACCTGAGAAATATCCTCTTTTGAATTTAAAAAAACACAAGCGAGACTTACGAGGCAGACACACCAGAGAACGGGGATTAGCACACACTGAAATGCTTGGTAATTGACACACACACACACACACACACACACACACACACACACACACACACTCTGGAGCCGAGGGAGGAAATTAATTACCAGGATAGTGGAGGATAGAAGGAGGATTGTGGGAGTGGATGTTCTCTAGCGATACCTCGTGGCTCCTGTCATGAATCGCACGAGCAATTACTGTAAAGTGGCAGCACTAAGCCGGGAGAAAGGTTGGAGCTGCCATTCTCAGTGGAGCCCCTGATGAACGGCCGTGTGTGTGTGTCTGTGTGTGTGTGTGTGTGTGTGTCTGTGTGTGTGCGTACATGTGTTTACACTGCTGTGAGATGTGTCAGATGTCTCCAGCTGAGTTGAAGGGATTAATGATATCATGCAAATATAATTTTTGCCTTCAGAGATTAAAAGATTAAAAGTGTGTGTGTGTGCGCTCGTTTCGATATCCTGGTGGGGACGTAAATCGGAGCGACACCACCTGTGGGAACAGGAAGTGAGTTCCACACGGTGCAGAAGCTGCTTTCGGCTTTTAAAGTTACAGTTAGTTCAGGATTTGGTTTAATTGTGGGAGCAGGATTCATTTGAAGTCGTTATTTTGTGGTGAGATAGTTGCAGGTTGTTGCTTTGAGGTCGGAGTGTCTTGTAAATATAGCGGGGGGGGTCAGGGGGGAGCAGGGTCAGGGGTCAATAGGACGGTGTCATTATGCAGCCGTGGTTTTAAGTTGTAGCGTTACCTCAGCAGAGGTCAACAAAAAGGTTGCATCAACTGATTCAAGGCTCCACCCGGTGACCACGGCAGGAGCCAAAAATCAAACACACCTGAGGTTAAAGCACGATCCACAAAGAGTCAGCCATGTGAGCTGTGGCCCCTCCGCTGTGACCCCTACGCCCTCAGCGAGTGGACTGGTCGTGTTTTACAGTGAGATCGAACCAGCAGAGCAATGGGACTTACAGAGAACTCACGTGTTGTCGGAAAACAACTCGGAGTAAGTCCACGAAAACGTCTTTCTCTTTAAAATCTTAAGCAAATACAGATGTTTTTCATGATTCATCCGTTTGTATGTATCTATAAGCCAAGTCACACCTGATCCTTTCTCTTTGCTCATCGTCATTTTGCTAATATTTGGAGAAAGAAAAGGTAAAGGTAAAGGTAGCACGTACAAATATAACAACAATTTGTTCCAAGCCTCCATGTTGTCTCCACTTCAAAGCACACAAACACACAGAAGTCGGAACTACACATCTCGGGTAATGGGAAGTGCAGAGGAAAAGTTGAGTGAAAGTTCCTTTAAGTATCAATACTCGAGTCATCGAGGCCAGAATTGATCCGAGGAGCATCGGGTCAATCCAGCACATGGATCAGTGACAAATCTCTTCTGACATTTGGGTTTAACACGTCCGCTGTTATGAGATGAAAAGGAGCTGCATCACATTTTAGAGCCTGGAATCCTCCTCCTGCTCTTTTCTGACGTGTAGTGAAGAGTTGTATTTGAATGTGTCTTCTCGTGTTTAGCTCCTTGTGAAGTGAAGCCTCTGCTCTGGCTCTCACCGTCGACTCCCTTCTGCTTTCAGGCTGATAAGTGTTTTAAAGAACAGATTTTGGTTCTGCTGTGGCGTCTCAGTGTGATTCCAGCCGACCAGCCGAGGTGTGAGGTCCGACAGTGAAGCTACAAGCAACTACTGCAAGTCTGTGGTGCAGCAGCTCCTGAATCACAGCTCCTTTCAGCAGCTGCTCTCGGCATCGCACTGTCCTGCCCGGTTCTTAAAGTGTCATTTCATTACTGTAAAATGTCGACTGTCCATTAAAATGATGTGAGCAGGTGATCTCGATAATCTCCTCTTATGAATTGACGATCACTTCAACAGATGGTTTAAGTCCATATTGAAAAAAAACCTGCTCGCTGATTAAAGCGATAATGGCTTTTGGGTAAAGGGCTCAGTGGCTACATAGTGATCCCATGAAATGAGAAGGAGGGTCACAATTCTGCCAAAGCTGTTGCAGAGCGAATTCCAGAGCCGCCACATTGCAAATGTCTTCCAAAGGGCGTAATGGAGCCGCACGCTCGGCCGCCCAATCACAGACAAAAGCTTCGTCAGGTTTTTTTTTGTTCCACTCGTATTCTCTCCTCTAATCTCTCTTCACGGAATAACCACACACGTAATGAGCCGAAACAATGCATTTATGAAATGGGCACAGCCGTTCCTTCCTCTGAGGTGTTACGATACCGAAGCATCAGGTCCCCTCTTGCATATTCTCTCTCCCTCACTTGACACGTTTCATCCCCCTCTCGATAAATCCCCTCTCCTCTCCCTCTGACATCTTCTTCTCCTCCTTTAAAAAAAAAGAGAATAGTCCTGTGCCCATAAAAGTTTATGTGGAGAAATTCGCTGTTATTGCCGTGCCACAAATTGTGTCGACCATAAAGTGTAATTGTGATCCCATTAGCGTAGGAAAGGTGAACATTGACTCGCCCCCGATCGATAAAACATCTCAGAGTTTAAGGATATATTGGATCTCTCGGGCTCATTGGGCCTCGCGATCCATTATGGATCATGTGTTTCACTCGCTGGGAATCGGTGGAGAAACGAGTTCGGCTGCTCGTTGTGACTTCAGAAGCAGGAAGTGGAACTGAGCTGGAACAGAGTGTTGCGGGTTTATTCAACAGTATTTAAATGTCTCGGTTCGGACGATGAGGAGTGATTCATACAGCAAGTGAAAGATAATGTTATGAGAATAGATATTAAAGTATAAACAGCGATATATATTTTAAAAACCAAAAACTGCTCAGAACATCAAACCCTGAACGACACCAGAAGTAGAAAGTGAGTCACATAATCTAAATAACAGCACAGACGTCGGGGGACTTGTCGGATTCAGCTTCTTGCTAAAGGACACTTAGGCACCCAGAATGGAGGAGCCAGGCATCGAACCACCGACCTTCTGGTGAGTGGACGACCCTCTCTTCCACTTTTTCTGATATTGAATTTTCCTGGAACTCTTCCTCTTTTATTCCAGTGCTCCTTTTCTATTTTTTCTTTCTACTCACTGTTGTGTATCTTCCTTTCCTTCTCATTAAATAAAGAGAATATGATCCCAACACAACAAACACACTAATCTAATTAAGACCGGCTTTCATTCACGTGTCGCAGCTCTTTAAGTTCAGCAGCCGTGGAACTGTTCGGCGGAACGAGACGATTCTTTAGTAATGAGTGGTTTTCATGACTGTGTGGACTGACTGCCTCATTTCAGCAGGAATCGATACTGTGTTAAGACGTCTCCACCTTTAGCCACCGGCTGAAATAAACCATCGCAGACCGCGGCTGGTTAGAAAACTGTTTTCAGCTGCTGGAGTTGTGCAGGAGATTTAATGTCCCTTGACTCCACATTCTGTGACAGAGGTTAAAGGTTAAAGTGCATTTCGTGAGGATCAAGGTACTTTGTTCTGTCATGTTTAAGTTAAATGTTCAGATGTAAGCAAACTTTACTCTTATTATCATTTCATTTATAAAACATTTATTAAAAGTGCGTTGGACGTGAGGTCGTCTCCCCCGGTTTCGTTAGTAAAGCCTCGGTTCACCGGTTGGTGTTTGAGTTGTGGCTTCTCACCGGGACTCACCTCATTGGTTGAGAGGACCGAGTCCTCGTCCAGGCTGAGGACAGCATCCGTGACGATGACGTCGTGAGGGAAGAACCGACTGCTCATCGTCTGGAGAGGACGAGACAGAGAGACAGGAGACAGAGAGACAGAGAGACAGAGAGACAGAGAGACAGAGAGACAGAGAGACAGAGAGACAGAGAGACAGAGAGACAGAGAGACAGAGAGACAGAGAGACAAATAGACAGAGAGACAGATACACAGAGAGACAGAGAGACAGAGGACAGACGACAGAGAGACAGAGAGACAGAGAACAGAGAGACAGAGAGACAGACAGACAGAGAGACAGAGAGACAGACAGACAGAGAGACAGAGAGACAGAGAGACAGAGAGACAGAGAGACAGAGAGACAGATACACAGAGAGACAGAGAGACAGAGAGACAGAGAGACAGACAGACAGAGAGACAGAGAGACAGAGAGACAGAGAGACAGACAGACAGAGAGACAGAGAGACAGAGAGACAGAGAGACAGATACACAGAGAGACAGAGAGACAGAGAGACAGAGAGACAGAGAGACAAAGAGACAGAGAGACAGAGAGACAGATACAAGAGAGACAGATACAACAGAGAGACAGAGAGACAGAGAGACAGAGAGACAGAGAGACAGAGAGACAGAGAGACAGAGAGACAGAGAGACAGAGAGACAGAGAGACAGAGAGACAGAGAGACAGAGAGACAGAGAGACAGATACACAGAGCGACAGAGAGACAGAGAGACAAAGAGACAGAGAGACAGATACACAGAGAGACAGAGAAACAGAGAGACAGAGAGACAGACAGACAGAGAGACAGAGAGACAGACAGACAGAGAGACAGAGAGACAGAGAGACAGACAGACAGAGAGACAGAGAGACAGAGAGACAGAGAGACAGACAGACAGAGAGACAGAGAGACAGAGAGACAGAGAGACAGATACACAGAGAGACAGAGAGACAGAGAGACAGAGAGACAGAGAGACAAAGAGACAGAGAGACATAGAGACAGATACAAAGAGAGACAGATACAAAGAGAGACAGATACAAAGAGACAGATACACAGAGAGACAGATACACAGAGAGACAGAGAGACAGAGAGACAAAGATACAGAGAGACAGAGAGACAGAGAGACAGAGAGACAGAGAGACAGAGAGACAGAGAGACAGATACACAGAGCGACAGAGAGACAGAGAGACAAAGAGACAGAGAGACAAAGAGACAGAGAGACAGAGAGACAAAGAGACAGAGAGACAAAGATACAGAGAGACAGAGAGACAGAGAGACAGAGAGACAGAGAGACAGATACACAGAGCGACAGAGAGACAGAGAGACAAAGAGACAGAGAGACAAAGAGACAGAGAGACAGAGAGACAAAGAGACAGAGAGACAAAGAGACAGAGAGACAGAGAGACACATTATATAACTGCCAATAAGTTATCAATACAAGTAACTCACTAAATGTAGCTCGGGTTTCATTACAGAATCAGTTCCAGGAGCCGTAGAAAGGTTTTTACCTCAATAAGCATTTTTAAAGTTGTAGAGTTGTTACAGAAGTAAACAAAAAGTATTTATTTACTCCCCTGCTGTGTGTCATTCAGTCAATGAGTGGATTTAATGGGTTTCTTGTGAGTCTTTATCAACGCTCCGCCCGGCAGAAAGTGTAGCAGAGCCTGGTCCATTAGCCTAAAGAGGCTGCTGATGATATTGATTTGTGATTAAAGTGTGAATTATTTAACTGTTTTCGTGGAAAAAGCAACAAAAGACGGATCTTGGCTGAACAGAGGTCGAGTTCAGTTTCAAACACACATCGGAAAACAGGGACACAATGGAGTCGTTCCAGAGAAGAGAGAGAGAGAGAGAGAGAGAGAGAGAGAGTGAGAGAGAGAGAGAGAGAGAGAGAGAGAGAGAGAGAGAGAGAGAGAGAGAGGAAAGACACCCAGCCACAAGCGGGATTCAAACCTGCGGCGGCTGCCGAGGACCTCAGCCTCCGTGCATCTCCCCTCTAATAAACATTTCATGTAATGTAAACAAGGCCCCGTGTTAACTACGCTGTCACAGCACTGACATTTAACTTGGATTCACTATCTGGAAGAAAAGGGGATTAAATTCACAACCCGATGGGTCATATTAATATTCATATGTGAAGAGGCAACAGCACAAATGTGCAGGGTTTGTGTCTCCCTCCTGTTTAATGAGCCGCTGGAGGCTGAGTGCAAATTCATCAAGAGATTAAAACATCGAATCACACTTTTAACGCACGTCTCCTAAATTCCTCAGATGATTTGATTGAGCTGCTGAAAGTGAGAAGACTCTTTCTGTAGAAAACCACCACCACAGTACAAGTGGCTGCAGAAACCGCTCTAATTGGCTGAGCTTGTTGTGTTTGTCTGCACCTGTGTGAGTAACAGCCCACCCCCACAGACCCCCACACACCTCCCCCCTCCGGCTGGTGTCAATGCCTCTCTGCCTCCAGACACAGATTAGATCCCAGTGGGATCAGTGGCAGTTCAATGGCCTGAACCTTATCTTTCTCTCTCTCTCTTTATATCCACCATGACTCCTGCTACCTCGAGGGGAGACCCCCGCTCTGGCTTTAGATGAACCCACATGCTTCTGCATTGAAGAGTCAATTGAAAGTCGGGGGTATCTGCAGAGCCATCACATGGGCAGCTACCTGCTTCTTCTCAAACATTTCATCTGGTGTGTAAGTCAGCAGCTTTAAGTGTAAACAATTATTTTATGAGACAAAAAAATACTAAAAATAAATGAGATCTTTACAATATTCTTAAATAAATGTGTTCTACACGTCTGCACGATTTACTGACACTGACAGGATGAAGTTTGATGACCTCCAGTCGGTTACAAAACAGAACAACAGACTAAAGGATATTTTAAAGGACAATAATTCCGCCGTACCTCAGCTCCCCCGACCCTCTGCTCAATCACACTCTCAACATCAGCTCCTACTTGACCTTTAATCTCTTCCCTTTTATGCTCCTTTGGTATAATTTAAATGCATAGCTAAGGAGTCCGGATCGATGCTGAAGATTAATTTATCAATATGAAATTCCAGGGCGGTGTGTGTGTGTGGGGGGGGGCGAGACATCCAATACTGAAAAGTGATTGATGAAGGTGAGATGTAGTCGACACCACCGGGCGAGTCCATGGATCACTACTTATAATATTGATGGCTGAGTCATAAACGCTTAGCAAGCAGGACTTTGGTTAGAGCAACAAGGAGCCGGATTCTTCCTTCTGAAAAATACTATTTATAATATACACGTAATAATTTATATGTTTACAGTTATTTGGCAGGAAACTGTTTAAACACATCAGTTTGAATAAAGCACAGATGAGGAAAAAAGGATCAAATGAACACACTAGATATGTCTCACTTACATCAAGTAGGTTTTTAATTCAGGGACAGAAAGATAAACTCCTTTTCTTTGTGTATGAGGACATGTTGGATATTGATATATTAATTCATTCTGTTGTGCAGCAGTTGTAACGTAAAGTTTACAGCTGTTCAGGAGAGAGAAGTCCAACAAAGTGAAGCAGATCGACTCACAACCAGCAGCAGGTTACTGCTCCATCGACGCACACAACTCACTTTCTGTGTGTTATTGTCGTGGCAACACACACGGCCAGCAGTTAAACAAACACATTGAGGAGCATCTGCCTGGGCTGCGTGACAACACACCACATGACTAATTATACGGCCATAGATGCTGACGCGCACCTGACGCACACACAAACACAAACATACACACATACACACACACGTGCACGTTGCTGCCTCAGAGATGCTGTTTATTGTCGCCAGTGGAAATGTTGTTGTGTTTCAAGGGGGAAACATTTACATGAAAAGAAACAGAGGCAATTAGATGACAAAGGATCTGGATGAGAGGGGGGGGGGTTGAGAGAGCAGGGGGAGAGAGAGAGGGAGAGAGAGAGAGAGAGAGAGAGAGAGAGAGAGAGAGAGGGGGTGGGGGGTGGCAGTATGTGTGATCAAGTGTATTTTTAGGATTGAAACTCAATTATTTAAATTGATATGAAAACGAGTTAAATGAAAAACATTAGACTATTTCCTCCCTTTTATGAAACAGTTTCAATTTCATCGACCCAAAACGACAGACACCAATTAGTTGCAGATTTACTTCTGACTTCTATAACGGATGCAAACAGCCACTTTACCTTGGTCTGCCCTTCAATGACAGTGAGAGGCACGCTGGTGGAGGGCCACTTGTTCCGAGGAGGTAAAGGCTTGTCACAGTTCCACAAAAGCACAATCTGCAGGAGAGAGAAGCACAGGAAGGAAAGAGTATCTAAGTTTGTGTAGAGCACTCGGGCCTGTCGAGGTTTTCAAACAGAATGAAGACACATATATGTCAGAGGAAGTGAAAAGTCTGTGGTTTAGCAATCTCCCTCATGGAAAAGCAGAGTCGGACTTTTCACCCCTGAACTTCCAACTGTTTGCTCATTATATTATTATAAATTTTATCCTTCTATTTTTCTTCCCAGCTAAATCTAATAACCTTTTGTATCAGAGGAGGGGCTGCACGTCCTCTTCAAATATTATTACCACAAAGACAAATAAAAGAAAAGGGAGGAAGGACAAGTGAGGAGTGAGAATGTGAAGATGCAGGAAGCAGAAGCACAAGACGGACAGGAAGCAGAAACATTTGTTCAGCCCTACTGAAGTAAAAGTACCACATTGACTCTTAAGAACTTGCTTTTAGAGGTTAAAGAACTTGCAGAGGGTCAATAATTTACTACATCGTGTCAATCCAACACTGTGTGTGAGTCTCCCGTGTTGCACGAAGCACCTGGTCACAGTAAAGTACGGAGACGCTTCCCACCTGTGCACAGAACTTGGACTTGGCTACAGCGATGATGAGCTTCACCACAGGGGAGATCTGGGACTGCAGAGGAGTCACAGAGTGGATCACAGCTGTGAACTGCTGCTGGGGGCTCTTACCTGCACACACACACACACACACACACACACAGAAACACACAGACACACACAGGAAACAGTTGTCATGGCCGAGGTGTATTTAGGTTTTTTTAACACAGAGTTGTGCAGATGTACTCCCCCATAAAGCTCCATCACGGTTAACTGGACAGCGAGTGCTCCGCGCTGCACCTGTCATCCATCTTCCTGACAGCGTCTCCACTCCGGCTACACATGACTGAACATGAGTAAACATGTCTAACACAAGAGTGAACACTTTCCTCCACGAGTGTCTCTTTTAGTGAACACTGAACTGGGCTGATTTAGAACCTCCTAATGAGTTATTCCATTTTCCGGCAACTCGCAAACAAACCAGCTCTTGTTAGATACTTTAATTTTTTCTTTTACCCGAGGAGAACAAATGAAGCAAAACAGGATAAAAACGAGAAGTCGAGAAGCAGAACCAAACTTTAAATTACTACCTTGGATAAATGATCCCCAGCATGCGAAGTACAATGAGTAAATAGAGCCGGGGAAGTGATTCCCCCCGAGGCAGCTTGTGCCAAGGAAATGCATCTGTATTATGGAGCGTTGGCTCCGGCAGCTGGAATATATGCACACGTTTTCAATTCCATAATAAATGAATGCGTTCACCTTGTAGCTTTCAATGTAAAGACACAAAGAGCAGACGTGTAGTCACATGCTCACTAAGACACTGATTTGAATCAGATTAACGTGATTCTCTCACTGGAAAACACTTTGTGAATATAAATCAGTATGAGACTAATGTGATTAACACGTTATGAGAAGAATAGAGTAAATGAGGGCAGATATTCCAACGACACACAGACACACAGGTTATATTCAGAACCAGGAACGCAGGAGCATCCCCCACACCCACCATGTGTTGGGGCGGGTATGGGAATAGGGGAATAAGCATCCTCGTGGATAAGTGGAGCCAGAGTGCTCTTTAGTGTAGCTCGATCCATCTCTCTGACACCGGGCCCCCTGACCAGACATCTCAGGTGGGCTCAGCGTATTTATGGAAGCAGGAGCTCTGCCCTTGTGGGGTCACAGGGATAAGCTCCGGCCTTCTGTTTCCACCGCGCTCTCTTGGAAGAGGCTGTGCCACCGGGATTCTTGAGGAGTTGCCTTCACTTTCGTTGCATTGACACAATTTAGAGAGTTTTTCATTGCTCAAGAAGGAGTAAGATATTCTAAAGGATTCAGGTTTGTCACATTCCTCCTGATGAAGTCTTTAAGAAAACGCAGTATGGGATATAAACTCATCAGTGTGTGATCCTTGTGTGTTGAATTGTGTTGGTTTATCTCAGCAGATACACACGGAGGTGGAGGGAGTTGGAATGCGTCAGATGTTTCAGCACCATGGAGAGAGACACTGGTTGGAATTCTTCAGCCACACAAACAAAGAGATAAACAAGCCGAGTGTTTCAGGACCACGGAGAGAGACACAGACCCAGACTTCCTGGTCCCTTTCAAATATCTTTAAATAGAATAAGTAAATTCAGATTTTATCGAACCAGAACTAATCTTTAATGATTCTATTAACATTTGGGCCAAATTTCGAAGGAGACATTTTTAAGACAACGCGATCACTAAGGGAAAATGTGTTTTATGAGGTCACTGTGACTTGTGAGCAAACCTAAAACTTAATGGCTTATTCTTTTTACTGGATTTTGGCAAAAAACATGTTTATAATAAACTATTCTTCTCATTTTATTCACTTTCTCCACAGTTCAACTGTACAACTTTTAACAAAGTGAAGTAAAATTCAGATCTGGGCTTTCCTCCAGCTCCTGAGGCCACGATGTCTGAGTGGTCGGTCAAACTATTTTTTATTGTTCACGCTACCAGGCTGAAGTTGCTTTGCCATCTGAAGTTATGTGAAGGAGGCAGAGTGAGACTCACATCACTGACAACAACTGATTCCCTGAGAGCAGCTCTGCAGGGGGCAGCAGCAGTTTTCTCCTGACACCTGAGTCCACATCCCTCCGAGAAGCACAAACATTGATCTGATTTACAGCCTCAATCTGCTGAGAGTCACTCTGGTCAGTATGCATTCATCTACACACCCACTCGTACAGATAAACACCCTCCAGGCCACTTTCCCTTGACTCCCTGCCTGCGGTTTTCTGTTTGCTCCATCACCATTCATACCGCATGTCAGGTGTCACCTACATTAACATAAATAAGGAGAAAGGCATCATATATTGATCGACTCTGGCAAGAGCAGTGAATCAACACGACAGGAAGGAAAGATGAGGAGAAAACGGGGGAATTCGTGGCCTGACACCTCGAACCTGACGCCATTTCTTTTCTTTTCCTTTCTCCCACTGTTTTGTCAAAGTCTGACCCGATGCCCTGGAACCAAATCTGAGAAAAGCACCGTCCGTTTCTTTCCGCTGCAGATCCGGGTTGTTTTTTTTCATCTATGCCTTAATAAACGTTTCCTCTAGAACCAAACGAAAGTGTGGCCAAACTCGTCATGTCTTCATTTCAGTACTCACCCAGGATGGCATAGTAAAAAGGGAACTGGGCAGGGTCTGTTGAGTACTGGGGCAATGCATAGAGACCACCAGGCAGGGAATTCCACAGCAACTGGTTTCTAGACACATGGGAGACCACGCGGTCCTGGATTATCTGGATGAGATGGAGATAAGGAAACGACAAAAAGTCAAAACACAAGGGCCAAAAGCAAGAAAACACACCCACAATTTGTCTTCGTACATTCTTCTGTGTCATGGTTTAAATACACAATCATTTCAGAGCGACACAAATACACCATCTGCGTTTTTAAGGGATGGAAGGTGCCTGACACCCTCTGTGTCCCTGACTGAGTGAAGGGGAAAGTTCACAAACATCTCTTCAGTTTTGTTGATTTCTTTGGCTCTGATTTATTCCCTGTTCTCTGCACGTGTTCCCAGTTCGAGCACTGGTTTCAGGTTTCGGTCTGATTAACCCCAGAAGACTTTCCAAAGGTGCGACAGCTTTATTTACTCTGTGATACAGACGTGTTTTCAAGCTGTAAAAACAGTCAGCATATAGATAAGCAAGTGCACCAGAGTGTGAATATGAGTGTTTCAAGGTTTATCGCTTGCATTATTGACTTTATGCTGCCAAGACTGATTATAAGGAAAAAAGAATGACATAAAAATGGTGAAATTAATCTTTAAATCTAATTATATTCAAGTTTTTTCAATTCTAATGTGAAGGTATGAAGATTTAAAAGCAACAGAACGAATTGCTCAATTATTTGTGATCATATTTGATATCCACCAGAAGTAACAATATCCTATTTAAACACTTTTCAACAATTCAACTTTCTTTGCATTTGAATAAACCTAGAAGCTGAGAATACAAATATACACAAACATACACACACACCAGCACAGACACACACAAAGACCCGCCCACACACCTCCTGACACCACAGTTATCAACCACGCCTCATTTCCCCCGTTTAGCCCGGTGGCGTGCTGGCTCCGGGTGTCTGGCACATCTGGCCGGGCTGTACACGGCCTCAGTCTAATTTCATTCGCCGCTGGCAACGGGCGTTTGGCTGATTCCCCGGTGCCGCTTGTGCAGCGACTTCAGGGGAAAGGGAATGCTGCGGTCGGAGAAATGTTTGTTTAACATGAACTCGAAGGTGAAGATAAATAATGTTATCAGGATTTTTTCGAGGATTAGTCCGTTAATATTCTCTATGAGTCAGATTGCTTTAGTTTGAAAAGTATAAAAAATCCTTTTCCCAACACACTCCGGAGTTCTGCTGCCACGGCTCGACCTTGTCTGGTTTGTAGCTTAAAGCTGAAGTTAGAAAACAATATTCAACCTTGAGACGGATGTTTCTGATTAATTGTCGTTACTGAGAAATATACAATCAAAGTTATTACATCACAAAAATAAGACTGCAGGTCAAATCTACAGTTACAGAAAGAAAAGCCTTTATAATTATAATCCCAGATAAACAGGCCTGAAGTCAAGAGTAGGTTGATGAGGATAATAAAGATTATGCTACTTGTTCTGATGATTAGTGATGATGAGGAGGAGGATGCTGCTGCATATGATGAAGAGGATTATCATGGTCTGTGTCCCTGAGGACTGAATCAAGGCTGCGAGGAAGTGAAGCAGCAGCAAACGAGAGGAGCCATTTTCTTCTCTTCAGCCACGGAGGTCACTCAATGAGCCGACCTGTAGCTTTCTAGTGCCGGGAGCGGGCACACACATGCACACACACACAGACACACACACAGACACACACACATTGTGCAGCCTCTCTAACCCGAGGGCTGCTAGACCCCACGACCTCCTTCACACTTCCTCTTCTCTGCCTCTCACGCTCACATTGAGATCACGAATCAAGAAGCTTCCAGACTGTACTCGATAATAAAAAGCATATTTCAAATCGCTTAGTGCATCAAACCCTCTTTTCTCATATTTATTAAGGGCTTTGGTTATATTTCATAATCTGAGAGGATGAGATAGAACTGTTGAATCATTAGTAAAGTGTCTCACTTAGCAAAACATTAACATTCTTTGTCTTTTCGCTGAAGAAATACACAAAGTACAATAATGTAAAGCTGCACTAAGTTATAATAATTGTCACTTGATGGATTCTCCTGCAGTTTTGTTCACTATCCAAACGCTGACCTGCTTTACAGGTGCATTATATTACACAGTCGTGAGGCCCACTGCCTTTGTGCATGTCCTTGTTGTGTGGACAGATCAAAGTAGAAATCAATAATACAAACGATGCTGATCATATTTATTTGCTATTTGGGATTTATTTCTGCTGCTGAGACACTAGGACATATCGGGGAATAGGAGGTTACAGTACAAATCCATTCTCACAATGTTTAGCGACTACATCTACTATAACTTATCTGCTGACTGGGACTGAAAAATGCACTTCTGTAAAAAGCAAGAACACAATTTTGAGGGCGTCCTTGAGGCTCCACTTCCTTCAGTGAAGCTCGGCTCTGTGGCTGGTGTCAGGAGTTGTTGTATAAATGTATAAAAACAAAACACAACATCGCTGGAAAAGGACGAGAAGCACTCGATTCAGAAAAGGTCAAAAAGTATGAAACCAACAACTGGAGCCCTAGCTCTTATGAAAGTTTCTCTCTGGGAGGTGAAGCAGGGCCCGCGGCCGCGTACAGTGCAGAACAAGAGATTTGATTGATTAAATGAAACTCTCCTGACAAAACTAAATCCCAAAAAATCCCATTAAGATTTTTTTTCTTTTTTGCAGGCTTACCTCCAGAGTGGTTGAGACGATTTTAGCCACAGAGGAGAAGTAGGCGTCCCAGAGGAACTGGGTCTGCTGACGGAGAGCCAGGATCCTGTCACGGCCCACGGACCGAGTGATGGAGGGAACCTGGAGGAAGAAGAGAGAGAGAGAGGACGAGCAAACGACAGTGAGATAGATTAAGTTAGATTTTAAACAATGTTGAGTGCGAGGATGAGAGTGTGTGTGTGTGGTTGTGTGTGTGTTTGTGTGTGTGTTGTGTGTGTATCTGGCAGACAGGTGGAGGAAGCCGAGGTAATTCTGTGGACATGCAGAGAAGATTAGAGGAGATTCTTTCCCCCCCTTCAAGACTCCTTTACTCCCACATCTCACTCTGTCCGTCGTCTTTCACATTCTCTTCACTCCTCACACTGGATCCTATCGAATGGCTTTGAGAAAGGTTTATAACTCGGTTAACATCCAGGATCGAGAGGTGGATTCCAAAAGGGTTTTATGGGACATGCTCCCACAGCCCGAGCAGATTTTTAACTGGTTGTTATCTAAAACGTTCTAGTGTACAAACTTCTTTGTTTGTCAGCAGGATAACAAACAAACTTCTAAACGTATTTACAGAAAACTTGATGAACGGATGTGGAATGGGCCTAAAAAATAACCCGTAAAGTTTTGAAGGGAAACTGGGAATTAATAATCACTTTCTGTAACGCTGCCAGATCGGAGGTTATTCGCCAATTTCACAAATTTTGAACATTGATTTCTCTGCCTATCGGTGAAAAAATATGCAAAAGGCGAAGTGAATATCTCGGGTTAGAGTTCACGCAGCAACTTGCTTCGTCTCAGGAACCGCATATTGAATTCGTCCAAAGTATGGAAATCAACTGGAGGCACCACAGACACTTTTGCGTTGGTTTTTACTGAGGCGTCAAGTTCTCCTTTCTAAGGGGTTTTGTTAAGTTTTGTGTTTACTCTGACATCCTTAACTTTAACGATCAGTTTCAACCTCGCTCTCTTAACAGCTCCCCCCCCTCTCAAGAGAAGCAGATGTCGAGGTGTTCAGGAATAAACAGTTTGTTGATGCAGCCTGATGTCGCCTGGAGTTTGTAGAAATAAAAATAATCACTAAGTCATACTCGTGCTTTTTTCTCTGAGTTTCTCTGAGCTGCTCGACAAAGCCTCTGGTGAGTAAAGAAGAATCCACCGGGACTGGAAATCACTGCTGAAGAGTGGAGCTGTGCTTTTTATTAATTCATCTACTAGTCAATAAAATATCTAAAACTCAAGGTCACATTTATAAAAACATGTTTAAATCCTCAGATCTGATGATTGATATTTTCATTTTTTTTTAAATAATTGATAAATTTGTTATCAACTCATTTTAGGTCTTTTCGCCACATGTAGAAACACACGGACTCCTCCAATGGTCAAGAGAAGACACTGAATATGCACCAATTTAAGGATAATAAAAAAAAGCATTGTTCTAATTGGTATATTAATTGTTAAACTAAATTTGCCACCACACTTCAGTGTATTTTTATAAAATTTTCACAAACAAAGAAGGTCATTTGACAGTTCTGTGAAAACAGCAAATAGAAAGCGAGAAGCAGGTTTGTTGTGCAGCGGCTGACGTCAGCTCTCTGAGGTGGAATATAAACAACACCAATTAAATCAGCTCAATTCTCTTCCCCTCCATTGACTCTAATAGTGTTTATGTTTCACAGCAGGGTGCGTGTGTGTGTGTGTGTCTGTGTGTGTCTGTGTGTCTTCTCTCCACAGGGCCGAATAGCAACTCTCCATATTGAACAGCCAGGTATTGCGGTTCCCGGTGATGTAATTGAAAGTAATGAGATTCGAGTCTCTCAGCGGGGATGGGAGCTGAACACATGAGTCTCTGCATGTGTGAGTCTGCGTCGCCGAGGAAAACAAAGAGGGAAAGAACCAAGAATCTATTCACCCACAAGACACACGTCCATCTTGGTTGTTTCACTGTGCGTTACAGACGCAGTCAATTCGATCAAATGACTGAAGAGTTTCTTTTAATGGCTTCTTTTTTCCCAGTTATTTGTGTGACAGTGCAACACAACCTGAGATGGAATGATTCTACTCTGACGTTTGTCCTTTCCACACACTCGTCCCTGCTCCTGGTGTCTCAGCACAGCAGGAGCAGGGACGAGAACATCTGCACCTTCTGAAGAGGAGACGTGAGACCATCGCCATCTGCTGCCGTCGAGTCCGGGGAACAAAGACGATGTTGTGATGTTTGGAGGAAGAGACATGAACGTAGAGTAGGAGAACAGCTAGAAAACAATAAGGAAAGTGGAATCGTGTTTCACTTATGATCGATTTGGTATTGAGCTCATTTCTTTACGTGGTGCCCCCTGGTGGTAAAACTGGCTCTAGATCTTCTGCTTCCATTTCGTTCAGAGGTTTGTTTTGTGTTTAGTTTCCCAACAACACAACTGGAAGGAATTGGAGAAACCACACGAAAGACAACTTCACTGCCCTGATTCAATCCTGCGTGTCCGTGCTTCCTCTGTGTTGTTTCCTGTTACGCTACAAGTGGCGTTAAGGGACCAGATGAAACAATCTGAACACACAAAGCCTTTTGTGGCTTCACATTGTGTGACATTCAGACACAGGCCACAGAGTGTGTTGCACAAACACCATGAAGTGTGTTTTATTTTTATAAATGTCAGGTTTAATCCAGAAAGCTTTTGTGTTTTTATCCCTGATATTTCCTTTTTAATAATTCTTCACACGTCTGCATCAAAACAAACTAACTGAAAGATCCTTGTTTTTCTCAACCTCAGAATTCCTGCTATTAACACACAACACTTGCTTCACATGTGTTACAGCCAATTAAGACGCTTTTAGACGCACTTAACCAAACTCAGATGACATTAGTGTGTCTCTGTGATGTGTAATTAGGAAAAACGCTGCTTTATTTGTGTTTTTATCATTTTTTTTATTGTGTTGTGAGATTTGCAGAGGAAAATCTCATTATCATCATGTGGGAGGTGCTGATTGAAGCCTGATGAGGAACCAGGCACATGTTAATTAAACACGGGCACAGACCCTGCACACACACGTCCAGGTGGGGTCAAAGGTCACGCAGGTGCCTGCATGATAACACCGAGTAATTAGAGAAAGGTAAATATCACGAGCTCTGTAATTAAAGGCAACAGAAGGTGAGCCAGTTTTAGAAATAATCCGTCTCGGATAAAAATACTTCTCGTCGGAGGTGAGAGTGACTCTGAGTATCACAGCTGTCATGTCAGAATTCAAACTGAATAAAAAGCCGTGTTGCTGCAATTAAATCCCCGCTCCCCTCGGCTCCAGTGACACGCTGACAGGTCCCACTTGTGACGGGAGTTTGGCCCAGTTTCTCAGAAAGCATCCGTACATAAATAAAGTTGAGGTTTTTTACCGAACCTGTTCTGCTCCTCACGCGGTTTGTTTGAGAGCTTCCAGAGCGAGTCAGTTGTTTAGCGTATTTATAGAGAAAAGAAAGTCAAGCAGAAGAGTTAGCAAGAATTTATCTCCTAGAAATTGGCAGAGGCTCAATTAAAAACCTTTATAAGGGACAATCTGTGTCCTGGTCATTCAATCAATCAATCAACCAATCAATCAATCAATCAATCAATCAATCAATCAAACGATTAGAGTCACTGAAGTGGCCTCCTGCTGGAAGGGCTCAATTCTATCTGTTGATGCTTTATGCTGTAAAGTGTGAGGAAGGTTTGACTCCAGCTGCTGTGACTGTGTGATGGGAGAATCCCCGTTTACCTGTAGGAGGAGCCTCTCGTCTCCCAGGATGGCTGCTTTCCTCCAGTCGATGACTTCGGAGAAGGGCAGCTCCCAGCCGTTACTCAGGATCACCGGGATGCAGGCCGCCTGAGCCGAGTGAGAGGAGGAGACGAGAGAAGGAAACATCAGTGTGACAGGAAGTCCTTCTTTTGAGGGGATTGGAGCTGAATTAATGTTTATACAACAGCCTGTTAGTAGGAATTGGAGCAAATTGTCAACATACAACTCACATGAATCCCCTGAATCCACTGATGAATGATGATAAGTCAGTAAATATTGCTGCATATTGAAGGAAGAGCCTCCATCTGAAGACATTTATGTTTCAATAAAAGACTCAAAGTTCATTCCAACTATTCACAAGTTTTCACAGCTTGAACGTGTTCCAGGTTTTTCAGAAGCAAAATGCCCAAAAAATATCATGGAGCAAAACCACAGTGTTTTTATTTATTTCCCCCGAATGCATCAATATTCAGAGGACTCATTCATATAATTAAAATCATCATGGATCTCTTTTTCTCACTGTGCTGTAAACTCTTTTTATTATGAAGATCTTTAAACTGTTCTCCAAGCTGATTGAAAATGCTTCAACTGTTCAGAGGGGAAATACTTTGTTTTCTGGATAATTTCCTTCACTCCACATATTTAATGTCTCTTAGATTCTCAGCGTAAAGTCTGTTATTAAATTTATTGTATTTGAGATTAACTAAAGCTTGTTTCCTATTTAAAAAACAGGTTTTATGAAAAACCAGTGAAGGTTGTGCATTGAGTGGATAACACAAAGATAAATTAAAATCAAATAAAAGTATCGTAAAAGCTTACACCAGTGAACAGAGTTATTTATAGATTTTATTAATGTGCCAGAACAACACCTCATTTGTTACTGTTTAAAATGATATATGATTATGTAGGATTATGAAAGTATTTCCACAAATATCTTCACATTCATTATGTACAACTTAATAACTTGTCAAATGTAAATGTTAATTTAAGGTTTCATATATATGTGAGATATGAGATAAACAAATTTCACATATTGTAAGTTTTCACGTGTTTTTTAATATACTTACATAAATCAGTGTTCAGAGATTCTAAAGCCGCCATAGATATTAAGAAATAAAACCACTAAAGACTCAAATGTCCTTATATCTACTGGTGCAAACTATATCGTGAAGGGTAAACCATGAAAGTTTTATTCTGCTTATGAATGTTACTTATTCTCTTCACAGTCCAGATGTGCTTCAGAATCCAGGATGTCACCGGGGGGGGGTTATGGCTCCACATCTATATAAACCTTTCGATGACTCCTACATGCAGTGCGAAGTTACTGCAGAATGAAAAACAGACCAACTCAATACGTCTGGTATTTTCATTTAAAGTTCAAGTTCGACTGGATTCTCAATCAAGTGAAGCCGAGAGATTAGAGGAGATTCACAAAACGCTGAGTGCCTGATCAGCGACCGGTCTAAGCAAATTCTCTCTGCTTTGATTAGTTCGGCTTTGGGAGATGACTTTCTCTCTTTTTTCTATTCCTGCCTCCGTCCTCCATCACTCTCTCTGTTTGTCTCTCTCCTCGGAATTTTGATGATTTGTAGACCTTTGCATGGAAAAGGGTTTTGCGTTTTTCGTACATTTGGAAAACAGAAAGTTCAACCAATACAGAGACGCTACTTTTAGAAAGAGTGATAATTATTTGGACGTAGAGAAGTTGGACAAAGTTTATGTCCTGTTTGTTTCTTTGATAAAAAAACACAATGGACATTTTCTCGGTTTATGGCTGAATTTGATACTTGAATTCAAAACTATTTAAGAATTCCAGTACTGTGGGGAGACACTTGCATAACTACTTGTTGCAAATACTCTGGATGATTCCGGGACTCGTGTTGAACCAATTTACTCTTCCCGTCTGTCTTGGATTGAATATGTTCTAAGGAAGTGAAGGAGTAACAAGCAGAAGAAGAGCAGCAGCCGCAGGCGAGTGTGTCACTTAATGTCAAGTCAACAGAGAGACACATGGAAACAAGGTGCTAATGAAAGCAGAACACATCTGTGGTCTGAAGACGTGCAAGGCAGCGCTCCTCCTCCCTGTGGTGAATCTGCAGAAACAGGCCTTTTCTGGGGCGGAGAGATGACAGATTGTCAAAAGTAATAAGATCAGCTGTTGGTGAGAGGACACAGAGGAGCTGGTGGGTTCCTTGTCGAGCCCAGCTGGAGCTCCACGGGCGGTCTGATAAGCCTTTAGCGGTAATCACGAGCAGAACAGAGAAGCTTCAGCCGGCTACAGGGATCCCGACAAGTTTTTACAAGTGGAAAAACAAGTGGAAGGCTCGTCTGATCATTTTGTCCATCGTGCACTTTCATGTCTCACTGTGGACGTCATCTGGAGACGAGTCCGAGCCGGGGGGGTTCACATCCCGCTGATTCACAAGGGCGACCAATCACAACAAGTCTCAGCTGTCGATCATTAGGTTTCACCCGGTAGTTTAAATCATGAAATAACAAACTGAAACCAAACTGAGAACTACCTGGATCGACAGAAACCATCTTTAAGTAAAATATATTTAATGTGGACTTTGTTTGTTTGGTCCATGTCCCATCTACTAACAAGGAGGAGACAGAGTTTATGCGATTTGGATAATTTTTTGTCTTTGCTGACTTTAGTGATTCAACTACCTTTACTGTAGTGATGTGCAGGTGTATTCCAGGATTCCTGTTCTTTGAATGAAGTATTTCTTTCTATCGACGCCCATTAATTTACAAAAATGTTATCATCAACATATAATATCCTCAAAAATACCTGGAAAAAAAACCCCAAGTGAAATCCTCCATACAAGCAGAAAGCTACTGTACCTGCAGAGCCTCCAGGAAGCGAAAGGATCCCAGACGCCGGCCCCGAGGCACCAGGCAGAAGCTGGAGTTATGGAGCAGCTCCTGGTAGTCGAACCTACACAAACACAGATTGAAAGAAAAAAGGGGAGTTAGAAGAAATAGAAGAGAAATAAAGAAAGCGTAGAAAAGAAAGAGGAGAAGGATTCGTGGCAAGAAACCAAATGTTTTCAACGTTCAACTCTGACTAACGGGCCACAAGAGAAAATTAACACTGAAAGGAACCTTGGGGAGAAAAGAGCCGACAAAACTAATCGAGAGAAATAAGAGAAGAACGACAGGAGGAGAGAAAAGGAGAGAGAGAGAGAGAGAGAGAGAGAGAGAGAGAGAGAGAGAGAGAGAGAGAGAGAGAGAGCGCGAGAGAGAGAGAGAGAGAGAGAGAGAGAGAGAGAGAGAGAGAGAGAGCAGAGGATGATTAAACTTCCAGGGGAACTCTCATGAGCTCTGGAGGAGGTGAAGAACTTTTTTCCTGGAGACAATAAGGTCGACACAGCTCCATCCTCGGGCTCACGTCTTCTTCAAACAACAATCTCCTAAACGGCCTTCCAAGGCTTTTTACTAGAACTCAATCTCTCTCATGAAATGTTCGCTGCTGCAAATCAAACAGAAACACGTCGGATTCATAATGAAAGGAAATGGAAATCAATGCACTGCTGCCTGCTGCACATTTCATCTGATTGACACACGAGAGGAGAGAATCCCACACGAAGGGTTTGCTTCAGTTTAGGTTTTACTGGACAACTATTGATCTGGTGTGTGTGTGCGTGTGTGTGTGTGTGTGTGTGTGTGTGTGTGTGTGTGTGTGTGTGTGTGTGTGTGTGTTGTACGTCAGATGAGAGTAATTAGCTTTGATTTACAGACGTTACAATGGATTTTCAAATGTGAGGCATAACCACATCAAAGAAACTGAGCAGTAAACCAGGAAGACATATTCATATTTATATTAGTTTGCCTTGCTTGATATTTGTTATCAGTTGAAATCAGTTTAATCAACATAATTCACTGATGCAACAATAACAGATCTTCAAAAATATATAAAGTCTTTCCTCAAAGTTTTTCAACTTGCAAGTCACTTCTGTCAGTCGAGAACTTTAAAGCTGTGTGTGAGAGAGAGAGAGAGAGAGAGAGAGAGAGAGAGAGAGAGGAGAGAGAGAGAGAGAGAGAGAGAGAGAGAGAGAGAGAGAGAGAGATATAATGAAAGAGGGAGGGTGTGTGGTGTGTGTGTGTGTGTGTGTGTGTGTACACATGATCTCAGGGCTGGCCTGAGGAGATTTTAGATTGAAGCCTAATCTGTCTGGGGATCAACTGTCAGACACCTTGTGTGTGTGTGTGTGTGTGTGTATGTGTGTGTGTGTGTGTGTGTCTGCGTACGCGCGTGTGTGTGTGTACCTGCCTGAAAAGCCTGCCCCTGTCCTGTGTGTGTATGATAAGTCTTCATGATGAGAGAGTGTCTGGCATATCACTTACTGTCACTGCACATTTTGTCTGTGTGGTGTGTGTCTGCGTGATGTGTGTGTGATTGTGTTTGTGTGATTGTGTTGCTGTGAGAGCTAAATCAGATGTCAGGTGTCCAGTTTGTCGCCCAGAGACAAGGTCACTCTGAGCTGCTCTGACAGACGGAGACAGCTCGTCACAGCTGAAGATGGATATTTGGGAACAAGTGCAACAGTTTGACAACAACTGAATCTCACTTCACCAAACAGACTCTGTGACGGTTTGATAATTACATCTTATTCCCTGTGACCTCCGTTTAATTCCTGCACGACTTGTTGATTGTGTCGTCGCTGCTGCAGCTTCACCTTCTTTCACACAGGCACCATTAAGACCTCATTGATTTATAATTTGAGGTTTGTTTGGTCTATTTGGTGAAATATGATTTAAAACGAGGTGGAGCAGCCGGGTCCTGTCTGCTGGTTGTCACTGGGGAGGTGGGCTTCCTGTGTGTAGTGACCGCTCAGTGATTCTTTCAGGGGCGGCGGCTCCTGCAGCTCCAGGAGCGAACGAGTCCTCCCCGCCCCCCCCCCGGTCCAGACGTGACCTGGCAGCAGATGCTCGCACACCTAGGATGCAGGGAACAGCCTCAGCTTCTCGCCTGGAGGCAGAGGATTCGGCTTTTTTGATTTTGGTTCTCTGTCGTTACAAGTTTGCCTGGAAAAAAACTAAAATGACCTTAATCTATCACACTTCACGGTGTAATTCAGATAATTAACAATCCTGTAGAGACAAAGCTGTCTATTTAAAAACACGGCCATAAAAAGACATTAGATATATACACTGCTGCATCTTTCCCTTTTCTGTGTTATCTTTATAAAACTTCATGTATACGATTGTTCCTCGATCTTTATTATCTAGTTTTCCTTTGCAGAATAAATGAGGTCATTCAGAAAATGCTCCTCAAAGCTTCTCTGCAACATTTCTCCTCTGACCGAGGAGGTTTGGAGGCAGAGATCTCGACTCGCTGCGAGTGAAGAACCAGAGAGAGACTCCGACCTTCTGGAGGGAATCTCAGGACATCTCCAGAGGAGCTGGAGACTGAGGAGGAACGACAAGCGGCTCGGTTTGCCGTGTCGCCGCCGTGACGCTGACCTAGATAAGCACTTTGTTAGAGTGTAGTTGACACAATAGAATGAAAGATGCTGCAGGAGCAAACCTCTTGAACCTGGTTATTTCCAGCTACATCCTTCAGAGGCTTCATTTGAAGGGTCCAAAAGTCAGAGACAAGTTTTTCCACGACGGGAACTGAGTCTCCAGAGATTCACATCTCCAGGGATGAGGAGTTTTTACTCAGATGTTTCATCACTCGGTCTTTTGAGGTCATCTTGATCCCCGGCCCGATTTAGGGGCTGCGTTCTTCTAAGGCTGCATTTCAAGTCCAACTGCATCACAGCATCTTGAAGGCCGGAGAAACGAAGGCTTCAATGGGTGTGACAACACTTATTTTTCGAGAGCATCAAGACCTGTTTACGCTTATCAAGGAAATCCTCTGTAGACCAGACCGTCCTTACCTAACCCTAACCCCGTGGGCCACATAGACCACATCCTCTGGTAAGATGTGGCCCCTGAACCAGGAGACTCCTTCTGTTCTGTGGTCCATATTATCTCAGATAATCTAAATATAGGATGCTCTATACAGGAGAGGTATCGTGATGTGAGGAGCACTTGGCATCAGCCCGATATGGGAGCCTCACGCTCCTCTCACAGGCAGCCTGATCCTCTCGGGGCACATTCTCTCGACTCATTAATCCGTCACTATGCTTCACCTCATCCACCTGCTTCAGGAAGTGGAGAGGCGTGTTTAAGCACAGGTCTGAATGAAGGGGAATGCTTTTTCAATTTTTACATCCATTTCCCTGATCCCTTTATGGGTAATGCATAATTTTATCACCAGCATTGTTTTATTTCTAAGTGTGAAGCAATATTTGGATCATGTGTTGTTTCTCTGCGGCTGCTTGAGAGAGAGACAGGGGGACAGACAGGAGCGAGGTTAAGAGTTGGATAATACTCGGTGCGAGGGAATGAAAAATCAATATGTGCCACAGAGAATCACTCACAACATTTTAGCTGAAAAACAAAGGGGAGAGTGTTGTCGGCGATAAAGTTAAAGGGTTCTCTCGGCAGAAAACACTAAATAGTTTCAGGGGTGATGGATCAATATGAGGCCTCACAGAGTCCACCCTGAGATGTGGTTTATAAATATATATATATATATATATATGAAGACAAGAGCAAATCCATAAAACAGAATTATACACTGGTACAGGAGGCAAAGCTCCACACAACTCGGCAAAAAGAATGTTCACGTAGTTCGAGTTTGTTGTTAAGTAAGAAGCATCTGGAAGAGACATTGAAATATGATCATAAACTGAATCATAACTTTAAAGACAGATGTTTGCTCCAGAGTGAAGGAGGTGGTTTTAAACTAAATTCACTTTTGCAATAAGTACCAGCAAGTAATTGGTCTCCCGACAGGTTGGGTAAACTGGAGCAGCAGCATTATATCACACATGTTTCATATATCAGATTTACATATATAGATATATAGATAGATGCATGGAGGCTGCGGTGGAGGCAGAATCCTCTCCAGCAGTCAGAATAAAGCTGAGTCGGAACCCGGTGGAGTTTTAAGCAGCACATTTATCTGACTTTCCTGCAAGTCCTGGGATCGCAGGCTCCACAACATTCATCACTTTAAACGCGTCGGACTATTTAAAGTATAAATGGCATCACAGGTAATTACAACAAACGGGCGCCTCACTGCTGCGGCTCCCGTGCACCCGGAGGCGGAGAGGAACTGGAGGCTTGTCTTACTCAGGCACTGGTGGTTCCTGCAGGTGTAATTGTTGAGTGCGAGTGAGGCCTCACATGCACCGTGTGCGGATCCATTAATTATGAAAGCGCAGACACGGAAACGTCCTTGAAGAGCAAACACACAATCTCTGTTCGTAAAAACAGCGAGCGAGAGACTTGCCCACTTGTGCAATTTATGACGACGGAGAATAAACGGTACGGCTTGAACCCGACACTTTGAAATGTTATCTTTACAACGGCAGCACAAAGAGAGCATCACACCCGAATGTGCATGGAGCCGGGAGAGGAAGAGGATCTGGAGGAAGCTCTAATCTGCTCAGACAATCAGGCACCGAGGTCTTTAACCACACAGCGTTGGGTTCACTCTCCTCCTCACTCCCACCGCTGGAGTGCGGTCTGGTATTATTACCACGTTATTAATTCATTAATGCGTCTTTACAGGAAAGGAGAGGCCGTTATTGACTGATCACTTCAGCACTCAGAGCTGGTGATAGGGTCAGAAGTAGAAACAGGGAAATAGAAAAGGTACTCAGTCCATTACTACATCTCTACTCTAAACTCTTTGTTGCCACAGTCACAACGATATGAAAAATCTCTAACTTTGTGTTTTATCCAACCTGCAGAGCCGGGGGTCAGGGGTCAAGTAGGTAACAGAGGTTGTTAGTCGCACAAACGACAATAACGTAGGTTCACTGACGTCCAGTTTGATCCCATTAGGCTCCATAGGCCTCGATATCACAGCAGAGAGAAACAATCAAGACTCAACTCCAACAGAACAGAGTGAAAATGAACCAAAGAAAATCTCTGATCTTTATTCCCCCTCTAATATCTGCTCTGTAACGATATGAAAGCAGATTTAAAAACTCAATCATGACTTTCTTCTTCAGTCTCTAAAGATCTGTGCAGCTACATGATGTGTCAAAGTCTGCGGGTGTGTCTGTGTGTGTGTGTGTGTGTGTGTGTGTCTGTGTGTGGGTTTGTGTGTGTGTGTGTCTATGCACTGAGGCAACAATGAACAGTCACGTTACATTTGCCGCCGCCTCCTGCCCGGCCGGCCTCTCGCTCCCGCACCTCAGAGCGGAAAACAGAAACAAGGCAGAAAAGAGAGAGAGTGGTTTGATAAATGATTTGTTAAGTCAGGACAGAGGCTGGAGGCTTCTGTGTGTGTCTGTGTGTGTCTGTGTGTGTGTGATGTAGCTAAATTCTCATTTAAAACATTCCAGGATCTTAAAATTGTTAAACTTAAAACTACTCTAATTAAAAGAGTATGTGGATTTTTGTGTTCATGTTGTGACTGTCAAACAAATTGACAAACAAAACTCATTGTTTTTGTTTTCACATCTGGATTTTATTGGTGCTGATATATAAAATTGGAATTTGTACTGAAGGAAAAAGTTGAATCTGTGCATCACTCCATAAATAAATGTTGTTGTTCTTAAGAGGAGTGCTGTCATTTAAGAAACTAAGATGAGTTATTCTATTTTCAGCCTTTATATTTACACCATGTGTGTGTGTGTGTGTGTGTGTCACATTTGAGTTAGCGTCAATTTATATTCAGACCCAGACCAGTCGGCAGCATTAAGCTTTAATACCGGTCCAGAGACCTGCGTGTGTTTCATGTCACTTAAGAGAAGCGAACAGTTTCAGCTGCGATGTTTACGCACAGACACACACACACACACACACAGACACACACAGACACACATACAGATAAATATGGAAATTTCCCTCCGTCTCAAAGACAAACCGACACAGCAAAGGACATGAAAACGATTCTCTCTCTCGCTCTCTCTCTCCCTCTCACTTGAAGCGGAGGTGTCCCTGTGAGGCGGTGCCATCTATTTCAGGTGTTTTAATGGAGCAGACCTTCTGTAATAACAGGGTTCTCCCTTCAAAGCGGCCGCGGTGTAACGTAAACTTTGAGGAAACCTCCTCTGAGACTCCGAGCTGCCGCCCTCGGCCTGGCCTCACCTCCCAGAGACCTCTTCATCTGCTGCTGTTTGGAGAGCGAGGTTAAAAGAGACGCCGTCGAATGTCACGGACAGGAATCCCCAGCGTGGAGGAGGTTCACACGAGTTTGCTTTTCAGCTGTTTGAGTTGGAGGCAAAGTTTGATTTCCCCCTCTGCTGACCGTCAGCTTGTATTAACTGTCAGGATGATTCCACTGTTTCCAGGAAAATACGCACAGGAACTAGAATGCCGATCAAAAGAAGGCCCAACAATACCACACATAAGGGTTTAGAGCTTTTCATGGAGATTTAGAAGAATCTGTCCATTATTCAATGAACACATGTTTCAGGAACTTCCACATTAGGGTCCCAGCCATCTTTATTTAACAGTCTTTGGTTCCTCCCAGGCCCAGGTCCCAAAGAAGAAGACAAGCTAAACATCTGAAAGAACAAATAAATCAAAAAATAAGCTCCTCCACGACCACTTTTGCACAAAAAATATGAAAATACTTGACGTTATTTTCGAAACAGATTCTAGAGTTGGAGAATGTATGGAAGTGTATGATGAAATCTACTCAGTTTGCCTTCTCACTTCCAGCTTCTCCAGAGTTCAGTGCACATCTGATGAGAGCAGCTTTTGTTTCCTTGTAAAGACGAACCTCAGACTAACTGATTCTCCGTCCACTCGACCAAACGCCCACTTCTTCTTCTTCTTCTTCTTCTTCCCACTGTTTGCAGCATTAGAGCCATTAAAGCAAACGAACACTTTTTTTTCCTAAATGATGAGATTTACCGACTGCAGGCTGGAGAGAATGGCGGCGCTTTTAAATGCACGAGCACGCCTCTGCACTAAAGAGGGCGCTCGCATTGGTAAAACAACTGTGGCAGAAAGCAGGAGCCCATTATGACACACACACACAGACACACACAGACACACACACACACACTCACTTTGATGGTGGCCTAAGTAGTTTGCTGACACTTTGATGAGTTTTTTAAACAGCTTCCAACCGACTCCAAAGAGCCAGGTGCTGAAGGACTCAGCTGTGATGCTGCAGCCCCACACCCAGATGGTTTGCCCTGAATTTTCAAAGGCAATGAAAACAATGATTAATTCGTTCAGTTATGATTTATAATACATGTGATTCAAAATAAACCACAACACATGTTTTTGGATAATTACACAATTTCAATCTATTATTATTATTACTATAACAATAACAAAACAACACAATCGTACTTTCAGGGCAAAATACTTTACTTTATGTTTGTATTTTCTTTTATAGCCTGAATGTGTCTGCAGTGAAAATTACGTTGAGTTCTTATAAAATATTAAATGTAATTAATTCAGGCTCCACAGAGCTGTAATAAACTTTGGCTTTTTTTTTATTAAAGGTTATTAGAGATTGTAGCATTAAGCATAAACAGCCTCATTATTTCTTTTCATTTTTACTACTTATTGTTTTTAAGCTTTGCAGAGACATCGACTCTGATCTCTTTCTTCTCTTCTCATCATTTCCATTGACCCCAGTCTGAACTTTCTGTTTTTAATTTAGCGGAGCAGCAGCTGACACAACAACGAGACTCTTTGGGCTCGGGGGGTAAATCTAAAGAGAATTTAGTGGTAGCCAATCTTGTTCCAAACATTCCTGCACAAAACGGGTAAAGAGCTTTTCGCCTGTTAACCAATCAGCTGTGACTTCTCAGGGTGGACGTCCTCCTGCTCCCATGACACCCCCGACAGAAGGTCTCTGCAAAGACGGGAAACAACAAGCTGCAAACAATGTGTCTTCATTTCCTTCTTCTGTTTCTTTCCAGCACAGATCAGCAGGTGATGGGAGGACGGTTCCAATTCACAGGTTGATGTTATTGTGTGTTTGTTATCTTGTGTGTGTCTGTGTTTGTGTTATGTGAGAGATAATTGCAATTTCCTTGAGAGAAAAAACAGTATATAAAGATGGTTGACATGGCATCTGCCAAAAAGTGAACCCAAAGCATCTTGATCGCCCCCTGGTGGCCGGCGACAGGAGAGGCCATAAACCCCACCTCCTCCATGTTAGTGGATGGACCAAACTCAAAAGTCACAAATTCACATCAAGTTACGTTTATTTTAAAGATGATTACTGTAGTTTTAAGTCATTTTTATCTCATAGATGTTTGTTCAAGTGATATTTTGGTTTGAATTGGTTATTTGAGATGTCGTGATTGACAGCTGAGGAGATTATTTATCTATTCGATTTATTCGTGAATGAAAATACGGGTACAAAATATTGTAACAGTAAAAGCCTGAGGTAATTTTATTGAAAATATTGACCCCAGATGTGTTGTTATGGAGAAAATCTAAACGAGCAGGTTGCTGGGATTCAGGAACAGCAAATATGTTTTGTAGGAAATGTTATTCAGCCCTAATTACCTTTTCCTTTTTACATGATGTTGTTAATTAGCATATCTGCAGGTCGGAAAAACATGTCATAATAGACATAATATTCACTGACAACATATGTAATGCCTCATCTTAAAATTTAATATATACAATATTTGCCCGTACCAACTAAAGCATTGTTAAAATTTACGATGGATGTTGAACTCAATGCAGGTGCTTTTCCATGGTTGCTAAAGACACACACACACACACACACACACACACAGAGGGGGAGTGTGTGTGTCTGTGTGTGTGTGTGTGCTGTGAGGAACCATTAGCACCCTCTCTGTGCCCCTGCAGGTTCCAGAGGTCCAGGATGTACGTTGTGTGTTAAAGCTCTTCACACATCAGTCTCACTCCTTCTTCTCGTTTATGGGCTGTGAGCTTCGTCTGTGGGTTTTTTTGGGCAACACAAACACACACACACACACCTACACACACACTCACACACACACACACACACACACACACGCACACAACTAGGTTTGAGTTTTTAAAAGTTTGAAAACTGCTGCTGCTGTAAAACTCGCTGCGTTGTAGAATAAACAAACAATCTATTTTTTCCTATGATGCAACATCAGCCGGCGCCACAGCTCCACTTCAACATATGAGCTTCTTGAGTTTTGTTTATCATGTGAACTGTGTCTTATGGATTCAGCTTTATTCAGCATGGCCGGATCCAGTGAGGAGCGTGGACTCTTCTCACTTCGCACACGGTGGAGAATGAACTTGTGAGGTTAGCCTCGGTACAGGCAGCTGCAGAAATCAATATCTCTGAATACACGCCACTTAACTCTCACCCGCTGCAGCGCTACATCTCGATTCACTCTCTATCTCCCTCAGAGAAGAGAACAAGAACAAGAGTCACTCCCCTCCCTCCCTCCCTCGCTCCCTCCCTCCCTCCCTCCCTCGCCTCTTCACCTCCCCCAAAATACCGCACGCTGCCTCGTCCTCCTTGTTTCCAGAGATAGCGACAGACATTAAACAACATCGGGGAGGAAATCAGAGATGAAACAATGTCTTTCTTCCTGCTGCTGAATAATTGAACACTACAAAGGTTCACACACACACACACACACAAACAAATACACAAACACACACTTATATGGGGTTTCATGCTGATAGACTGATGGAGACTTTGATAAGCGATGGCCCAGACAGCCTGTTGGTGTATTTTAGTTTTTTTCTAATCAACTCCCTCTCAGTGTTGGTGTAATACGAAGTCTCTGATGATTTATACCTCAGCAGAAATTAGAAATATGGTTTTACAGCAAATATCGTTAACGCAACGTGTCAGAAAAACCTCCCAATGAATCACTATGATGAATTAGAATAATCACAGTTGAACCACGTCAGGCTTTGGGTTGTTTTTTTCTGAAGATCTCAGATTTTGATGTACGGCAAATAAAAATATGATCAGTTTAAATGTGTGTTTTATTCAATTTACAGGAAAAAAAAACCCCAAAGATGTATTAAAGAATGCAGATGGATGTATTTCTTCTTCCAGGTTCTATCTCTCTCTCTCTCTCTCTCTCTCTCTCTCTCTGTGCCTTCCCTCCTCTTCAATGGAGATAAATGGGTGGTTGGCGCTCACAGCATTTATAATGATATTTAAAAAGAATCTATTTGTACAGTGAGGACAGTGCCTTGAAAAACCTAGTCCCGATAATTCTAGTCTATGGATTATCCATCAAACCTTATTGCTGGACAGAGGAGGAACTCTATATAGAAATATTTTGCATGGAAGTGAGGGAGAAATCGATATTTGTAATTTAGGTGCGTTGACTCAAACCTGTATTTTCTTCTGTCTGTTGTGCTGATGTGTTTAAACATTGATTATGAGCAAGAAAGAAGCGAAACACCACTAATGCAATAAAGGTTTTCTGGCAGCCGCTGACATTATGCATCTGAAGTGCAGTGATGATATCAAAGAAGGTTTGAAAAATCAAGATAAGGCTTCAAGAATAGTTCTTGAAATGAAATTGTTGTTTTTTTCTGAATCTATTTGCAGGGATAGCTGGTGAACTCCCAGGGTTGGATAGCTAACAGCTAACATTCTATAGGCCTTGAATATGCTATTGAAGTTCTATGGCTTTCATGTTCAAGCTGTTATCATTCAAAACAATATCTTTCAAAACGCGGGTCACGTTAAATGTCTTGTCACAGCTGACTAGAATAAACGTAGGTCACATACTTCCGATACTAATTTCTCTCCTTTTCGTTCTTTGCAATCACACGATGATCGTTACTCATTATCGATAGACGGGCAACGGAGATTGTGAAGCCCCAGGGCGTGATATCAGAAGCAGCGTGACTTATCCTCAGTCAGGGTTCATATACAGTGTTTGTCTGTGTGTTTGATTGTGTGTGTGTGTGTGTGTGTCACCTCCAGACAGACCAGTTCCTCAGTGAGGAATGAAAGGCTCAGGACATCATCAGTTCCCATATTGATTTTGCTGCTCCCATGCTTAATTGAAGTTGTTGGGGTATACATAATTGAAGTTGGTTCTCCCGCTTACACTCTCTCTCTCTCTCTCTCTCTCTCGCTCTCTCTAACATTAGAATGAGAGAAACCTTTTCTACCTTTTCTCATTTCTTTCCAAGAGACAAGTGTTAATGGGGACGCCTGTGGCTATGTAGTTTTGATGAAGTGTTGGGCTGTGTGTGTGTGTGTTTGTGTGTGTGTGTGTGTGTGTGTGTGTGTGTGTGTGTGTGTGTGTGTGTGTGTGCGTGCGTAGTTCCTGGGTGCACTGATACAAAAAACCTCACCAAAGAGAAAAGAAGGAGGAGGTTAAGAAATGTTTTTTGATACACATTTTACTCATATTACACATTTATTATTTTTTGGGCTGCAACTCAACACAACTGTCCGTGGTTGTTTATTTTAATCTCAATTAATCGTTTTCTTAAGAGATCATTTAAATTTGACCAATAAAAAATCTGTTCTGAAGTCAGTTTTGCAGTATTTAACCGTTCATCTTGAAGGTGCATTATCGGGATAAACAAGGCGTCAAGGTGCAACCAGGATCTTAGAGGGAGTTCATTTCAGTTTATGACCCAAACATGATTCATTAAGACTAACAACAACCCTTTTGAACCATGTGTCTGGTGCACTGACCTTTCCGCAGATAAACCAACAGAAGTGGATTTGACCCATATACATTTGCACCATGTGCTTGGATGGTTAAAATAGAGGAGCCTGAGTCTCCACCTGCGGCTCCGAGAGGCTGAACGTGGCCACAGCTGTGCTCTGACCTAAATGCCACCGTTAGCATAGCAACACGCTCACAGTCCAACTTTGACGAAAAAAAGTCTCGGAAAAGAGACAATAAAACGTAACCTCTGGGTACCTCGAATTTCATATACAGCGATTCTGACCTAAAGTTTTACAGTTTTACATGAAATATTTCAGATATCAGAGTTTAATTAGGTATTAGAGATGATTTTAGTTTAATCGTACAGATCTTTTGTACTCTTGTAATTGTTTTTGTACCTTTAATTGATTTCCTTTATATCTGTTGTGTTGCCGACTCCTTAATAAATCTAATAAATAATTAGTTGGGTTTATAATAAGTATTGTAAGTCAGTATCCAGGCTGTTTTTGTATTTTTGTTGTGTTTCTGACCTTTGATGACTGTTTTTTTTTCACTTCCACGTAGCTTCACATTTCCCCCTATGTGTAAAAAAAGGAAAATGATAAATGGAGTCGATGCTGTTTAAACCCGAGACTCCGTTAATGAGAACAAGAAAAAACCTCTCGTGAAAACCTCACTGAGTTCAGCTGTGGTCAGAGACTTCAGCCCGGTAATAAATAGACGTATTTAAATGTGCCGCAGTCCGTGAAGAATCACACGTGTTTGCTGGGATAAGAAAAAAGCCGACGTAATTAAAATGAGTCATCGCTTCTATAATTTAACAAGAGGACAAACGAGGCTGTAAATCTGAGAAATGGATTCCAACACAACAGGTCTGGTTGAATACAGGTCGTCACTTTCAGGGAATATCAGAGGAGCAGTTTTACTAAATCACAGACACAAGCTGAAGAAGGGCCCGTCCACCCCGATGAGGATTATGGGATGGCGTTTGTCACTCTAGATAATTGGTCTCCTCTGAGCTGCTCCGCATTTTCCTCTCCCGATTGTTCCTTCTCCTTCTTTGAGATAATCTTCCTCCTCATCTCCACAGATCTTCCTCCTCTCGCTCCACTTTGATCTGCTCTCCTCGCTCCCGGTGAGATCTTCCCTCGTCCTCCTCTCAGATCCTTTTCCTCCCGACACAGATCCGCTCGCTCCTTTGACGTTTAAACATCTCAAAGAATTCCTCTTCTCTGCTTTTGTCTAGGACCCCGAAACGGGAAACGTCCTTTCAGGTTAAATATTAAATAAATACTTTCTGGTTCAACTGAGGGAAATCATTGGTTTAAGTTGAATTCTCTCTCTACTCTAACATTTACTGTTCCCTCGTTCCTCTCGTGAGTTGAGCATCATCTCAATAAAGAAAGACTTTGCATATAACCTGTTTCATAAAGTTTAGTAAACAAAGAGTTTTTAAATGGAGCAGAGTCCCGATTAAAAATTCTGAAAAAAACAGACGTACACTTAATTGACAATAAAAGATTCACTCGCGAATTTACTTACGGAGTCTTCTATCGATTTGTGGAGTAAACAAGAAATGAATTAACATAAAAACGTGAAATGGAACCAATCCTGACTTTAAATACCAAGGCTCCGACCATAAATCAAATATCCAACAGTAATGTGTGTGTGATAATTACTCCACCATCACATCAGCACCTCAAGCAACTACAGATCAATTACGTGATGGAATGTGGAATGAATCTTCATCGTCTCTTCTCTGTTTTTGTTTTGCGCTGGCGGCTGAAGACCTCGTTCTCAGGAGCAGATTAATTGCAGATTGCAGATTAATTTTCGCTGCCCGGGCCCCAAACGCCACACGTCTCCATTGATTCAAATCAGCCTGTGTTCTGTAGCAGCTCTTTGTTCACGCTAACAGGGTAATTGATGGGGCCAGTTGTCTCGTCCTCCGTCCACCACTCCTCCTCCTCTTCCTCCTCTTCCTCCCTTCCTTCCATCCCGTGTTTCCTTCTCTCCTAAACACTCCTGTTTGCCAGCGGCCGAGCTCCTAAATCACGCTGTTTGCGAGCTGTCTCCTCTGGCAAGAGTGTGTGTGTGTGTGTCTGTGTGTGCGTGTGAGTGTGTGTGTGTGTGTGTGCTTGTGTTACACTCTCTGCACACACTGCTCCCAGTCTCCATCTCACACACTAACATCGCCGCCCGCCCGTGTTTCGGTTTGGTTTATTAAACCCGACTGTTATATAGTGCAGGTCAGTATAACATGGAGCAAATATGAAAATAATAAGGCGCTGCTGTTTCCCCGCGGCCTCGCACTGTTTTGGATTTATCTAGATGTGTTCCCGCTATTTTCAGGCAGAATGGGAAATTTCACCGGGCGAGCTGAGACGGGTGCTGAGGGGCCGTCAGCTGCTGCCAGTTTTGTCACTTGTGCCCTTTTCATATTTGATCAGCAGCCGTGTGGAAGCATCACTGGCACAGATCATTAAAAGATCTATGAGCTGAAAGGTTATAATCATACCGAGGGGTGTTTCTGTGAGAAAATGTCCTCCAGGCATCCGACTGCACCCCAGCATTACGCTGTCACCTGTCAGGAGCGCTCGTGTGCTGTGTTTTGTCAAATGGTTTCAATATTTTAAGCATCTCTCTTCTGTATTTTGAGTACTGGATTTCACTTGACTAAAAAAACACATTTAAAATAGGAGGTAAACGATCAAGTTGACGTATAGCGTTGATTTTCAGGCCACAGCAAATACTCCAAATGCACCAAGCAGCCGAGAGACGCAGGTAGCAACCAGCTGGAGAGTTTACTGGAGCGATGGAGCTTTAAAAGAGTCCGATATCTCTCTCAGGAGGTTGTAAAGACCAAAAGCAACAGAGCTCAATAAAGATAAAGAATATTGGACTTTCACACCGGTAGCAAGAATCCAAATTAAAGAAAAAGTTGCTCTGTAAATTGTTAATGTATCAACAAAAGATCTTTTGGTGAGAAGTTTGCCGTCTCTCCATTTAAAGGAAATAATACAACCTCGTATTATAAGTATGCAATGGAACCCACGATGGGTTGGCCCAAGAACGATGCACACCCATTGGATCCTTCGTTGCTAAGGAACGGAAGGACCCATTTCCTGATCGATGGAATCTTCGTGATGGATCAGCCCAGTTCAACCACCGTGACCCGGCTGGTCTTCAAATGCAGTCTCAGAAAAGCGTGTGGCCCCCAAATCGAGGCTTTACAGCATTAGTTTGAAATTATTGCTGAGAGACATTTCACTTTTAGGAAGCTGCTTTTTCGTCTTTGCACTAACGGCCTCACAGCCAACAAAGTTTCTCGAACTAAACACAAATTCACTTCATACATTTAAACTCTAGTTTGTCTCGCAGTGCAGATAACAGTGACTGGTTCGTCTCCACTTCATGGAAGTCCCCCGGCTGCTGGGATTTTCAAACATGAATCTCAGACGTTTGCCCGGGAGACAGTGGCAGCGTTCAAATTATAATGAAAACACAAGAGGGTTTGTTTCAAAGCTGAAAACTCCACGAGTTTCTGAAGTCCAGGAATGTAGTTGATTCCTCTGATACTAAACTCGAGCATTTGTTATTGTTTCTTTTTCAAATTCTTATCATTTCCAGACTAAACCTGCTTCTGTGAATTGTTAGAAACTTACAGCGAGATTGTTAACCTTTTCTTCAGGTTGAAAACGTTGTGTTACTTTGTGACCCACAAGGCTGAGCTGCTGTTCACAACACATGCTTCTCTTCTTCAGGCTTCAAATTCATTGTTTGAATAAAAGCTGCTTCCTGTCAGATCTCCTGTGTGGACTCCACACGCACTTCTGTTGTGTATCGATTGATCTCAGACCAACTCATTCTGGGTGGATTTCTCTCAGGGCGGATCACACAGGCTCAAACTCAGCTCGTGAGCTGTCGGCCTTTGTGCGGCAAATCCATCCCGGTTGTTGCGTCACCTCCATGATGCCACTGCAAAAATTTGGCATCACATTCTCTCTGATATGAACAATATCAGAGAGTCGCTCAGAAGAAAGACGTCGAGATTAGAACAAAACAAACCGAAAAAAGCCTCACTTTTCATTTATATTGCATTAAACTCAATAAAACATCAACTACAAGTGTGAACTCGGCCAGAACAAAGCAAACCTATCGTTTCAGTACTTTTGAAGCAGCAGGTCGACAAAGAAAATGAAAAGCACGTGCAATACATTTCTGATCTGCATTAGACATCTGGAAACGGGCTCACGGTGCAGAAGTCACACACCAGAGGATATCACGTTAAAATACAGATGAGGACGCAATGCAAGAACAATGAGGAAGATAGAAGAGAGGAGGAAGAGGAGGAGGAGGAGGAGGAGGAGGAGGAGGAGGAGGAGGAGGAGGAGGAGGAGGAGGAGGAGGAGGAGGAGGGCGATAAAGAATGGAGATCTTGTGGAGGCATAAGGGAACGAGAGTAAAGTCCGGGCCAGCACATTAGTCACACTTCCACTGAGCCATGACGACACACTTAGTGCTGTGACATGAAATCTCACATACAAACCACTACAGCTTAAAGAAAGAACCACCGACATTAAACCCAGAGTTTCAGCTCATGATTTGCACAGAAACAATTTATTGCACTTCCACTGCCTGATGATGGGAAACAAACTAAAAAAAGAGTCTGGATCTGATCTCTTAGGGCGTTTGTCATTTCAGAAACGAGACGCACACCCGGCCAGATCTTAAATATTTTAAGCCAAAACTTAGCGAGAAGTTTTTTAATTCATCCACAAGAGAATGCAAAAAGTTGTGTGTGGTTCCACTTCTTCATTCTCTTTGTAGGACGGACAATCAGTTTTTTTAAATAATCACGTTTAAAGAAATTAGCTTTATTATATAACTTCAATAGAAACACATCTGTATTTTCTCATTATTCTGTATCGATTATTTTTGATTTGTCACAAATTTCTCTTTGCTTCACATTTGTTCTTCGACTCAAAATGCAACTGTTAAAATTTTTTATGTGAAACAACCTCTAGAGACAAAATGAGCTTGTGTCAAACTGTGGTTTGTGCACGTGTGAGAAGTCTGACAGACCAGTAAAACTGAACTGGTCCCAACAACAGCCTCAAAACCCCACTCAGCTAGAGAAGACACATGTCAAACAGTGATGTGTGGGGAGAGGGAACAGATGAGAGTTCAGTCATGAGCTCAAAATAAACCTGAGACTCAGGGTAAGAAGTTCATCCAGGGACACAACACAAGACAAAAATAAAAAGTCAAAGATGGAAGGAGGTGCAGCTACGAATCTGCAAAAGTGAATGTAAATGTCTATGTGTCAGTAAAACAGCAACAAATGAAGTGTGTGTCGCACAGGTCAGAAAATGAAGGGAAGGGACTTCACTGTTAAATACGTCCAGCGTCATTAACTTTCATCAGAGCATCATCACAAAACAACTCTCTGTGGGAACAGCAGCGGTCCTGTGATGTCTTGTGGTTTTTTAAACCGAATTTACACAATTATGGGACAACACTGAGCGCTGGGGGGAGTGTCGGTGAATTTCAAATGTCTCCCATCTGGGTTTTAAGTCCAGACGATTTGTTCACCTGCAGCCGCCTCTGAACATCCAGGTGGTGTAGCTGCATGTTGAGCTTCAGGCTAAAGAGACAGAATGAGCCACAGGCCGAGCTGCCCGCACAGCACTGAAGTATTTACTGTTGAGTTAAACATTAAACTTACATCATCGTGCCCAGGGCAGTAGAATGCTATATGCAGACTTTGAGTAGTACATAAATACATGTATATTGTCAGCATGGGTTTGTGTGTGTACCAGGCAAGTGTGTGTGTGTGTGTGTGTGTGTGTGTGTGTGGAAGGGTGCATGTGCCACAGGCCTTGCTGGCAGACTCTGGTCTTTGATATGCCTGCCGTTCACCAGGGAAGAACTTTAATATTCCAACAGTAGAACACACACTCACAGACAGACCCACACAGACAGACACACACACACACACACACACAGTTGGTGGTGGGAGGCCTGTTCATGCTGCCTCCAGCTTCAGCAGTGACGCTGCCCCACAGGGAAAGACAGGGAGAGAATCACTTTCTCTGGAAACTCGGTGGCAAACACAAATCAGTCTCCCTGCATCGGATTTACAAGCAATTCGACTCTCCTTTTTTTTTATTATTAGTGTTAAACTGTTTGGCTGTGCATTCACACACAGGGTCTGTTTCCAAGGGAATTTGTTATTGAAGAAATCGGAGACTGAAGAAAGCAAAGTATCAGAAGGAATCATATTGTTGTCTTTATTCTTCTTAACTGAACGCTGTCAGGACCAGTTTGTGTATTTGACCTTGGGGGGTCGAAACATTTTGGGAGGCTGAGGCTTTAGATTTGATATGATTTAATATTCAACATGGATACTTATACAAAAGAAGAACTACACCAGTTAGGATTTTTCTGGAGTTGAGGAATGTGTGTGTGGTTGTGTGTGTTTGTGCGTCTGTGTGTTCATTTGCTCGCCTGCCAGCGGATCGCTCAGCTTGGCCTGAAGAAGTGAAACAAGGAGACAAGCGGAGCGTGCTGTTGCCACTCTCTGTATCCCAGTCACACACCAGCAGCACACACACACACACACACACACACACACACACACACACACACACACTCAGCGAGACGCAGGAGAGGAGCCGCTCTCGGGTTTCTCTCACACACACAATGCTCGGCCTAATTAGGGTTGTAATGTGAACAAAGGCAGCAGCGCTATCTGCCGCTGCAGCCCTCTGAGCGCTCGAGTTCAGACAGGAAACCTCTTAGTGGAGTCACGTGGGGGCCCTTCATTCGTCTGTGTGTGTCGCTCACACACTCAAACAAGTGCAGATGGTTTAACCACACAATGACGGAGGGGAGTCCAACCGTCAGTCACAAATATGCACGTGGCCCAGGATCGATGCTGCAGAACCCCAACGTTCATTTCAATGGAGGAAGGGACTTTAGATTTGGGACAGGCGGAGGCAGCGCTTCATTTTTCTGATGAAACCTGAGGTGACACAAGTAAAAAAGTTGTTCACCTTCTTGAAACGGCTAAAATGAAATCACTATTTCTGTTTCACGTGACCACAGAGCGCGGGAGTAAAGGGATTTAACCACGAGAGACGTCATCCATCTTTATACTCAGTCTTTGGGTTTCACGTGGTCGTGTTGCTTTCCTGAAGTGCACAGAACACTGGACAAATAGGAAAACATACAATAAACATAATCATGCTGCAAAGAAGGAATGTGCTCTGTAGTTTCAATACTGTTTAGAAACTGTAAATGTGATCTATATAAAATATGACCTGATTCAGAAACACTTATGAAGCGTACATAATATGAGCCAACGTGAAGGAGACTTAATAACGAGTCTCACGTGTCAGCAGAAGCCAGAGAATGAACCTCGGTGCATTTATCGCTTTGTTTACTTGATAGAAAATGTTCTCACAACTGAAAACTGCACGAGTTTCTGATCAACCAGGGGGACGGGCTTGGTTAACTTTCTGGCTCACACACAAACACACACATGGATAAATTAACACATACACACTCACACAAATCTATCTCGCTCTCAGACACACACACACACACACACACACACACACACACACACACACGAGTCCCTGTCCTCCTGCCAGTAATGAAGCAGATAATAAGCTGCTTCACGCTCTGCTGTAGCAAAACCAAAATCAAAACAATGTTGATTTAAGAATCAAAATGCGTACACTCATGGGTTTTTCATCTTCCATGCTCCGTGGCAATGATGAGGTAGAGCCTGTCTCCGTGTGTGTGTGTGTGTGTGTGTGTGTGTGTGCGTGTGTGTGTGTGTTGGAGCTGTATATCAAAAGCCTGAGGAGCAGGCAGTGGGTTTGCTTGGAAGCGTTGAGAATCCATTCCTCCTGCCTCCCGCCTCATTTCAGCTCGCCTTATTTCCAAGTAAATGATTCTCTGACTCTGACACCGATGTCGTCACTAAAAAGAGTGTTTTTCATTTTGGAAATGTTCTGAAGTTGTCAAACAAAAGAAACAGAAGACAACAAACCATGCAAACGCTCTGATGCTGCCAGGAGACCAAACGAGGAACAAATGAACAATACGAAGAGACAACGTGAACATTGCAGAGCAGAAACGGACACAGGGACAGATCGCATGTGTCATATCTACCAAATGTGAAACTTATGCACAAGTTACTATTATTCAACCATCATTTCAACACAATGTGAAAACTCTGAGGTCCTTTTCTAGAACAAACAATTCTGCTTCCAACCCACCATCAGGTTTTCAACCAACCATTGACTTACTGGAGTCCAGCTGCACCTCCTCACAAGGATCCCACGCTTGACACTAGTAGTAGTATATGAATATGAATACGTGAAACGATCACGTTTTCAATTTCCAACTCAATTGTTCATAATAATAACTCATTATTTACACATTATATAACATTTATTGATCCATTAATAAAGGATCTTTTGCTAAAGGCTGCAACAAGTTCCGGCTGCTCTCTTACACACGTCAGTGAATTACTTCAGCCTTTTAATCAAATGTTAGGATTCATTTTTTGATTTAATTCTGTTCAGGCTTTCAGTTGCATTGTTTTTCTTTTCTTTCATTGTGGTAAATTTGGCTTGATTGAATATTATCTGTATCTTTTCTTTAAATCAGAAAGCACTTTAAAACAACTTCCGATCTAGTTACATGCTTTAGTTTTGTTTCTAAAAGGCCACTGATACTAGAACAAGCATTTTATAAAGAAACTCTTTGAAAGCTTTTATCAAATATAGATTTTCCTCATTTCAGTTATTACGGTGCAAATGTCGAAGACGCAGTAAAAAGAGATTGTTTAAGATTTGAGTTTAAAATTCAAGCTGCAGTTCAGAACAGGTACTTGAGGCATATTTACTTGTTTTTAACACACTGTTGTTCCTGACTTTGATGTAATAATGACCATATTCTCCTGTTGGGGGAGCCTACACACAACACATCATGAATATGTCTACACATGTTTGAACTGGTGGCCCCGATGACAACACAAAAAGTAAACATGTGCTCACTGGCAGGAGGTTTGTGTTCCTCTCATGTTCGACAGAACTTTGATATCGTCTCCAGTATTGATGTCAAACACTTTTAAAAACCATAGAACCTCTCCTGTGTGTGAATCCTGACAGTGACGGTAAAGTCAAAAACACAATAACACTTGTTTGTGTGACCCCATTTGAAATAAAGAAACAAATCCAGGCTCAGTGCTTTTGTCCCACGTTGTAACAAGTGACAGAATAAAGAGGAGAAACTTTCAGACGGGGCATCAGACATGTCTCATATGTGTTTCTGTTGGATGTCAGCGGCTGTCGTTGGCCTGGCAGCTCATCAGAACTGTTCCAGACACATATACCACACACACACACACACACATAGATAAATGTACTGATACTGTGTATTTGTATCTATATGTGAATGTTTTCTCCTTGTCTCAGTGACATGGCTGTTTGTGGAATTTGTGTTTATCCCTGAGAAGGTTTTTTATTGTGAGTAGATTTATCTCCTGTGTTGCCTAACAACAATGTTCTCAGTAAAACAACAATGTTCTCAGTAAAAAAAAATCTACTGTGGCAACACACAAAAAAGTTAAATCAAGAGAAATAAAACTGTAATAGGAGAGAAATGCTGAAAAAGGAACTTCCTTAAATCGAGTTTGATAGCCTTAGTTGTATCTGTGTTTTTTATTAATTGTTATTTATAACAACGTTTATGGTTAAACTTTAACATTAAAAATAAAAAATTTGATTTAATTTATTTGTTCTTCGCACTTGATAACTACATCTTTGGCATTATTAACAGATTTTTTATATTTATATATATATATCGACCATTATATCTGTATCACATTTTCTGACTGCCTTATCTAAGATTCATAAATATGTGTGTGTGTGTGTGTCTGTGTCTGCTCGAGCTCTTCGCACCACTCGTCTGTCTCCGGCGAGGGTTTAAAGAGGGACTGAATTAGAGGACGGACAGCTTTCAAGAAGGGATTAGGCTGAAGCTGGGTCTCACAAGGTCATTATTCAATAACCAGTGAGTGGCATCAAGACCCAGGAAACCCCCGTCAGTGATGAAAGGACCACAGTTCAGGAACATGTGTATGTGTGTGTGTGCTCTTGTACAGCTATCTTTGTGAGGACCGGTTGATTCTACAATCTACTGAGGACCTTCTGACCGGTCCTCACTTTGTGACTTGGTTTAAGGTTTAGGGTTAGAATTAGGTTTAGGGTTAGGTTAAGGGTCAGGGTTAGGCATTTAGATTGGATGGTTAGGGTAAGGGGCTAGGGAATTGACTAGGGCATTATCCCAATGAATGACCTCACTAAGACAGCTATACAAACCTGCGTACTCCTGTAGACCGAGTATTCTGCTGAGCCAAAAAGAGAAGTTGCAACCTAGAGGGATTTCAATCGGCTCGTCCTGCTCCTATTGCTTCAGACCGATTGCATCACAGTGGCGTGACAAGACTATCCCGGAAAATGTGTCCTGCCACAAATGAAGGCTCCATCTGGAACCTCCCTGGTCCAATGTTTTAGAATCACACCGGTGACACTGATCACTGAAAGCGTCTGTAGACCAGCCTGCCTCGGTTCGGCCTTCACAGCCCACAAAGGAAGTCTTTCCCCCTATTTATCAACTAACTATGTTTGTTTTAAACCAAAATGCCAAAGAAAATTATTGAACATGAATACTAATCATTCTAATTATTAGGGAAAAGCCAGTGGACATATGCTTGTGACAGCAGCTTTCTGGTGCTTCTATTGCAGCGAAGCCAAGGCCTGGAATCTGCTTGAGTTTATAATCATTCTGTTGAAAATTAACGACCAGAGCAGAGTGGGGATGGTAATCAGACAAAAACGAAACATTTGCAAAGTATTAGCACATAGAAGTGTTTGTCCAACAGATAATATGCACCGATGTCACTCAATTACTTTTGCATCACTCCAAACAAAGTGGTGAGAGTACACTGAGCTGCATTAGCGGAATAAATACAAATCATCAAAATATCTTTAAGTTTTTGTCTTGCAACTTCTTAAAAGTGTTGCTTCATGTTGAAAATACTAATTTGTATGCACAACTGATTACACAACAGTTGCTGACAGTTTTCACTGCGGTTTTGATGTTTGTTTTTTTTCAGTTAGTAAACTTAGTGTGAAATGTTTTATAACCACCCACCTAAAAACAGGAACGACTCTGAGGAACACGTTTTTCACTTTTCCGAGAAGTAAACTACATTTCTGAAATGTCATACCGTGTGAATTCGACATTTCTTGTTCCAGGGTAGAAGTGAACAGAAGGATAAAAGAATAACACAGAGAGCAGAGAACTGAAGACGGTTCTGTACGTGTGCTTTAGCTGATGCTGTGAATTTGTGTCCTTCTGAGATTCTTAGCGCTGCAGTGAACCGACTGCTCTGAGCCAGTCGGGGAACACCTGTTAAACAACTACTAGCAGTCAGGCTGCGTTTCCCACTTATTAGCTCAACTGTAACGGCCCTTCACTCTTCACATGTTTCATAATGTACTGACAAACATTTTTACATATTCTATTCTCGAAAATATCCCTCCGAGTCCCCTGCAGAAGTCTGCATGAACCCTGGTTGTTCATACTTTGGCTGAACATGCTCCTGTGATGGACCTGAAGTTCTCAGCAGTTCACTAAAGGATCACAAGTGCAACACTGCAGACAGGAGACAATATCATCCCTTTGTATATGGTGATGAGTTATAAGACGTGTTTAATCCTGAAGTGGCCATAGAACATCCACCTGTGATTCAGTACACACACACACACACACTCACACACATAATACTTGATGGTAATGCAGTGTGCTTGTCTCTTTATGCCGTACATGACTGTTCAGGGCAGGCACACATTTCACATGTGCAAACTTCTAACCAAGGAAGATTGATTTGTTTTTCCATCTGCTTGACCGATGCGCAGTTAAAATTGCAATTCCATTCGATTCAATATAATTACATTTTATATGATTAGTGCCAAATCATAATATACATTACATGAAGGCACTTTACATAGAAGGTCAAAACATTGAAAAATTGAATAAGTTTAAAATAAAGAGTGACTTTGATCTTTCCCACTGTAGTGTCAGAAGAGGAAGTAGAGTGTGGGGAAGTGATACGATAATAATCAAGCTGGTAACATTGATACAACAAATACTTTGCAGTGTCATTTTCCCACTCACAATAGAATTACCGCAAGAACCACACCCGTACAAACACTCACACATTTACGCAAACAGACAAACTTGACAAAAAACAAAAAGAAAAGAGAGAAGAGCTTCTTTAGATACCAAGATTCTTTTGAAAGTATCTCATACAAATAATTTACTAGCTAGAAAGACAACCAGATAAAATTGGTACATACTGCGCTGCCTTCAGAAAAAGACGTAGATCAAAACTCAGTTACTTGGACTAAACAGAAAGCTTTAACATGACAAGGCAATGAGTGCAGAGTCTAAATTGACCTCGGGTTCCTGGTTGAGTTTGATCAATAAACCATTTGGCCCAAATGAAAGAAGATCTTACGTTCATCATTTCTGTAGTGTTACTTAATATCACTTAATTTCCAAATGCATTCAGTCCCAGATATATAATGAGAGGAGAATCAAACTTTTGTCTTCGACACTGAATCAGTGGAAAGTTAAGAGAAGAATGTATAATCCAGTAATTTTGTGTACAAGACAAAGTATCTGTGGCTGAGGTTTAAAATCAGGAGTTTAAAAAACAATGCTATCTGCTTGCATTAAAAAATGCAATTTGTCAATTGTGATGAAACATTTTAAAAGTTATTTGTTACTTTTCAATTGAAATGTGAAATATTTTTGGCCATATAAGCCAAAAGTCATACCAGAACTTTGTCAGCTGCCACAATTCCTGTGGTTTTCAGTGACCTTATGTCTCACGTACCGAGCAGTGATTAGCTAAATTCTGAGTCTCTCATTTAAAAGTGACTATTAGTGAAAATAGAATTCAACGGAAAATTATCCAGTTAAAAACCAAACCACAGGCAGATGAAAAAAATATATCCAATTTAACAGCACCTTAATCTCATAGAAAAGAGTTCATGGTGTCCTAAAAGGCTCTATACTGGGAGCAGGTCTTTTTCACACGCTTAATAAAACTAAGGTGTAAAGTCTTCTGCTACTTTTACTCTATTTAATTAAACTGCAAATCATCCTCACATTTCTGGAGCTGCAGCCACTAAGTGTTGCTTCATAACAGTGAATAGATCATCAAATCAGGTGCCAATCACTGAATTGATTACTATTATTGATTTAGAATCTTGAAAGTGAGGAAGTGAGAGGAGGACTAGGTCCTGTGTTTTCAGTCGTTGAATTATCTAACACTATCTGAGCCCCTCCTGCAATAACTCTAAATGTTACACAGTGACTAGGAAGTCAGTCCTGTGTATATAAAGAGTTGCATCTGTTGTTATCAGTAGACAACAGATTACACCTTTGAATCTCACAAAGCTCATTTTGTATTCGACAGGTAAGATCGATATGTTTCAAACTCATTTAGATGAGACCAAGCATTTGGGAAATGTGCTCAGCTTCTAACTGTATGATGCAAATGTTAACAATCTTTTTGTTCTGTTGTTTTGTAGGATGAAGTTGGCTGCCGCCTTCCTGGTGCTGTTCCTGGTCGTCCTCATGGCTGAACCTGGAGAGAGTTTTTTGGGATTTCTTTTTCATGGTATCCGCCATGGTAGGGTCACTGAATTGATACATTTTTACATGGCAAATATTTGAATGTAACATACTATATGAGTTGTCAATATATGTGGCCAAGTAGAAGCACTTTGATTTCAGTAATAATCAAAATAACAATCACTAGGCCATTTAATAATTGCATTAATTACACTTGTTTTTATATAGAATATAGAATAACTGGATCTTTATGCTAAAATTAATAAACATGAATTCAGATTTTAAGATTTTTCAAGATTGAAAACTACTTAAAAGTATGTAAAAAAACATCATCTGTATGTATAATTAAATACTTGTCCAGATAATTGTGTTGTGGAAATGTGTTAATTGACATATATCATTTGCTTGAATTTATCATTATCTGCTTTGTTTGTTTTTACACAGGTATCAAGGCGATCCATGGGTAAGGACTTCTACCTTCATGACTGTGTATTTTTAATAGTATTATATTCAGTACTGTTATTGAAAACTTCTCTTGTCTCGCTGACTCTCTCCATCAGAATGATCCATGGTAACAGTTTAGACGAGATGCAGGAGCTCGACAAGCGCTCATTCGATGACAACCCCAACGCAATTGTTTTTGACTGAAGAAGTCGCCCTGAAGGAGCCTTCAGATGATATATAATGCTTCTTGCTTTTCAATGAAATAAATTGAATAATTACCCACAACAGCAACGATGACTGGTTATATGTTCTTTTGTATTGATGTATTGTTGAGCAACATTTTAATAATTTTGGAAACTGAGAACAAATCTCAAAATTAGGATGTCAAAAAGTTTCTTTGTGTATTATTTAAATATGAGATTTAACCTGCACAACAATGGAGTGGAAGAAAAAACAGGAGAAGACTTGTATCCTCCTGATGCTGAGAAGAACAAAGAAGACAGACTTGTAGCGTTAAAACTTTTACTTATACAGAAAAACTATAAACAGGACTGGAGCATAAGTTAAAGTCACAATACAGAAGAAAACCAGAAGCCAAACTGCAGCAGATTTACTGGTATTCATAAGTCACTGGAGCCAAAGCAATGCACAGACTCAGCAGCAGTGAACCAAAGGGTTTAACTGTACTTTAGTCCAGGTGGAATGAAAAGTATTGAATAAAACAAAACAAGACAGAATATGCAAATTTTTTAAATAATATGAATTGTTAAATAAATATGAGTCAGGAGAATACTTGTTGTTGTGGTGGCAGGATGCATCCCTCTGTCAAGTTAACACAATAACTTTTAGAAAGATGGATACGATCTCAAGGAAACCTCCATTTACTATGATTTATATTAAATACGTACAAATAATATATACAAAATACAGTCAGAGATAACTTCATGGAGAAGTCTATATTTATATTTGTGAGCTGCACATTCATGCTGCCTGTTCTATCACATCAGAGTGTGGAGGCCACTGACGCTTACTGAACTCAACGTCTACCACTCTAATGAATTTGGAATTAAAGTTAAACATTTTGTCATTTATTTGTCTTTACTATATTGATACTAAATGTAAGTAACTGCAATCCAATATACTGCAATAAATAGTGTATATTGTTTTGTGTACAAAGTATTTGGAATACTAAAAACTAATCGCATTAGGGTTTACAAGTCAGATAGAGACAGACAAAGTTGCCTTCCTGCACACCAATAGAGTGGAAGAAAACAGGAGAAGACTTGTATCCTCCTGATGCTGAGAAGAAGAAAGAAGAAAGACTTGTAGGATTGAAACCAAGTAACTTTTCAATTTATTTTGGCCTATTTCTGACATTGCACATCCCCACTTACATGACCGTCACTAATACAGGAAAGATGGTTCTGTTGGTGAAGATGCTTAATGCTCATATTAGTATGTACATGCTTGTTTGTTAGCTGCCACTATTCCTCTGCTACTCAGTGACCTTATGTCTCATGTAACCGAGCAGTGATTAGCTCAGTCTGAGCAGAGTTTCTACGATTCTCTCTTTTAACGTTGATTGTTAGTGAAAATAGAATTCAACAGGAAATCTTTCAGTCTAAACAGGCAAAGCACAGGCAGATGAAAAAATATCTCCACATTGACAGCACTTCAATCTCATAGAAAGGAGTTCATGGTGTCCTACAAGGCTCTTTACTGGGAGCAGTTCTTTAGATTAATAAAACTAATGTGTAAAGTCTTCCACTTTTTTTACTGTATTTACTTAAACAGAAAATTATTCTCACGATTCTGGAGCTGCAGCCACTAAGTGTTGCTTCATGAAGTGAATACACAATTGTTCTAACAACCACTCACCCAATTAACCAGAATCTACAAAGTGAGGAAGTGAGAGGAGTCGTCCTGTGTTTTCAAATTTTTTGAATGATCTACCACTATGTGAGCTCCTCCTGTTATAGCTCTAAATGTTACACAATGAATGTGAAGTCAGTTCTGTGTATATAAAGAGTTGCCTCTGTAGAGCATACAACAGATTTCACCTTTGAATCTCACAAACCTCACTTTGTATTCGACAGGTAAGATCGATATTTTTCAAACTCATTTAGACGAGACCAAGTATTTGGGAAATGTGCTCAGCTTGTCAATGTATAATGCAAATGTTAACAATCGTTTTGTTCTTATGTTGTGTTTGTAGGATGAAGTTCGCTACTGCCTTCCTGATGTTGTCCATGGTCGTCCTCATGGCTGAACCTGGAGAGTGTCGTTCTACAGAGGACATCATCAAGTCTATCTCGGGTAGAGTCCAGGAATTAATTATTATCAATAACAATGAAATAACAACCAAAAGGCCTCTGATTAGCATGTTCCTTCAATGAAATGGTCGTTTTTTATCTATTTTGATTCTCACATGCAACGACCTGCTGCGGCAACATTTGAAAATCAATCTTTTTTACACAAATTCAAAGTACATTGATTTATTCGATTTAATCTTAACATTAATCAGATTTGTTTTTTGTTTAAATATATCGAATAACTGGATCTCTATGATAAAATAATTAAACATACATTCTTATTTTACCAATCAAGATTGAACACTTCTTAAAAGTACGTATAAAACATCATCTGTATGTATAATTGTTTGATTGTTAAGTAATATTTCCAATAATTGTGTAATGGAAATGTATTAATTGTCATTTAATATAATTTGCTTGAATTTATCACCATGTGTTTTTTGTTTGTTTTTAAACAGGTGGAGGTTTTCTCAATGCGTAAGGACTTCTATCATCATTACTGTGTAATTTTTATAGTATTATCATCAGTACTGTTATTAACAGCTTCTCTTGTCTCACTGACTCTCTCCATCAGAATGAACGCCGGTTACAATGAGCAGCAGGAGCTCAACAAGCGCTCAGATGATGATGACAGCCCCAGTCTTATTGTTTTTGACTGAAGAAGTCGCCCTGAAGGAGCCTTCAGATGATATATTATGCTTCTTGCTCTTCATTGAAATAAATCAAACATTTACATCCAACAGCAACCATGACTGGATATATGTTCTTTTGCATTGATGTATTGTTGAGTGACATTTGAATAATTTTGGAAAACTGAGTGAACAAATCTCAATTTTAGGATGTCAAAACATTTCTCTGTGTCTTATTCAAATAAGAGATTTAACGACGACAATGAAGACTATTTCATACAAAACATGTACTACAAGTTTGTAACACTGTAAGGTAACTGCAATCCAATATAGGGCAATCAATAGTGCATATTGTTGAGTGTATAAAGTACCACCAGACTCTATTGTTATGCCTTCCTGCATAACAATAGAGTTGAAGAGAAAACAGGAGAAGACTTGTATCCTCCTGATGCTGAGAAGAACAAAGAAGAAAGACTTGTAGTGTTGATACTTTTACTTATACAGAAAAACTATAAACAGGATTAGAGCATAAGTTAAAGGGACTCTTACCTTTGTTGCATTTGAGAATTACAGCACATTCGAATCATCCCGCCTTCCTCCAATGCCCCACCCCCTCGTTCCCATCCGCGGTGTTTTTTTGAAGAAACTTTATTTACAAGCAGATTTACAACCTACTGCCTCCGCGCACGCACGTGAGTTTTTGTTTACCAAAGCAATGGATTCGGATTCAGAAGCACCGGTACCGTCACCGCCTTGATGACGCGGGCCCGAATGCGCCACAAGAAGCAGACGAAAAAAACCTGCATGTCCATGCAGCAAACAGACAGGTCTGTCGGCCAATAAGGTCCTTCGGTCCGAAGAATTTTATTGGTTGAAGTTTTCACTAAATATTACGAGAGTGAAATAATTGTTTGTTTTAACTCCTGGTAGGTCTGTCTTGCATTTTAGAGTGTCATTACCTTATTAATACCAATTTAACCTTATCCACAAAAAGTGTAAAAATGCAACAAAGGTAAGAGTCCCTTTAAAGTCACAATACAAAAGAAAACCAGAAGCCAAACTGCAGCAGATTTACTGGTATTCATATTTCACTGGAGCCAAAGCAATGCACAGACTCATCAGCAGTGAACCAAAAGGTTTAACTGTACTTTTGTCCAGGTGGAATGAAAAGTATTGAATAAAAAGAATCAAGAGAGAATATACGTTTTTTTTTATAATATTAAGTGGAATTAAATATGAGTCAGGAGAATACGTGTTGTTGTGTTGGCAGGATGCATCACTCTGTCAAGTAAATACATAACTTTTAGAAAGATGGATACGATCTCAAGGAAACCTCCATTTACTATATGATTTATATTAAATACGTATAAATAATATAAAAAACAACAACAATAAGTCGGAGATAACTTCATGGAGAAGTCTATATTTATATTTGTGAGCTGCACATTCATGCTGCCTGTTCTATCACATCTGAGTGTGGAGGCCACTGACGCTTACTGAACTCAACGTCTAATTCCCTAATGCAGGGGTTTTCAACCAGGGGTACGTGGCATTGCAGGGGGTCCGCAAAAATGATATTTGATATATCAACACATTTCCAGATTACTCTTGAATATCGTGAAAATATCTAAAATAAGAAAAATGTCGAAAAAATAATATAAAGGTGATGAGGGGAACCTTGAGCTAGAAACTGCCAGTAGTTTTCTCCGTGCATTCGTGTTAAGGGTAGATGTAGAAGAGCGGTTGAGCTAGGTAGAAAAACTCTCAGGAGGTCTTGGAGATGTAGTTTGTATGATGGGAATTTTTATTTTCCCAAAAAGAGGGCCCAAAAGGTCAGAATTAATAATGAAAATATTAAATAAAACAAAAGAGCGAAAAACAAATACTTTGTAATGAGAAAAAATAAATTGGCATAATAGCCGAAACAATTAATTTCCAATAACAGTCAACTTTACCACGTTCGCTGGTTGAGAAACAATTTCTTAGGAGAGCTCTAAGACACACACACACAGGAATACTACTCACCCACAACCCTCCCCCACAACACAAGCAGTAGGTGGGATTTGCTGAAGGTGATCATGAGGTTAAACTGAAATAGGCTCAATTGTTTGTGTGATATTGTATGATTATCATTTGTGACATATTCTGCATTACTTTGTCATCTTCCCTCTTCAGTTGTCGGCCCAGTTTATGTTGATTGTTATTGATCACCATTACTTTAACGTTCTCTCAACATGTCAGCTACATGTCTGAACATTTAAGTCATGAACGTTATATATTGATGTACATATGGTTCTGAGATGCAGTACAACTACAAACTGCATTATAATTTTGTTTTCAATTCTTAAGCACTGAAAATCAACCGTTTTTGTTGTTTTTTACAGATTTTTCTAGATTTGTTTAAGGTTTTTAAATAAAACAAACACGGAAAACCAAATGTTAAAACTTCCTTATATCCACATGCACGCACATACACACTCGTAGGCATGCGCATGCGTAGGCACATCTGTGGGCCGCGGATTACTTTCTAGTCAGAATTGTGGTCCCTTGGACAAAACCAGTTGAAAACCCCTGCTCTAATGCATTTGGAATTCAAGTTAAGCATTTTGTTACTTGTCTTCACTGTATTGATAGTAAATGTACAGGGTTACAAATACAGTTAAAACAAGATAAAACAAGAGGGACGAGGTGTCGAAAGCTTCAGCATCAATGTGCTGATCACTGATAGCTGATCTTACCCAACACCGGTGACTTGGCATCAAAATGACCACCTTTTTTTCAGTTTTATTTTGTAGGACGAAGTTTGCCGCCACCTTCCTCGTGTGGTTCATGGTCTTCATCATGTTTGAAACTGTAGAGTTTTTTTTTGGAATTCTTTTTCACTGGGGTCCACCATGGTAGGGTCACGGAAGTTATTTGATTATTACATGGCAAATATTTTAATGAAACATACCAAATGAGCAGTCAATATATTTGGCCAAGTAGAATCACTTTGATTAAAATAATAATCAAAACAACAAATCAAAAGGGCCTTCGATTAGCATGTCCTTTACTGAAATGGACATTGAGGTTTATTTTGATTCTCACATGCACCGACCTGCTGCAGCAACAATTTTATTCAAATTTGTCTAAGAAGAAACTTAATAAACATTTTCTAAGCGATTTAATCTTTGCATTAATTGGGTTTGTTATTAAAAATATAGAATAACTGGATCTTTATGCTAAAATAATAAAACATACATTCAGATTTCTCCAGTCAGGATTGAACAGTACTTAAAAGTATCTCTAAAACATCATCTTTATGTTTAATTGTTTAACTGTTAACAATAGTCCAAATAATTGTGTTATGGAAATGAATTAATTGTCATTTAATATAGTTTCCTTCCTTAATATAGATTCTTTCTTTTAACGGTGAGCATTAGTGAAAATAAAATTCAACAGGACATTTTTCAGTTTAAACAGGCAAAGCACAGGCAGATGAAAATATCTCCACTCTGAAAGCACCTCAATCTCATAGAAAAGAGTTCATGGTGTCCTACAAGGCTCTAAACTGGGAACAGTTCTTTTTTACAAGATTAATAAAACTAATGTGTGAGGTCTTCTGCTACTTTTACTCTATTTACTTAAACAGCAAATCATCCCCACATTTCTGGAGCTGCAGCCACTAAGTGTTGCTTCATGAAGTGAATAGACGATTGTTGTAACAACCACTCAACCAATTAACCAGAATCTACAAAGTGAGGAAGTGATAGGAGGACTAGTCCTGTGTTTTTTAGTTGTTGAATTATCTACCACTATGTGAGCTCCTCCTGTTATAACTCTAAATGTTACACAATGAAGATGAGGTCAATTCTGTGTATATAAAGAGTTGCCTCTGTATAGTAGACAACATATTTCACCTTTGAATCCCACAAAGCTCACTTTGTACTCAACAGGTAAGATCGATATTTAAAAACTAATTTAGACGAAACCAAGCATTTTGGGGAATTTGCTCAACTTCTAAATGTATGATACAAATGTTAACAATCTTTTATTTCTGTTGTTGTTTTTTGTAGGATGAAGTTCACTGCCACCCTCCTCCTGTTGTTCATCTTCGTCCTCATGGTTGATCTCGGAGAGGGTCGTCGTAAGAAAAAGGGGTCGAAGAGAAAGGGGTCCAAGGGAAAGGGGTCCAAGGGAAAGGGCAGGTGGTTGGACAGGATTGGTAAAGGTAGAGTCACGGAATTAATTTGCTTTTTACATTGCAAATATTTTTCATATAACATTGCTGGAAAATCACAAAAATAAGTAGTCAATATATTTGGCCAAATAGAATCACTTTGATTTCAATAATAATCAAAATAACAACCTAAAAGGCCTTTGATTAGCATGTTCCTTCAATGAAATGGACATTGTAATTTACTTTGATTCTCACATGCTACGACCTGCTGCAGCAACATTTGAAAATAAATTTGTCCCAGAAGATTTTAAAGTACATTGTTATAGGCGATTTATCTTTCTATTACTCAGATATTTGTTCAAACCAATAGAATAACTGGATCTCTATGCTAAAATAATAAAACACACATTCAGATGTTACCAGTCAAGATTGAACGCTGTTTAAAAGTAAGTATGAAACATCCTCTGTATGTATAATTGTTTAACTGGTAACTTATAGTCCTAATAATTGCGTTATGGAAATGTATTAATTGTCATTTAATATAATTTGCTGGAATTTATCACTGTGTGTTTTTGTTTGTTTTTACACAGCTGGCGGGATAATTATCGGGGGGGCCCTTGAGTAAGGACTTCTACCATCATTACTGTGTAATTTTTACAGTATTATCATCAGTACAGTTATTAACAACTTCTCTTGTCTCGCTGAACTTCTCCATCAGTCACCTCGGGCAGGGGCAGGTGCAGGGGCCGGATTACGACTACCAGGAGGGGGAGGAGCTCAACAAGCGCTCAGACGATGATGACAGCCCCAGTCTTATTTTTTTTGACTGAAGAAGTCGCCCTGAAGGAGCCTTCAGATGATATATAATGCTTCTGGCTTTTCATTGAAATAAATAATACGTTTACCTGCAACAGCAACCATGACTGGATATATGTTATTTTGCATTGATGTATTGTTGAGCGACGTTTGAATAATTTTGGAAAACTGAGAACAAATCTCAATTTTAGGATGTCAAAACATTTCTCTGTGTCTTATTCAAATATGAGATTTAACGACGACAATGAAGAATCCTCTAATCTTACTGTATAGATATTTTAACTGTTGGGGGGGTTTAAATCAAAGTTACTACAAAGAGTATTAAAACTTCTACTGATAACTAATAACACATTCATACAAAACATGTACTGCAAGTTTGTTACACACTGTAAAGTAACTGCAATCCAATATAGGGCAATAAATAGTGTATATTGTTGAGTGTCTAAAGTATTTGGATTACTTTAAAGTTTAAACTAATGGAATTAGGGTTTACAAGACAGATAAAACCAGACAAAGTTGCCTTCCTGCACAACAATAGAGTTGAAGAGAAACAGGAGAAGACTTGTATCCTCCTGATGATTAGAAGAACAAAGAAGAAAGACTTGAAGCGTTGAAACTTTTACTTATACAGAAAAACTATAAACAGGACTGGAGCATAAGTTAAAGTCACAATACAGAAGAAAACCAGAAGCCAAACTGCAGCAGATTTACTGGTATTCATAAGTCACTGGAGCCAAAGCAATGCACAGACTCAGCAGCAGTTGAGTCTGTGCGTGTTGTTGTGTTGGCAGGATGCATCCCTCTGTCAAGTAAACACAAGAACTTTCAGAAAGATGGATATGATCTCAAGGAAACCTCTATTTACTACATGATTTATATTAAATACGTACAAATAAAAAAACAACAATACAGTCAGAGATAAATTCATGGAGAAGTCTATATTTATATTTGCAGATTTAATGCGGCCTGTTCTATCACATCTGAGTGTGGAGGCCACTGACGTTTACTGAACTCAACGTCTACCCCTCTAATGCATTTGGAATTCAAGTTAAGCATTTTGTAACTTGTCTTCACTGTATTGATACTAAATGTTCAGGGTTATAAATACGGTTAAAACAAGATAAAACAAGAGGGATGAGGTGTCGAAAGCTTCAGCATCAATGTGCTGATCTTGCCCAACACCAGTGACTTGGCATCAAAGTGATCATCTGTAGGACGAAGTTCGCCACCGCCTTCCTCGTGTTGTTCATGGTCTTCTTCATGTTTGAACCTTTAGAGTGTTTTTTTGGAATGCTTTTTCACTGGGGTCCACCATGGTAGGGTCACGGAAGTTATTTGATTATTACATGGCAAATATTTTAAAGAAACATACCATGTGAGCAGTCGATATATTGGCCAAGTAGAATCACTTTGATTTCAATAATAATCAAAATAAATATCAAAAAGGCCTTTGATTAGCGTGTCCTTCAATGAAATGGATATTGAGGTTTATTTTGATTCTCACATGCACCGACCTGCTGTGGCAACAATTGAATTCAAATTTGTCTCTGAAGAAACTTAATTAACATTTTCTAGGCGATTTAATCTTTGCATAAATTGGATTTGTTATTATGAATATAGAATAGCTGGACCTTTATGGTAAAATAATAAAATATACATTTTGATTTTACCAGTCAAGATTGAACACTACTTACAAGTATGTTAAAAACATAATTTGTATGTTTAATTGTTTAACATTTAACTAATAGTCCAAATAATTGCGTAATGGAAATGTGTTAATTGTCATTTAATATCATTTCCTTGAAATTATCACCATTGGTTTTTGTTTGATTTTACACAGCTGGCAAGGTGATTAGCCAGACGGCCTCCAGTAAGGACTTCTAACATCATGACTGTGTAATTTTAATAGTATTATCATCAGTACTGTTAATAACAACTTCTCTTGACTCCCTGACTCTCTCCATCAGACTCATCGATGGTTGTTACGACGAGCTGCAGGAACTCAACCAACACGCAGTCAATGACAACCCCTGATCTACTCCTCTGCTTTTCAGTGGCCTTATGTCTCATGTTACTGAGCAGTGATTGGCTAAAGTCTGAGCAGAGTTTCTGTGATTCTCTCTTTTAACGTTGAGCATTAGTGAAAATAGAATTCAATTTTTCAGTTTAAACAGGCAAAGCAAAGGCAGATGAAAACATATCTCCACTCTGAAAGCACTTCAATCTCATAGAAAAGAGTTCATGGTGTCCTACAAGGCTCTAGACTGGGAGCAGTTTATTTATCAAACTTCATAAAACTAATGTCTAAGGTCTTCTACTACTTTTACTGTATTTACTTGAACTGCAAATCATCCTCTGATTTCTGGAGCTGCAGCCACTAAGTGTTGCTTCATGAAGTGAATAGACGATTGTTGTAACAACCACTCAACCAATTAACCAGAATCTACAAAGTGAGGAAGTGATAGGAGGACTAGTCCTGTGTTTTCTAGTTGTTGAATTATCTACCACTATCTGAGCTCCTCCTGTTATAACTCTAAATGTTACACAATGAATGTGAAGTCAGTTCTGTGTATATAAAGAGTTGCCTCTGTAGAGTAGACAATAATATTTCACCTTTGAATCTCACAAAGCTCACTTTGTATTCGACAGGTAATATCGATATTTTTCAAACTCATTTAGACGAGACCAAACATTTAGGAAATGTGCTCAGCTTGTTGCCGTATAATGCAAATATTAATGATCTTTTTATTTCTGTTGTTGTTTTTGTAGGATGAAGTTCACCGCCACCTTCCTCATGTTGTTCATCTTCGTCCTCATGGTTGAACTCGGAGAGGGTCGTAAGATGAGGCGCCCTCATAAGCGCCCTCCTAAGCGCCCTTCTAAGCCCTCTCATAAGCCCTCCGATAAGCCCTCTCATAAGCCATCTCATATGAACGATTTTATTGGCGGTGTGATGGGCGGGATTGGTTCAGGTAGAGTAATGGAATTAATTTGCTTTTTACGTTGCAAATATTTTTTAAATAACATTGCTGCCAAGTCACACAAATAAGTAGTCAATATATTTTGCCAAATATAGTCAATTTGATTTCAATAATAATCAAAATAACAACCTAAAAGGCCTTTGACTAGCATGTTCCTTCAATGAAATGGACATAGTAATTTATTTTGATTCTCACATGCACCGACCTGCTGTGGAAACATTTGAAATCAAATTTGTCTCAGAAGAATTTAAAGTACAGTGCTATAGGCAATTTAATCTTTCCATTACACAGATCTTTTTTTAAACCAATTGAATAACTGGATCTCTAGGTTAAAATAATAAAATACTCTGATTTAACCAGTCAAGATTGAACACTACTTAAAAGTATGTATAAAACATGATCTGTATGTATAATTGTTTAACTGTTAACTAATAGTCCTAATAATTGCGTTTTTGAAATGCATTAATTGTCACTTAATATAATTAGCTTGAGTTTCTCATCATGTGTTTTTTACACAGGTCTCGGGTCGGCTGGCACGGACGCCCTTGTGTAAGGACTTCTACCATCAATACTGTGTATTTTTATTGTATTATCTTTAGGGCTGTGAAATGATTAAAAATTGTAATCAAATTAATAACAGGTTTCTATGGATTCATCATAATTAATCACATTACCAATTTTCTCGGTATATTTTTTGAGAACAAAAAAGATTTATGACAACAGACAGATATATACATTTAACATGTTTTCTTTTTTTATTCATAAATAAACAAAGCAACTCAGCAGTTCTTTTGCAGTTCTCTTTGCTGTTCCATATGGAACATTCATCCTAAACAGAATTTGGGCTTCTTAGCCATTGTATGGGTTAATAAAACTTTTTTCTTTTCTTTTTAAATCAATCAGAAATTATTTGGGCGTCTTAGCCATTGTTTTAATAGTATGGTTGAACATTTTTCGATTTTTTGTCAAACAACCATTCATCACACCATGGCACAATCTAATGCCTCTAAAGGCCCTCTTAGCTAGTCTTCCTTCAGCCACTTGGTGAGGCAAACTAACTTCTTCACATTCTCTGACAGTAAAGCTGACCGCTTCTTTTGCACAATGTGTCCTGTGAGTGAGTCTGGTTCGGCGGATTTCACTTGAATGCCCCTCGCCGACCGTGGGACTTAGCGGCTTTGCTACGATGAAACAATAACGTCTTCCCGTGTGTGTATCACCTTGGTTTTATTGAATGTTCCATCTTTGTTTTTTTTGGAGCATGATCTTCCCAGAAGGTGATGTTTGTTTGTTTGATAGCAGCTGCCGTCTGACTGCATTAGAGCGGTGACTAGTGCAGATTGGGCGGAAATGTGGGTAAATTGGAAGATCCTTCTGCGCATGCGTTAAATACGTTAAAAAAATTAACGAATTAATCCTGTAATTTAATCATAACGCGTTAACGCATTATTTTTCACAGCTCTAATTATCTTCAGTACTGTTATTGACAACTTCTCTTGTCTCACTGACTCTCTCCAGCAATGCCTTGGGGGGGGGGCAGGACTACGACTACCAGCAGGGAGAGGATTACGAGTACCAGCAGGAACTCGACAAGCGCTCAGATGATGACAGCCCCACTCCTGATGTTTTTGACTGAACAAGTCGCCCTGAAGGAACCTTCAGATGATAAATGATGCTTCTTGCTTTTCATTGAAATAAATCTTACGTTTACCCGCAACAGCAACCATGACTGGATATATGTTCTTTTGCATTGATGAATTAAATATGAGTCAGGAGAATATGTGTAGTTGTGTTGGCAGGATGCATCCCTCTGTCAAGTAAACACAATAACTTTTAGAAAGATGGATACGATCTCAAGGAAACCTCCATTTACTATATGATTTATATTAAATACGTACAATTAGTATTTAAAAAATAACAATACAGTCAGAGATAACTTTATGGAGAAGTCTATATTTATATTTGTGAGCTGCACATTCATGCGGCCTGTTCTATCACATCTGAGTGTGTAGGCCACTGACGTTTACTGAACTCAACATCTACCCCTCTAATGCATTTGGAATTCAAGTTAATCATTTTGTAACTTGTCTTGACTGTATAGATATTAAATGTACAGGGTTACAAATACAGTTAAAACTAGATAAAACAAGAGAGACGAGGTGTCGAAAGCTTCAGCATCAATGTGCTGATCGCTGATAGCTGATCTTACCCAACACCGGTGACTTGGCATCAAAATGACCACCTATAGGACGAAGTTCTATATACATTTGGATTTTACCAGTCAAGATTGAACACTACTTAAAAATATGTTTAAAACATGATCTATATGTTTAATTGTTTAACAGTTAACTAATAGTCCAAATAATTGTGTAATGGAAATATGTTAATTGTCATTTAATATCATTTCCTTGAAATTATCACCATTGGTTTTTGTTTGATTTTACACAGCTGGCAAGGTGATTAGCCAGATGGCTTCCAGTAAGGACTTCTAACATCATGACTGTGTAATTTTAATAGTATTATCATCAGTACTGTTAATAACAACTTCTCTTGACTCCCTGACTCTCTCCATCAGACTCATCGATGGTTGTTACGACGAGCTGCAGGAACTCAACCAACACGCAGTCAATGACAACCCACGATCTACTCCTCTGCTTCTCAGTGACCGTATGTCTCCTGTTACTGAGCAGTGATTGGCTAAAGTCTGAGCAGAGTTTCTGTGATTCTCTCTTTTAACGTTGAGCATTAGTGAAAATAGAATTCAACAGGAAATCTTTATGTCTAAACAGGCAAAGCACAGGCTGTAACAATCTGTTCAGTCTGTTTCTGTTTGTATTCACTTCCTGTTTTATTTTGTTGTCCAGGTTCTTGTGTCTTGTGTCTAGCTCTACTTCCTGTTGGTTTCCCCCACACACCTGTACCTTGTTTGTCATTAAGTACAACCTATTTATACCCTGTGTCTCCCTTCACCCTCTGCCAGATTGTCATTGTCTCCTTCGTGTGTGCATGCTTTCCAGCGACTACTTCTGTGTGTTTACCTACCTGGTTTTGGACTCTGTCTGGATTTACGATTTAGGATTTGTGTCTTTTCCCTGAATGGACTGTTGAAGTAAAGTTTTATTTTATACTTTATTCGCTGTCTACCGGGCTTCTTTCTGCAACTGACTGTCACACAGGCAGATTAAAAAATATCTCCACTCAGACAGCACTTCAATCTCATAGAAAAGAGTTCATGGTGTCCTACAAGGCTCTAGACTGGGAGCACTTATTTTTCACAATATATATGAAACTAATGTCTGATGTCTTCTACTGTTTTTACTTAAACTGCAAATCATCCTAACATTTCTGCAGCTGCAGCCACTAAGTGTTGCTTCATGAAGTGAATAGACGATTGTTCTAACAACCACTCAACCAATTAACCACTATCTTCAAAGTGAGGAAGTGAGGGGAGCAGTAGTCCTGTTTTTTCTACGTGTTGAATTATCTTCCACTATGTGAGCTCCTCCTGTTATAACTCTAAATGTTACACAATGCAAATGAGGTCAATTCTTTGTGTATAAAGAGTTGCCTCTGTGGAGTAGACAACATATTTCACCTTTGAATCTCACAAAGCTCACTTTATATTCGACAGGTAAGATTGATCAATTTTAAACTCATTTTGACGAGACCAAGCATTTGGGAAATGTGCTCAGCTTGTTTCTGTATAATACAAATATTAATGATCTTTCTGTTCTTATGTTGTTTTTGTAGGATGAAGTTCGCTGCCGCCTTCCTGGTGCTGTCCCTGGTCGTCCTAATGGCTGAGCCTGGAGAGTGTTTCTTAGGAGCCCTTATCAAAGGGGCCATACATGGTAGAGTCAAGGAATTAATTAGATTTTTACATGTCAAATAATGTAGTAGAACATATATAAGTAGTCAATATATTTGACCAAGTAGAATCATTTTGATTTCAATAATAATCAAAATAACAATCTCCAGGCGATTTAATATTTGCAATAATTGGATTTTATAGAATACGGAACAACTGGATCTTAATGCTAAAATAATTCAACATACATTCTGATTTTGCCAGGCAAAATTAAACACTACTTTAAAGTATGTATAAAACATAATCTGTATGTTATAACAAATACTCCAAGCAATTGTGTGATGGAAATGTATTCATTGTCATTTAATATAATTTGCTTGAGTTTATCATCTTGTGTTTTTGTTTGTTTTTTCACAGGTGGCAGGTTTATCCATGGGTAAGGACTTCTACCATCATGACTGTGTATTTTTAATATTATTATCATCAGTACTGTTATTGACAACTTCACTTGTCTCGCTGACTCTCTCCATCAGAATGATCCAAAACCATCACGGTTATGACGAGCAGCAGGAGCTCAACAAGCGCTCAGACGATGATGACAGCCCCAGTGCTATTGTTTTTGACTGAAGAAGTCGCCCTGAAGGAGCCTTCAGATGATATATAATGCTTCTTGCTTTTCATTGAAATAAATCATACGTTTACCCGCAACAGCAACCATGACTGGATATATGTTCTTTTGTATTGATGTATTGTTGAGCGACATTTGAATAATTTTGGAAAACTGAGAACAAATCTCAATTTTAGGATTTGTCAAAACATTACTCTATGTCTTATTCAAATATGAGATTTAACTATGACAATGAAGACATCTCTAATCTCACTGTATAGATATTTAAACTGTTGGGTGGTTTAAATCAATTCTACTACAAAGAGTATTAAAACTTCTAACTAATAACTAATAACACATTCATACAAAACATTTACTGCATGTTTGTTACACACTCTAAAGTAACTGCAATCCAATATAGTGCAATAAATAGTGTATATTGTTTTGTGTATAAAGTATTCAGTGGCCTTATGTCTCATGTAACCGAGCAGTGATTGGCTACAGTCTGAGCAGAGTTTCTACGATTCTCTCCCTTTAACGGTGAGCAATAATGAAAATAGAATTCAACGGGAAATTGTTCATTCTAAACAGGCAAAGCACAGGCAGATGAAAAAATATCTCCACTTTGACAGCACTTCAATCTCATAGAACATAATTCATGGTGTCCCACAAGGCTCTATACTGGGAGCAGCACTTTTTCACAAGATTAATAAAACTAATGTCTGAGGTCTTCTACTACTTTTACTCTATTTACTTAAACAGCAAATTATCTTCACATTTCTGGAGCTGCAGCCACTAAGTGTTGCTTCATGAAGTGAATACACAATTGTTCTAACAACCACTCAACCAATTAACCACAATTTTCAAAGTGAGGAAGTGACAGGAGCACTATTCCTGTTTTTTCTAGGTGTTGAATTATCTTCCACTATCTGAGCTCCTCCTGTTATACCTCTAAATGTTACACAATGACAATGAGGTAGATTCTGTGTATATAAAGAGTTGCCTCTGTATAGTAGACAACATATTTCACCTTTGAATCCCACAAAGCTCACTTTGTACTCAACAGGTAAGATCGATAGATTTAAAAACTAATTTAGACGAGACCAAACATTTGGGAAATGTGCTCAGCTTCTAACTGTATGATACAAATATTAACGATCTTTTTATTTCTGTAATTGTTTTTGTAGGATGAAGTTCACTGCCACCCTCCTCCTGTTGTTCATCTTCGTCCTCATGGTTGATCTCGGAGAGGGTCGTCGTAAGAGAAAGTGGTTGAGAAGGATTGGTAAAGGTAGAGTCACGGAATTAATTTGCTTTTTACATTGCAAATAATTTTTATATAACATTGCTGAAAATCACAAAAATAAGTAGTCAATATAATTGGCCAAATAGAATCACTTTGATTTCAATAATAATCAAAATACCTAAGCCAAGCTAAAAGGCCTTTGATTAGCATGTTCCTTCAATGAAATGGACGTTGTAATTTATTTATAATCTCACATGCACCGACCTGCTGCAGCAACATTTGAAATCAAATCAGTCTCAGAAGATTCTAAAATACATTATTATCGGCGATTTAAACTTTCCATTGCACAGATATTTGTTCAAACCAATAGAATAACTGGATCTCTATGTTAAAATAATAAAACACACATTCTGATTTTACCAGTCAAGATTGAACGCTGCTTAAAAGTCTGTATAAAACATTGTCTGCATGTATAATTGTTTATCGGTTAACTAATATTTCTAATAGTTGTGTTATGGAAATGTATTAATTGTCATTTAATATCATTTGCTTGAGTTTATCATCATGTGTTTTTGTTTGTTTTTACACAGGTGTCAAGATAATTGGCGGGGCGGCCCTTGAGTAAGGACTTCTACCATCATTACTGTGTAATATTTATAGTTATGATCAGTACTGTTATTAACAACTTCTCTTGTCTCGCTGAAATTCTCCATCAGTCACCTCGGGCAGGGGCAGGTGCAGGGGCAGGATTACGACTACCAGGAGGGGCAGGAGCTCAACAAGCGCTCAGACGATGATGACAGCCCCAGTCTTATTTTTTTTGACTGAAGAAGTCGCCCTGAAGGAGCCTTCAGATGATATATAATGCTTCTTGCTTTTCAATGAAATAAATCATACGTTTACCTGCAACAGCAACCATGACTGGATATATGTTCTTTTGCATTGATGTATTTTTGAGTGAAATTTGAATAATTTTGGAAAACTGAGTGACATAAGACTTGTAGCGTTGAAACTTTTACTTATACAGAAAAACTATAAACAGGACTAGAGCATAAGTTAAAGTCACAATACAGAAGAAAACCAGAAGCCAAACTGCAGCAGATTTACTGGTATTCATAAGTCACTGGAGCCAAAGCAATGCACAGACTCAGCAGCAGTGAACCAAAAGGTTTAACTGTACTTTTGTCCAGGTGTAATGAAAAGTATTGAATGAAAAAAACAAGAGAGAATCTAAGTTTTTTTTAATAATATTTAATGAGTCAGGAGAATATGTGTAGTTGTGTTGGCAGGATGCATCCCTCTGTCAAGTAAACACAAGAACTTTTAGAAAGATGGATACGATCTCAAGGAAACCTCAATTTACTATATGTTTTATATTAAATACGTACAAATAATATATACAAAATACAGTCAGAGATAACTTCAAGGAGAAGTCTATATTTATATTTGTTAGCTGCACATTCATGCTGCCAGTTCTATCACATCTGAGTGTGGAGGCCACTGATGTTTACTGAACTCAACTTCTACCCCTTTTAATGAATTTGGAATTAAAGTTAATTTATTTTGTTACTTGTCTTCACTGTATTTATAGTAATTGTACAGGGTTACAATTACAGTTAAAACTAGATGGAACAAGAGGGACGAGGTGTCGAGAGCTTCAGCATCAATGTGCTGATCGCTGATAGCTGATCTTCCCCAACACCGGTGACTTGGCATTAAAATAACCACCTGCAAACTCCCCCAACACGTATCACACTCACTGCTTCTTCAAGCTTCACTCAGGCTCCTCAGACACACTCAGGTTTAGTCTTATGCTTTGGTACATTAAAGTATCACATAATGTCCGAGTTCTTTCATAAATAAATCTTCCAAAAACATGGTTTCTGTCAAACTTTGGTGAATAAGTAGGATCTGTTTTTTACTGTAAAACATAGTCTGTATTTTTGTTTTCAGTTCACACCAAGAGCGTCAGAGTAGTGACACCTCACAAGCTGTTTTTCTAGGTGTTGAATTATCTTCCACTATCTGAGCTCCTCCTGTTATACCTCTAAATGTTACAGAATGACAATGAGGTAGATTCTGTGTGTATAAAGAGTTGCCTCTGTATAGTAGACAACATATTTCACCTTTGAATGCGACAAAGCTCACTTTGTATTCGACAGGTAAGATCGTTATATTTAAAAACTAATTTAGACGAGACCAAACATTTGGGAAATGTGCTCAGCTTCTAACTGTATGATACAAATATTAACGATCTTTTTATTTCTGTAATTGTTTTTGTAGGATGAAGTTCACTGCCACCCTCCTCCTGTTGTTCATCTTCGTCCTCATGGTTGATCTCGGAGAGGGTCGTCGTAAGAGAAGGCGGTCCAAGAGAAAGTGGTTGAGAAGGATTGGTAAAGGTAGAGTCACGGAGTTAATTTGCTTTTTACATTGCAAATAATTTTTATATAACATTGCTGGAAATCACAAAAATAAGTAGTCAATATATTTGGCCAAATAGAATCACTTTGATTTCAATCATAATCAAAATAACAACCTAAAAGGCCTTTGATTAGCATGTTCCTTCAATGAAATGGACATTGTAATTTATTTATAATCTCACATGCACCGACCTGCTGCAGCAACATTTGAAATCAAATTTGTCTCAGAAGATTTTAAAGTACATTGTTATAGGCGATTTAATCTTTCCATTACACAGATCTTTTTCTAAACCAATAGAATAACTGGATCTCTCTGTTAAAATAATAAATCACACATTCTGATTTTACCAGACAAGATTGAACGCTGCTTTAAAGTATGTATAAAACATTGTCTGTATGTATAATTGTTTATCGGTTAACTAATATTTCTATAGTTGTATTATGGAAATGTATTAATTGTCATTTAATATCATTTGCTTGAGTTTATCATCACGTGTTTTTGTTTGTTTTTACACAGATGTCAGGATAATTGGTGGGGCGGCCCTTGAGTAAGGACTTCTACCATCATTACTGTGTAATATTTATAATATTATCATCAGTACTGTTATTAACAACTTCTCTTGTCTCACTGACTCTCTCCATCAGTTCCCTCAATAATGGGCAGGATTACGACTACCAGCAGGAGCTCAACAAGCGTTCAGATGATGACAGCCCCAGTCTTATGCTTTTTGACTGAAGAAGTCGCCCTGAAGGAGCCTTCAGATCATATATAATGCTTCTTGCTTTTCAATGAAATAAATCATACGTTTACCTGCAACAGCAACCATGACTGGATATATGTTCTTTTGCATTGATGTCACATTTGAATAATTTTGGAAAACTGAGTGAACAAATCTTAATTTTAGGATGTCAAAACATTTCTCTATGTCTTATTAAAATATGAGATTTAAGAAGAACACTGAGGACTCCTCTAATCTAACTGAATAGATACTTTAACTGTTGGGGGGTTTAAATCAATGTTACTACAAAGAGTATTCAAACTTCCAACTGATAACTAATAACAAATTCATACAAAACATGTACTGCACGTTTGTTACACACTGTAAAGTAACTGCAATCCAATATACTGCGATAAATAGTGTATATTGTTGAGTGTATAAAGTATTTGGATTACTTTAAAGTTTAAACTAATGGAATTAGGGTTTACAAGTCAGATAAAACCAGACAAAGTTGCCTTCCTGCACAACAATAAAGTGGAAGAGAAAACAGGAGAAGACTTGTATCCTCCTGATGCTGAGAAGAACAAAGAAGAAAGACTTGTAGCGTTGAAACTTTTACTTATACAGAAAAACTATAAACAGGACTAGAGCATAAGTTAAAGTCACAATACAGAAGAAAACCAGAAGCCAAACTGCAGCAGATTTACTGGTATTCATAAGTCACTGGAGCCAAAGCAATGCACAGACTCAGCAGCAGTGAACCAAAGGGTTTAACTGTACTTTTGTCCAGGTGTAATGAAAAGTATTGAACAAAAAAAACAAGAGAGAATCTAAGTTTTTTTTAATAATATTTAATGAGTCAGGAGAATATGTGTAGTTGTGTTGGCAGGATGCATCCCTCTGTCAAGTAAACACAAGAACTTTTAGAAAGATGGATACGATCTCAAGGAAACCTCTATTTACTATGATTTATATTAAATACGTACAAATAATATATACAAAATACAGTCAGAGATAACTTCATGGAGAAGTCTATATTTATATTTGTTAGCTGCATTTTCATGCTGCCTGTTCTATCACATCTGAGTGTGGAGGCCACTGATGTTTACTGAACTCAACTTCTACCCCTTTTAATGAATTTGGAATTAAAGTTAATCATTTTGTAACTTGTCTTCACCGTACTGATACTAAATGTTCAGGGTTACAAATACAGTTAATACTAGATGGAACAAGAGGGACGAGGTGTCGAGAGCTTCAGCATCAATGTGCTGATCGCTGATAGCTGATCTTCCCCAACACCGGTGACTTGGCATTAAAATGACCACCTGCAAACTTCCCCAACACGTATCACACTCACTGCTTTTTCAAGCTTCACTCAGGCTCCTCAGGCACACTCAGGTTTAGTCTTATGCTTTGGTACATTAAAGTATCACATAATGTCCGAGTTCTTTCATAAATCAATCTTCCAAAAACATGGTTTCCGTCAAACTTTGGTGAATAAGTGGGATCTGTTTTTTACTGTAAACACAATCTGTATTTTTGTTTTCAGTTTACACCAAGAGCGTCAGAGTAGTGACACCTCACAAGCTTCTAATTTAAACTCTTTAAGACCATAATGAGTGAAATTTAAGACGTATGTCAACTACGACAGATGTGAAGGGACATCAGAGTCCCAGCATTACTGACACTTCCCTATAGATGAAGGAAACCTAGTCGAGAACAACGCCTAAGTGTAGTTATCAGTTCCACGTTGGTCTCGTTAGTAGTTTTAAGACAGCGTGCTACTATCTGTATCGTTTGTGAAAGAACTACAAAACAAGCAGAGATTACAAACCAAGCACGCCAACACATATATCCTATTTAGATATTATTTCAAAAATGCAATGAAAGAAAAAAAAAGACCTACCTGAACATATTTAAAAACGTTTACGTATTTACGACTTTTAAGGCCAGAAATTCAGCTTCATGAATTTGAGACTATTTGAAACCCTGCAGAGATCATGCAAGAACTAACACATCGAAACAGTATGATTTTTTTTGTTGTCATAATTCTATCGAAACCACAATTTGTACATGGCACATTTCATCACATGGGTTGAATTGTGGAGAAATGGCAATGACAGATTAAAAATTAAATGGCTGAAACCGTCTGGGTTTGTGTATTACTCAATTTAAAAAAAACACTATGTACAGTTTCTTCACATGTATTTCAGACAAAGTGGAAGTTGGGTTTGTAGAAGTTACATAAGAAGTAGAGATTAGATCAACAGCCTCCGCCTGCGCAACATGATATTGCACAATAAAGATAACGCACAAATTGCCAAATACTTAACTCAGGCCGAGCAACTGGATTAACCACTGTCCCTGTTAGGAGACAGGTAACCCACAACCCTCCGCCTCAGATTCACATCACCTGGGCCTCTCAGCTCCCTCCTGTCGACCTATCGTGAGGTAAGACGTCAAAGTTTCACCCTCACTAGTAAATCTAAAGCCCTGGATCCCAGCGACCTGCTGTAACTGAGGGTCTTTGTTTTCCAGGATGAAGTATGTCGTGATCTTTCTGGTGCTGTCGATGGTCGTGCTCATGGCCGAACCCGGGGAGGCTTTTTTCAGGCATTTCCAAGCCATCTTTAAAGGTGCAAGGCAAGGATGGAGAGGTAAATGGCAGCTGAAAGACTCCATCTGGGTTTGTGCTGAAGGTTTCTTGAATGAGAAGATTAGGCTGTGAACTTTGGGCCTGTGGGTAGTTGACTGTTCATCTCAGCTCTGAGCAACACTCGTTCTGTGTGTGTGGAACAGCTACTGTTGGAAACCATAAGGGACAAAGTTATATTTTATATTATCTGGTCCCATGAGTTCTGTTTAATTAATATGACAGAACACTCTTCCAGAATGTTGGCACCACTGATATGTTTTCCTGCATCCAATGGAATCTAAAATATAGCTGAGTTGTTGATTATAAGCCAACATATTTTACATTAATACAATTATGTCTGATTATAATTTATTTAATAATCCGTTTTGTTGGGTTACAAGGGTTTATATCCCCAGCGGTATATAGGGGAGATAATTTAAACGTAACCAAATGATCTGTAGTATTGACATGATACTATTAAAACTGTGTTGATGCTATTTTATTCTCATTTTCTGTTTAGACTACAGACGTTTGAAAAAACTGGCGGCTGAAAGGTAATTATTATATTCTAATAACTGTTGTTAGTAGTAAAATGTGTTGTCATGAGGTGTATCGTATATATTTATAGATATTACCTATAGTGTCTTTTGAGAATTGTTATTATTCTTAGTGATCCTGTTATTAAAGTTTATCATATAGAGTTCGAAACCATGACAAAACTCCCACAATCTTATTTTATAGTCCTTCAACTACATGTGTCACAGTAAGTTTGGTCCAATTGTGACCATAATAAAGACTCGTGATGGATGTCAGACACTTTAATTAGCTCAAGATGAACACCTGGATTTTTAAGAAGACCAATTGTTAACATTTACATGAAATGGTGAAGTTAAACTTTTGTCTTGCTTCCTTTCCTCAGTCAGAGAGCGCAGCAGGACGACGACTCACAGCCTCCATATGACGAGAGATGGTGATGATCTGAATCTATGGTTCGGTTCAGGGGTTCGATGCCATTTGAATAATCTGCTCTGCGCTTCGCAATTTAATCAACACACAAACAAAAGGATGTTTTTTCGGATTTGGACACAAGTTCCACGCCTCGCTCTTGCTACTTCCCTCTTGAATAAAAACTGCAAATCAAAAAAAGTCAAACCTCTGGGTGATGTTTTTAATTCAGTTAACGTAACACACGACACAAATACTGATGGATCAGGCGTCAGCTGATGATGCAACACATCCCAGAATTAACACAACGAAGACTGCAAAGGAAACAGAGAATAGAAAAAGAGTAGAAGAGTGGATACCTCGGCCCAGTAGAGTAACAAACTGCACACACTCGCAGATCTCAGCTTCCTCTGAGTTAGTCCATCAGGAGCCATGAACTACTCTCTGGAAACGCACAATTTAACAAAACACTGTAACTCACAACTTCAAAGAAAGTGAAATACTGAGTGCTCAAAATCAGATGGGTTCATTTCTGACTTGCATGTGTTTGACTCAGTTGTGTAGTCTTGTTCACAGACAAAGAAACTTAATAAAGTAAATTTAGGACCCACGTAGCAAATGTATACTAATACACACCCACACTGAAAAAGTACTTAAAAGAAATAGAAATGAAGGTATTATGTTGAATATACATCTGCTGCATGTTAATATATCAGCAGGGAGAGGCACATAGCAGGTAGCAGGAAGTTAAGTGTCAAAGGACTTAGAGGACGTGTCAGAACATTCTGCAGCGTCACCGTGTTGATAGACGTGTTTGCACTGTAACGATGACTTGACATTACGATGACGAGCTGCAAACACCCTTCACACATCAGGCCGGATCAGACTGGAAATAATCACACACTTGAAGGGGACTGAACAACAAAAAGTCTGGTTTTGTGTGAATTAAATGCAGTTTTATGAGGAGACAGTTGGGCCCTGTACTGACCTGAGAGCCATTCCAGTTAACTTATGGTGTGTTTTTGGTGATGTGCAATAGAAAACACATGGTCCGCTCCAGTGTGATTGTTATTATATAATTATATAAATAGCAAGAAAATTGGAGGGACTGAAGTAATTTCACAGAAAACGGAGCATAAACCACTTTGGAAAAAAAAACTCCATCAGCTATTTTTAAAGCTATGAGGCTTAATTTCAACTTTAAATAATAAACTCAAGGAATAAATTCAATTTTTAAGTTCATGGTTGAAAGAGGAACAAACATCCAGTCAAATTGGGTGAGTTGTTCTTCCTACTTGTGATGTATCCACAGGTCTGAATGATATGTATATGTCACATGTAAAGAGAATCTGAAGTTGTGTCCTGGATTCTTTGTGTTGTCATGTCACTTTATTCTGAACCTGAGGAGCCAACGATCGCTCATCCACACCAGAGGGAAAATGTCATTTTTTAATATTAATAATAACGTCTTTATACATCCACTGCTTTTCTACCTTATAGATTCTCTCCGTTAAATGTGACAGCGACAGAAACACAAGAAAAAAACCTTGCTCTCAAATCTCCTCAGAAGAGAAAACACTAAATGAGTTGGTAGAGTTAACATCAAATATTTTCAGTCTGATCTGAGAGCAGCTGATGTGCAGCTAGGAGGCTGAGGTGTCAGAGATAGTGGATGATGGATCTCTCTCCCTGTCGCCTGCAGACAGCACAGAGGGCATCACGGACCTGCACTGAAATGACACCTGCATCTCCCCCATGAAGAAGAGAAAGGACAAACACACACCAGAGTTTGTTTTGGGGCTCCGCTTAAAACATATTGATCGGAAATGAGATGTGGTCAGAGGAGGGACAGGGCTAGAACGTTAGAGGTGTGTGTGTGTGTCTGTGTGTGTGTGAGGGTTGACCGTGTCATTGGCACTGGTTGTTTACCTAAAGGTGATTGCCGGGCCCCACACACAAGCCCTTTTCCCAGACAGAGACACGTGGTAAATAATAGAGGAGCTGTGACAGAGGGCAGACGCACACAAACACACATCAGCAGCAAGGTTAAAGACGGGTGTGTGTGTAACGGGAGAGCGCTCTATATCGACACGTCATTAATACACGAGGCCGCTCTCTTCTCCAGAGCGGCAGTCGGCATGGATCCTGACATCTGCATATCAAATGTACGAGAGGGCTGAATTCCTCAGTGACAGGTCAGTCGATGAGGAGTCAGGTGACTCCCACTTCCTCACATTACACACCCTCACCACTCATAAGCCGTCGGAGATCAGGTGTGATAATAACAATCCTGTGGTTTTCTCCATCATCATCTCGTGGATTCATCATTCAGATGTTTATCCATCTTTGGCCCCAGAGGGACGAAACGTGCACGATGTAGTAGGCAAATAAAACAAGAGGAATTATAATTATTACTACTTTCGAAGAAATTAATGAAATTGAAGACAATCAGAAAAAAGCAAATGAGAAAGTACTGTTTGAGAAGAAGCTTTACAAGTTGAAAGAAGTTTGTGATCCTGATGCTTTCTGGTTTGACCATTAAATCTCTGCACGAGGCCGGAGTGCAGCCACGTCACTCTCTGCTGTAGGCCCCATACGTGACCCAGGAGGGGCTGTGTGTAGCTTCATGTGTGTAGCTTCACGTGTGTAGCTTCACGTGTGGAGCTTCACGTGTGGAGCTTCACGTGTTTAGCTTGACGTGTGGAGCTTCACGTGTTTAGCTTCACGTGTAGGGAACGGAGGGAACGACACTGACAGGAAGAAGCTCCAGCTCAGGGATCAGACACCGACACAGGAAACGGAGGAAAAGCTTCTGACCCTGGGTGTCATGGCGCCGGATCTCATCACAAACCTCATTACGCCACCTGGCAGATGTTTTAATCAAAAGCTCGTAAAAATAAGAGACAGTCACAAATCAGGGTTAAGACCTGCCGCCTCCCAGCCGAGGATTAAACCTGCCAAGCGGGGCAGAGGTAACATGACCACCTCCTTGTTAAATGAAAACAATCTCACTCCTTCATTTAGCCCATTCCATTAAAATATTCCTCGACCACAAATCGTAGAATTTCCATCATCCCATCTCTCAAGTGTTTGTATGAAATCTTACAAAATAACCAAGAACAACATGTCGACCCCAGCAGAATATCTTAATTTTCGTTCAGTAGCAAAATAAAAAATAGAAAGCCGTATCAGGAGAAATCTGGACACATGAGAATCGAACTTCACCCACTCACTCACGTTATAACATTTTCAGATTCTATGGACAGGACCAATGTTACTCTGAAATAACTGATGTGACTGAGTATTGATAAATAGATCACTGTGTCACTATCGATATCGGTTGTTGATATTGTCAGTGTGATAATGGAAAAAGAACACTTCATATCTCGGGGAAGGGGCCAAGGGAGAGGAATCGGGAGAGTTGACTGATTATAGACGTGACTGACAGAAAGGAGAAATGGTTTGAGCAGAAAAAGGTCTGAAAATGAGTCCCTGACATATATATATTATTATAAGACATGACACGTCTCACTGTGCTTCAGGCCAGATTCCATCCTGTGGTTTGCTGCAGCTGTATTTACAGGTGAGACGGACTCATCAGCCCCTGGGAGTGTTTTACTGGAGAACCTTCTAAAAATAAACCACAGATGCATTTCACACAGCGTCCATTAGTGGAATGAGAGCTACTCAAAGGAATTAGAGCTACGGCTGATTCATTTAGATTTTTGTCCAAACGAAGGAGGAAATACACAGGGGGGGGGTTTCTGGTGAAACACGTGATATTAATTAATTGAATCACAGAATCGACCCACATCACGCTCGTCAGTTTTCTCTGTCACAGTTTTCAATTTGTGGCTTCCAAAGTTCAAAGTTCAAACCATAAAGTGTGAATGAAGACGGACGACAAAACAGCTCCCATCAAGTGGAGCAAAGTAGTCTTTGTCGCCCCCTGGTGGTTGGAAGCAGTACAGGTCATAAACCCTGTCTCCTCCATGTTAGTTGTTGGACCAAACAAAATGTTAAAGCACTCTTTCAAGAGGGTTTCTCTCATTTTACGCGGTCCTCATCACATTGAAGTGTTTCTCACAAGTTTGAAGTTTTGTGAGAAGCACTGTGCTAAATAAATATCACATTTTCCAATTAAAGAAATTACAGGAAAAGTCAAATTTCAGTAGAGACAGAACAATGACAGGCATTCATTGATCTTTGACCTGTGTTAGTCGAAGATATTAATTAATAACAGCGATGGATTAATGTCCCTTAAAATAACAGAGAATCTAAAAATGAAAATGTGACAAAAAAAAATCTATATTTTCAACCTTTTAGTTAAATAAAAAGATCGATTTCCGTCCCAAGGTTAAATTAAGTTAAATTAATAGTCAGGTTATTTCTGCTTTTTGTAGTTTCACAAAATTTGATTATTGTCACAGGTTTGGATTTAATGAGTAAATGAAATATGTGTCAGATCAAACACCCTTCAGGCTCCAGCTGTGAACACAATGTGAGGTGAGGGAATACTACTGCTGCGGTTTGAGATCATTAAACACTTGACAGATCCCAACGTGGATGAATGAAAAATTATATTCAGGGCGGTTTTCATTATGTTCTATCTTCTCCCCGGTCACAGTAAGCGGAGACCTGTGGGTTGTTGGGGCCAATATTAGTTAAGTATTTATTTACAGATCCTGGCAGAGTCGTCCTGTGAATAATTCATCTTCCATGCTCAGAGGAGTCTGTTGACAAGACAGCCTGACGCAGGAGAAGGGAAATCAATGCAGCAGCGATGATGATGGGCGGCAGACTCCAGCAGATCTGCTTCTGACCCGTGTGTGTGCGTGTGTGTGTGTGTGTGTGTGTGTGTGTGTGTGGTTACAGTAGTTACAGCACAGCCCTATGTAAAGTGATCAGGTCTGGATGTGCTGATCGGAGGGAAACAGTGTCCGTGGAGGGCAGACAGTCCGCGGGGGGGAAATGTCATCTCCACGTTATCCCTGCTGTTCGCTGTAGACGGGAAACTCTAGTATGTTCTTTATACATGAACCTCCCATTACACCCAGTAGAGAGCTGCTGTGGTGAACAAACCCCTGTCGATCAAATGGATCTGAGGATGGGAATAGTTACTCTTACTGGGCGGCTGCAGGGGGCTGATGTCACGTTTTCATATCTGAACTAAAAAATTGTTTATTTAGAATCTTTTAAATTATCCAAGTACTTGATGGTAAAAGTATATTGTCTCGAGTTCTGTCATCGTCCTGAAACCTTTTGCTTCTGACACGTGTCCTGAGGTTGAGTCTCGTTCCAGCTCCTCTTCGATTCACTTTACGTGTTTTAAAAGTCTATTTACTTATTTTCCTGAAAACCATCCTGCCTCTAAATCGTTCTTGTAAAAAAGCCCCGAAGGCGAACATCTTCAAACATCACTTTACTCGCTCATTGCATCTGTAAACACTTCTCTCCTTGTTTTTCCTCTTTCTCATCACTCACTCAACGTCACACTCTCTCTCTCTCTCTCTCTCTCTCAGTCTCTCCCTCTCCTCCCATCCTTTAAATCTTCTCCAGCACAATGAAGACAAACTGTTTTTGGAGGTAATTGAACACTAACACGAGCCGGAGGGAGATGAATGAAGGCACATTACAAGCTGCTCTGTAGATTCAACAATAAGGTGAAGAACGAGTCAGAGCAGAAATTAACAACAACAAACAAACCAGGCATCAAAAACACACGGAATTAATTCTTCCTTAACTTATTGTCTCTTGTTTTTCTCAATCATGTCGTGGTTTTCAATGTTTTAAATTGAATCCATTTTCATCAGACTAAATATGTTCTGTTGTTGTTGGGATGGTTTTAAGTGGGTTGAGCATTACTGTCTAAAATAAAAAAACATGAATATGGAAATGCAGAAAAACCCCCAGAAAAAGAAGTCCCTCGAACAAAGTGGAAAAAGCAGCGTGTGTGAGCTGTAAAAGGCATTTTCAATTATTTCCTGAAGTAGACAGAGGACGTGAAGGAGGGAATAGAGACGATCCATCAAACAGACAGAGAGAAAAAAGAGTCAGGGAAATGGAAACTACCTCATGAAGCTGAACACCTTCCTACAAGTGTATTTGATTTGCCTGAAATGTGTCACTTCACACAGGAGGAGTGATGGAGACTCACCTGGAACATTCAGGTTCACACTAAACTATCACTCCGGCAATATTTACATCACGTTTCCACAATTACCAGCAGTTCACAGAATACATTTTTCTTTATTTAATCTCAATCTTTAAGTTTAAGTTTTGATAAATTAAAGTTTTCCTTTCCAGAGTTTTTCAAGTGAGTAAACGTTTCCTTGTCTTCATGGGAGTTCACCCACAGTCGACCACTAAAACTAACGGCTCTGGAGACTTTATCCCGTTTTCTCTCCTACATAAAAAAAACTAAATATTCTCAGTGTTATCATTTATTTATTCGTATATATTCAGTTCCTTCAGGAAGCTCCACTACCAGCAGCTCAATGACAAACCGACAAAAACACTCTTTATCACAGCAAACAAAAATTTGAGAGAGACATTAACTGAAGATATAGTTTTTCATATAAACAGAACTAAAGCAATGTCATAAAGAACAAACAAAGAAGATAGATTTCTCCGTTAATTAATTGTTTCATTCACTGAACGATCAATTTCCGCTTCATAGTCTCAAACATCAAACTGTTCTTAGAGCTAAAGAGAAAAGAAGACAATGATTCCTCATTAACGCAGAACATCTGGTGCATCTGTCCAGACACACTTCGTATAATCAGTTCCAACGCTGCAATTTATCGACAGAACACGGAACACATGACCTTATGTTCCACAAGTCCTGTTCTTCTTTGTTAAGCTTCTTACGAACACAGACAGGGTGACAGGGTCCTGGTCACACTGGGCCTCAGAGAACAGAGCTGGATGGAATACAAAGAGAGAAGGTCCGCTCCCAAAGAAAAACCTTAAATTCAGATTTTAAGAATGAACAATGTCCTCATGAGGAGCAACAGAATCCAGAGTTGAGCGATTCCCCCGAGGTGAGTTCAATTAGTTCTCTGTAGCTTCAGAGCCAGAACAACATGCTTTAACATTAGAAATCCACCAGGGACCTGCAGGTGCATTAGCTGACGCTCAGATTCACGCTTTCCCACGACATGCAGAGCGGTGGCCTGATTCTGGAGCTGCGGTTTGGAAATAGCAGCTCTATGAACGTGTGTGGGGTGAAGCCATCGATCATCAGAACTCTTTCATGAGCGGAGCTGTGCAGCCGCGGCAGCACCATGCTTCAATTACCAAAGTTTAACGGAACACACTCCTCTCACACTTCCTCTTAAACTACTTAAACAGAAGGGAGTGTTGAGTCCCTAAAGCAGCAGCCTCGAAAAGCAGGTGAATAAATATATACTGCATTTGTTTCATTTGCATCTTTACTATGGTTCAGAGTTTTGTTGAACACTGTAGTTTTCATAATCAATTCATTAACATTGACGCTTTTAAAATGTTCACCCATTGCTGCAGAGAACATATATTCTGAGAGAGAGAGAAAGAAACCCTCTTGAATGATATTATCATTTGTTTTTTAAAAGAGTCAGTTGAAGGTTTATTGTCGTCAAACTGATTTAATGCGTTTTGAGCCATAACTGATTTTTGAAAGATTAATTTAAAGACGTTTTTCTCTTATTTAAACTTTTTTAAACCAGTGTCAGAAAATACTGAATCACATGAGATTTAGAATCTTTTTTCTTTTAATGCCATTTTTGCTTTACAGAAAACATCCTAACCAACAACTGACACTTATCAAATTATTATTATTAATTTCTGTTAATCAACCAATCAGGTTTCACTCCAACATGTCAAAGTCACAGTGCTCTGAAGCCGTGTTTCCTCACCGGTGCATCTAAACCTTCGAGGGCTGTTCTAGTTCCCATAAACAGGGACAATGTGAATTTGCCAAATAAAGGACTATTAAACGCTTACGGCCCAACTTTCAAGAGCAGCTGCTACATTAACTATATAATTTGTACTATAAAACCAAATGTCCTCTGAAAGACGTGAATTATCTACAAAGGTAAAATCAAGTTAAACCTTAAATTTGACCTGATTCGTCCTCAGACGATCACAAAACCATTGTGTAAGGAAACGAGGGAAGTGAATCACAGCAGCAGCCATGAAACTGTCTGAGCAACTGCATCCACTGAACATTCAAACTCCTCTTTGCATGCTGGGAAACTCACACAGGATGCGTTTATGTTTCTTTCGAGGACATTTAAAAAATAATATTTGTGTAATCCGTCTGCAATGAGTCAGATCTTCTGTTTACAGCCTCGTGCAAAGAGAAGAATCAGGTTCTGATCCATCTTGTGTTTCTGAACTGTAATGTCCCCGAGCGATGCAGGGGCACATTGGTTCGACCGGTCCGGGGGGTGGGGGGGCTGCATGTCGAAAGGGACAGTGCCATCAATCAGCTGATAATCTGAGAAGGCACACTGTCAATGTCAAAGCAGAAATAAACAAGACGGACGGAAGATAACACAGCAAATCGGCCTCGATGAGATGCAACAACAGCAGAATGTGATCGGCCCGTTCATTCAGCCGCTTCGTCACAGATCAGACGTCAGAGTCAGCGAGGGAGGAAGCGTGGCCACCGAGCGATCGTGACCTGAGAGACACGAGAGTGACGGAAATAAAGAGACGCAGAGGACAAAGGAAATGGAAAAATGAGGCTGAACTCACCGGAGGGGACACACAACCTTCACAGGCTCTATTTAAAACATAGAGCGACACGGAGCAGATGCTGCCGGTTAGTGATGAGAGGAGAGAATCTGTCTTTCTGTCTAACACATGAGTTACTCGTTTGTGTGTGTGTTTAAAACTGTGATATGAGGGTTTGTGTACTTGCTTATGTGTGAGGGGATCAGTACATTAAATACCAAATCCCACAATTCCTACAGAGGTTCTACGACTTTTGTAAATGATCTACTGATTCCAGAACCCTTCGTGTGTATGTGACTCACAAATCTCTAGAACTGTCACACTCTGTGTCAAAGCTACCTTGTGTAGTTGTGTGTAGGATGTGTGTGAGTCGCAATGCAGTTACACCACCGAAACACTAGTGGCGGTAGAGTTTCTATGGTGAGTGACTTCCGGTTCCTCTTCCGGTTATTTACTTCAGAACAAAAAGAGCCATCGCCCCAAGATGTTCCACAAATGAATAAGTGCAACAAATATCGTTGAGATAACAACACAGATAGTTGGTTAAACTAAATAAATAAGGGATTCCACGCGAGCAGGTTTCTACACGTGAAACTCTCTGTTGGTCATGGATGTAAAAGGAAATAAGCAGAGGAAATATTTTGGTCCGAGTTAAATAAGAGAAAGTTTCTGTGTGAATGAAAACTTCCCTCTCTGGAGAAAAACCCTCTTTTCTTGGATTGTGGCTCGTGAGATTAAACGAGCGCAGCCACTCGGTTCCAAATCGTTTGTGTGAGCAGGATGTGTTCAGGTGCCTATTTGGAAGCTTTTACAGGGAAATGAGCACGGAAAATATATATATATATATATATATTTCCCTGAGTGAATTTGTCTTATCTTCATATTTAAAGCAACAAGGGAGCAGGAGATTTATGCACAAAGATTCTCCAATCTGGACGCTGCCCAGTGCAACCAGCAGCTTCACATCACTGGCACCAGAGCAGCTCTGCTCAGGTGCGGATTAAATGTCTTGCATGAACGAACACTCGTATATTGCAAAAAAAATTGTGCAGGAGGTGACCCATATTCTCCAATCAGCTTCTCCCAACTGGAAACACATTTGAACCAGTGGCTTTTTTGGGGGTCTTAAGATCCCGTGTCTGCTCCTCAGATCTCCGCTCCTCCAGATCAACGTGCCATCGATCTTCAGTGGAGCAGATGGATGAAGACGGTGCTCCCCCACGCTGTGATGTTCTCTCTCTCTTCTCCTTCCTCTCCGACTGCGCTGGCAGGAGCGGATGTTGACTTTCAGATGTACTGAAGCGTGGAATGAGTCTAAAAAGAAAGCAGCGATGTCCGCAGGGCCGGTTTATCTCTTAGCTCCACGTCCAGAGGAAGTGGAGGCCGAACACGCCTCGACTGAAGGAGCATAAATTAAGATACAGGTCAGACGTACCAGTTGTAATAACTTCCTTTAAGCCGGCGTCACACTATAGGTGTGCACTCATTCAAACTTTCTAACAGCTGAGGCTCAACCCCCCCCCTCGACTGGTTTGTGTACCTGAATATATTCAAACTGTGTCCTCGTCCCTCAGCCGCCACATCCAGGCCCCGAGCTTAACACTAATCCAATAAAAGCTGATTTTGTCATTAAACAATAATCAGAAATACCTTTTTTTCCCCCCCCACTCGCTGCCTCCAAATGATTTAAGTCTCTGGGAATTGGACGAGATATCTCTCTCTCTCCCTGGCAAAGTGTCCGGTCTCATATCTGTGCGAGTGGCTGGCAGCGCTGAGCGGTGCCACTCGTTCTCTGAGAGATTCCCCGCTGTGTTTACGAGACATTGACTGTGGAGCCGAAAGTTCTTTGACTCAAAAACTATATCTCCCCCCGGCCAATTTATTGTGTTTGGAAAGGTTTTAATTGTGTTTTAACCTTATTTACGTGAAGGCTTGTATATATTTTGTAGATACTTTAGCGTTATGAAGCTTAGTGAGAGTTTAGTTTGGAGGAATAATTAATTTTCTCTCCTCTAGTTCTTCTCCTCTAACCTCTGACCCTTCATGCATCACTTATTCTACGTGATTAAAATGATAATAAAGCAGATTACAGCTGGTTTGTCGTTTTGCTCAGTCGTTAAAAGATTGAGGAGGAAGAGGAGGAGACGGTTTGGAATCTGAGAGTTTGCCTGATTCAGGTCAAAGAGTCCTGAGGGTTAAAATCAAATGTCACAATGTTCTCTAAAGGAATCGATTCTTTATTTGTATGTCAAATGTTAGCAGTGTGTTTATATCTCAAAACTCAAATTTAAATTCAGAAGGCTGTATCTCGTTTTGTGATATTTTCTGAATTTTATTCGTTAAGATAAAATCCAGGAGGTGCACTTTTTTCTTTTTGTGTGTGATTCTAACTTGAGTTAGTTTTCATTACACCCTGTCACAATGTAGTGGTGCACCCTGGGAGTTCTGTCAGGTGTCATCGGGAACTTTACCTCAGCGCAGTGTGTATGTGTGTCTGTGTGTGTTTGTGTGTGTGTGTGTGTGTGTGTGTGTGCAGAGCAGATGGTGTTTTTTGGCTGTCACCAAAGTGTCAGTTGAGATAACAGAAATTCAGTTTGCTGATTATTTAATAAAACGTGGAGGGCAGAACGGAGACTGAGCGGTGAGATGTTTAGTTGTACAATTAGAAAATTATGTGATGTTTACACGACGGCACAGATGTTCTGCTTAACTTCTTGTCTTTGTCACATTATTTTGCAGGAGTTATATGAACGGTTAACTGCAGCACTCTCTGCTTAACGTATGCATTTATATTTATATATATTAGAGCTCTGGGTGCATGACTTATTTATACATTGGTGAGATCGATTTGCATTGAATTGCTTCATTTTTTAAGTGAAGCCCAGTAAACTGCTCCTGTTCCCTGAGATCAACAGAGAAGCTCCAGACTCAGTCATCATCTGTAAAATAAAATAGCCTGTTAAATTAGAAACTGTTTATTTTTATGGTTCATCCCCTCGGGAATAAATCTGATAAATCTGCTGAGCCGATCCCGAAGCATGCAGCTGTTTGTGGGTATGTGCCACCTTTAAATTAACAGCATCTATTGATTTGTATATATATACACACGCTTCTCCTCGCAGTGTATCTGCAGCTGAGGTATTTATATCACATGCATGTGCAGAAATGGATCAAACCATGAAACTATCATTGATTTTTATCTCTCTCGCTAATAAAATGCACGGAAAGAACAATGCGGTTTCCAAACAAAGTACGACTACAACTTGCGGTGATAACAAACTACAAATAGTACAACTACCTTCATCTGGTTGGTCATGATTTCAACAATGGTGAATCCATGTTTGGTTGAATTAAGTTTATGTGAAACTCCCATTTAAACAATAAATAATTAAGCTCTATTTCCATTTTTGTCTCTAAGATATTGTTTGATTTAATGTATGTATTTCAAAATCTAAAAAGACAATTAAATGTTTTTACAATTGTGTGACTTGATTATTACAATGATATTAAACTATTACAGTGTTGTACTGTATATATTAAAATAGCATTGCTCCCATAATTGATTCAAGGACAGAGATAAACAGAATAAAAATCGGGGGTTATTATATCGAGAATAAACACATCACATTACACGTTGTTATTCCAGAGCTATATTCCAGACACAGCTTGGTTTATTAAGGTCCATTATATAGATGTGGTGGGAGCTCGGTGTGCCAACCAGAATGACGTTAGAGGCATTAAACATGTCTCTGGAGGGGGGGGAGGGGGGGGGTTGCATTAACCTTAAACTGATATTTAAATGTCAGGACTGTGTATGACAGAGAGAGCTTATAGAGAGAGAGAGAGAGAGAGAGAGAGAGAGAGAGAGAGAGAGAGAGAGAGAGAGGGAGGGAGAGAGAGACTTAAATCAATTCAATAAAGGCCTCGTCTCTCCAGCTGCATATTTCATATCAGATTATTCACTCGGAGATGACTGATTGTTACGGACAATATTTTCATAAATTAAACCAAATTAGCAAACGGCTCCAGCAGCATCACGACCTCGGCCTGTGGAACTACTCTGTGTGTGTGTCTCACAGGTGAAAACGAGTTTGCCAAGCGAGCTAAACAGTGTGTGAGACGGTTTGTGCACAATGTGTGCACAATTTGTGTGTTTATATGAGGTTTGCGTGTGTGTACGTACAAAATAAATAAAATAATATTCATTCTGACATTTATTTAGCTTCTAGAGTGTTTTTGTGCTTTTATTTTTCATTTCATTTGTGGCCTCGAGGCATTTCCTCTAAAACTCTTCTTTAGTAAGATTATCACATTTATTACCATCCCTATGATGTCATGCGTTTATGGTTATTTCTTGTGTGCACCAACGGGACAGTTAGCCGGTAACTGGTGATGAGAGGGGAGCACGGGTCCAGGTGAGCAGACCCCTTCCAGTCAGTGAAGCCAGCTGGACGTCCAGATGGTCACTGGGAGTCCTGGGAGGAGACCAGGTTAAAAGTCCAAACGTTGAACCCTGCACTAGGATGTGGGACAGTTTGTTTACTCCGCTCGGTCCAAATCCTCAAACCACTGAGCACGTCCACATCCATCTTAATAATTGAGTAAAATTACACATTTGCTGCAAAAGGTCCAGGACGGAGCATGGAGGTGGAGGCTGGTGCTCTGTGTGGATTCTACACAAACACTGGAACCTCTTATTGATTCATGTGTAACTTAAAAATTCATGCTTTGAATTGGTGTTTTATGCAAAACCAATGACAGCAGGTTCCTCAGCCCCAACAAAGAAAGGTCCAAGCTGCACGTGCACAGAATAAACTTATTAATAAACACATGGGGGAGAGAAACTCAGTTTTATCTATCGTTAATAGAAATGTTTGGCAGTTTAAATGTAGCTGTGCAGTTTGGTTAAGTGTAAAATGATCGTCACTCATTTGCTTTTCGTTCATTTCAGATCGGTGTGCGCAAGACGTCCGAGGTCGGATGCACCCTCCTGCCCCCTGCTGGCCATGAAGGGGTCAACAGCCGCTGATGGCTGGTTGGAAGGAGGATCTCAGTATCAGCCGCAAAACAGCTTTTTGCTTTAATATCAAAAGCCTTCATGGTGGCCGAGGTGTGTGAGCAGCGTGAAGCCACACAGCTTCTCAATGCAGCTGTTGTGACGTTCAACAAAGGAGGTTTGATTGGACCATGATCTGCAGAAGCACAGAGACGTGTGTCGGGGATCAAACTGACGACCCTGAGCTCCGCCGGTGAATCACCAGCAGGAAGGTGACTGTGGACAAACATCTAAAATCACAGTGTTGTACCAAAACGCCTGCGGTTATTCAACCTGCTTATCAAAGCATCTTATCTCATTTAAGTTGTGTCACTTAGGATTTAGTCATTACAGGACGGAGCCTGAGTGCAGCTGCGATAGAAATCTTCTCTTTCTCCAAGGTGACGATGTCAGAAAATATCTTCAGTTCAGAAAATTCAGAATCTCTAGAAACACAACACGTACAAACTGAGGAGCCGTTAGAAACTCGGGCTGAGATCTAGAGGTGTAGACGCCTGGAGCAGGAGGGAACTCAGCTTAAAGTGCAAAGCTCAGGTTTCACATTAGAGGTGAACACTGGGACTGTACACGGAGATATAACTGTGTATTAAATAATGTGGCTGTGTGGTAAAAGTTGTAAAATTATCTCTATCTCTGCACCAACACCCCAGAACACTGGCTGTTCCTGCCAGAGGCTAAATACCCGTCAGACGATAGCTGAGATCGATCTTTGTAAAGTGAGGAATGAAATGTCTCTTAAGATTAACCAGCTCAACTCTGCAAATACAAGTCGTGTATTACAAAATCACAAAAAGTTTTCTAGCTTGGCTTGATTTGTTTGCAGAAAGTTGATCATATAATATGTGCAGGGAATTAAATATGTAAATGAACAAGAAATATAGGATGAAAAAGTGAGATTTAGACGTCATGATTGAATATGTCCTGGTCTTTCGTGAGCTGCTGGGCTTTTGTGCAGATGTTGTGTTGATGCAAACATGGCAGAATCAATACAGCATCTGAGGCAATGTATAAGAAATTCATACAATCAGGGCAGAAACATGATGCAGGCGCCTTAGCAACAAAACAGTTCATTATATCCGATTAAAAACGAGGGTGTGGCAACAGTCCACTGGTGAAAACCTGCACGGCACAGTGAAATATTCACAACACTAATCTGGGAGACGCAGGTTCCTCCCCAGTGCAGCTGCATCCAGCAGCAGCAACACAAAGGTTTCACAAATGTTCCCACATGCTTCACTCGCCAGCAGCTCTGCATGAGCAGAATTCATTACAGACGCCGGTGCATTCAGACACACAGCATCCAGGCATTAGTCATAAACAAAGAGCAGGTGAGTTTCTCTCCATACATCGATGAAACTCACATTTTTATAGATTTATTCACAAGAAGATTTCTGCAGGAAAGAATCAATCAGAAAACCACAGTGGAAGAGATTCACTGACATCGTACTAGATCACCCAGCGTCTCAGCACGGAAACAGTGGAGTGGTTAAAAGATGGAGCGATGTAAATGAAAGTAGTTTAGTATTGTACTTGTACGTGAGCATAAGGTAACTTATAACCTCCAGAGCTGTGCATAGAAATAAGAGGAAAGAGGAAAGAAGCTGCAGCAGATCGAATGTTTCCAGGAGAATCAATAAGATCCTCAGTTCTCTGCAGCTGGTGTTTCTCTGCATGTTCCTCTATCTGCAGGCTCCAGATCTGTGGTATGTGTTATACATTGTACATGCAGGGTATCAATAGTGTGTACTGGCTAAATATTGCAATATCACCGAAATCATTTGGAGCCAGAATCTGCATAGTAGTGACTGGGGGGCGGGGGTCGCTCTACAAAGATCCTCCTGGGCTACAGCATCAAATACCTGGTTGGTAACTCGGTTTAATGAACCACACATGACCTGTAATGCATTCCAGCCACTAGGGGGCGATATAGACTCTCAGGGTTCACTTCTGTACACTCAGTCGATAACATGAATCAGTAAATCCAAAATCAAATCAAGATTAATGTTTGTAAAGGTTGTACTGTGTTAACTGCTACAGGTGTATTTATGTTCCATTCCAAAAAGCAGATGTAGCAAACCTGAAGAAATGTAATTAAATGTGTGCTGCTCTAAACCTTAAGTCTATTTAAACTATTTTCACATCTCTCTGACAAACAGATGGCTTGGGAGTTTGTGTGTCTGCATATTTAAGTGTGTGTGTGTGTGTGTGTGCGCGTCTGTGTTTGTCTCGGAAGTGTGAGCTCAGCAGGTTACTCTCTGTCTGGCGACCGGCACCCAAGGGTTTGACAAATAGGATCTGGCCCAGTGGTGCTGCTTATTAGCAACATTTGTATGAGACCTCACCTGTGTTTGTGTGTGTGTGTGTGTGTATACGTGTGGGTCTATGTGTGTGTACCGCTTAACATTTGAATGTGATCTAGGGAGCTCACCTTTGCCAGACGTGCAGTCAGCGTTTCTCCCACATGCAGACTCACTTCTCTCCAGATCAGCATTTCATGATAACTGGAGACATGTGGAAGCTGAGCAGCGACCGACACACACACACACACACACACACACACACACACACACACACACACACACACACACACACACACACACACACACACACACACACACACACACACACACACACACACACACACACACACACACACACACACACACACACACACACTACACACACACACACACACACACACACACACACACACCTACACACACATGGAGTTTGGGTTTAACTGTGGATGAGAGTTTGTTCTGGAAATCATGATTTTTCTCTTTGTCTTTTTTTGTGCCTGTAAAGATCCATAGGCCAACGTCTGTGAGTCCTTCTCTCCCACATCTCTGCTCTAAAACACCTCACATACACTCTTTGCTTTTTATATGTATGTATATATATATATAAAAATCATCCACATCACCAAGAAATATGAAACATATTCCTTTGCTTGTTTGCGTGACATTTCCGACACTCAAGCTGTCAATCACAGAAGAAGAAGTGGGTCAGCTGACCAATCAGAGAGAGAGAGAGCCATCAGAATAGTTTCACAAAAATCAAGGTCTGAACCAAACGTGGAAAATTCCCTGTTATTAATAGACAATGATATAAAATCTCCTTTTCCTGCTGCAGCAATAATTATTCTACGTGGAGTCGAGGTTCCGAAGCGTTGATGACACCGGCTGCAAAGTCGTTCTTCTGCTGAAATGTTTACCTACGGCCGCCGATGTGATGTTTAACACTGTGGGTTCAATTAAATAATCAGCTGAGGGCGGGGGGGGAGGATGGGGAGGGGGAGAGAGAGGGAGAAAGAGAGAGAGAGAGAGTGAGAGAGAGGGTGAGCTGCACCATTAGGTTAATGAGCTATGAAATTAAATGTAGTTCTTAGCCTGGAGCCCACAACCTCCTAAATATCAGCTAACACGCTTAATGAACTTTCCACCGTCATCAATTACCTGCATCGTATAATGGCCTGGTAGGATTTAAATATGGAGGTGGAGGGTGAGGAGACCGGGGGGGGGTGTACTGTAACTACATTCAACTCAGCAGCATATAGACTTTAATTATATGGAAACTCATTCATAGGCGAGTGAATGAAGCTGTTATATGAATATAGACTCTACAGACTCTTAAGATCCCGGTGGGAGCAAAAAACAAGTCGTGTGATTTATTCGTCTTCCAATATTTACAGTTTTAATAATTGTTCGGTTCGCCTCCGCAGTTTGAGGCGGCCGCTGTTAAAAGATAATTAGTAAGTTAATTACTTCCATCATTTCACATATTCACATTTGAGAGCAAGCAAGTTTAAATATACATTAACTTTAATCTGGATGAATGAAAGTGTCCATATAATCTGTGTAGGAGAAGGAGTTTCCTACATTATTATTTTTGTAATAATAAAAAGTGACTGATTCTCTTAGAAGTATAAATTTACGGATGTCACTAAAACAATTTTGTAGGAAAATTGTCGTCATCACCTACTTGGGTTTGCGTCTCCCTGTACTTCACACTGACTGGTCCGGACTGAGACCAACACTTTAGGTCCCATGGTCTGGATCGTGGTCTGAGCTCCTTCTCACATCTGATATCTTCTGGTTTGGACAAAACTGAAATGTCCGAAAGGTCCCGACTGAACAAAGTAGATTTGGAAACAACCCTAAAAAAAGGGAGGATAATCTAAAAGGGATTCAGTTTTAGACAGAGAAATTTAAATTGTTCTTCTTCTTCGAGATGGTTAAATTAAGTTAATGTGTTGGCTCGAGCAACTCATTTGAATTTTTGCTACTGGATCATGTTCAGCTCAGACAGTTTGTTGAGTTATAGAAGTAAATAGATTCACAGTATAAGTCTTCTGGACGAGCTTCATATTTCCGTCCACAAACACATGAAAACTCATGAAGTCTTTTACTGCAGGAGCGAAGGAGAAAGTCCAGACGGTCTTGTTTCTCCCAAAAAGAAAGCAAACTGTCCTCTGATGACTCGGCCGATTGTTTATTAGATTAATCAGAAATGATTATTTTTACAACCTCAACAACCCAACCTGCGAATCAACTTCGATTCCGCAGGTTTCATATAATATATCACAGACACCCTTCAGCTGCCAAACCGCCAAAAAACCTGGTATTTATTAGAGATCATTCAAAATGAAATAATTAACTACATGAGCTGGAGGATTATGAGATTTCTGCTTTAATGTCAGCACCACCCGTCGGAGAGATCACCCCGACACTGCTGCAGTTCACCTGCGGAGTCGGTGTAAATCCTTCACCTCGTCATTTCCCTGCTGCTTATTGATTCTGCAGAAAACAACAGATATAAAGAGACTATTTCTGAGGAAAACATGTTCAGAAGCCAGAGTGTTGAGGAACAATGTGAAATCTCTCGTGAGTTGAAGAAACAATCTCTCAGAATGTAGATTCTTCTATTTGAAAATGACACCGTGGACTCGAGGGCCCCTGGGCGGTTCTCTTTTCACAAACTGCTCTTTTCACCTCTACAGGGACTCTTCTCAATGTAAAAGTGTCTGTGTGACATACACAATTCTTACCACACACACACAGACACACACAAACACACACAGACACACAAAGACACACACACAGACACACGCTCCCTGAGCAGTTGACTCTCCAAAAGCGATTGTTAGAGGCAGAGCGATTGGAACAATTGTTTGGACAGTGTGTTGAGATATAATCCCTTCATCTGGACCCTCTCTCCCTCTGTCTTTTCATCTGTCACACACACACACACACACACACACACTCTCTCTCTTTGCCCAGCATGGCAGGAGACGAGTGTGTAGCTCTCCGTCACCTTCCTTTATTTACAGCTTTTTCTCATCAGCTGCTCTGTCGCTGCCTGGTCCACAGATACCAGATCAGTCCGAACCAAACAAAGACGGTGAAGCCAAGCGACGGACCAGAGCTCCCATTGACTTCACTGGACAAATAACCATTAAAGGAAACAACTCATGAGATCGTCAATTTGACAAATTAACCATTAAAAGAGACATATTCAGGTTTATGGTTTTAATTTTCTGAAAAACTCCTTCTTCCCTTTGAAATGAAGCTGCTTTATTTTGATATTAGTAACATAATTACGTCTTAGGATCATATCTGTACTTTCACATCCATGTGCGTATTTTTATTTGTGTTGCACTGCACCGCTCTGCTGTCCCCACCTGACTGCAAGCCAAGTTTCCCCCCCCGAGGTAATAAACCACTGAACTGAACCCCAAGTTGTAAAACTGCTGTGACAACATGATCGAGGTTTGCAGGAGAAGTCCACCGCAGACTTGACGCCCAAACAAGTCCCCGACGAGCAAATCGATTCCTTCTAAAAGAGAAACGCCCGGCTTCAAAGGGATTCAAGGACAGAGAGACCGAGGACAGACGGATCTGAAGATAATACGATTTAATATGATGCAGTCGACCTGAGGGAGAAACATCAACACCAGCGTGAGGAGCCAACGAGCAACGCTGGAGGAGAATTCTCCCAGTAAACGTCACTTTTCCCTCGTACTTAAAAAGAAAAAGTCACAATTATTCCTGAATAATCAATGGGCCTAGTTGATCTCAGGTGTCAACACCACACTTTTCCCATATTTGTTGCACAAAAAATATCCAAATGCTGGAGAAATCCGAGAGTAGACGTGTCCCAATAAAAACTAAGCACAAGAACTGAAAGACCACACGCTTGAATATATGATAATGAAAAAAAAACATATTATAAACCCGAACTCCTCTATTTGACCTAATCCTAACCCTAGAGATATTTTAGCTTCATTTCTGGACACTGAGAGGAAGTAGAGTCACGTCGTCCATCTTTATAAACATTCATGCTCAGGATCTTGTCCTGATAATAAAAGTTAAGTGGATTCAAATTTAAAAAAGCAATAAGATCTGATTCTCTGCAATAAATTACTGCCACATACGATATGTGCATCTGAGAAAAAAAGTTGTTTTCTTATTTATAGAAATGTATTAAAGAAAAGACAGAGTTTCCCCGGCAGGCCCGCCTGATGATGTACTGTACACTTCTGACTTCATGCTGTGCACTTCGGCTCGGTGTCTCTTAAAAGAAGATGAAGACGGAGACGAAGACGCTGATGTTCTGGATCCGTGTGACATGATGCCTTCACGCAGCGTGGATCTGAAATAGCTCAGCTTCATTCTACTCGTGTTCATTAGGTGGGAGAAACCTGTTTTCTGTTTTAATGAGACTTCCTGCAGCTCTGAGCAAAATGTGGCTCGTGTGAGAGTGTGTGTGTGTGTGTGTGTGTGAGTGTGCAAGTTCGAATCCAGAGAGAACATAGAAGGACCTAATGGTGGGAGGCGATGCACACACACACACACTCACACAAACACACACGCACACACAGCTCACCTGTGTTCAGTGTACAGCAGGGTAAATGGTATGTCACATAAGCTCAAACCTCGGGGTCAGACAGAGCAAGTAACGACCCATCTACACACACACACACACACTTGGTCTCTAAATGAAATGTCATTGCCAGCTTGTGTGTGTCTGTGTGTGTGTGTTGCAGTGCAGCCTGACAGTCAGCCATCCCATTGCTGTGTAGCAGCGGCTGCTGCATTGTGTGCCGTACAATGGTGATTAGGAAACAGAAGGAAAAGCCAGTGGATCTTATTGTGCGTTCCCACAATGACATTTCAGAAGAAGGCGAGTGAGAGAAAAAGAGATAAAAGGAGGTTTTATCGTCTGTTGTGCGAAATTGTTCAAGGGATGAGCTCAGAGAAAAGCAGATTCAACACGGAGATCGATGGGATCTGTTGGAAACTCATTGCAAAAGCAGGGAATTGCAAACGCACACTCCTGAGATGTGTGAGGACTCCTCCCTGCACACATGGATATGGCTCAGTATCAAAACCCTAATGGAGGAGGTGGGGTGGGGTTGTGTTGGAATTCGGCAATGGGTCTAGATTCTGGTGTCAGGTGCGTTGAAATCCTGTCTGCACACAAATGTCGTAACCAAATGTAAACGTGTAATGTGTAACGATGGTTTGAAGGCAGCCAGGAGGACTGGGACGTGTGACTGGTGCGAAAGAGGCTTCTTCAAAGCACTGGATAAAAGGTCTGACTTCAGGTTTTTGTTTTTAAACGTATCTCAAATTCATTATTTATCATTGTGCATTATTAAGTGTTTATTAAATTGTTTGGGTCTGAATTCTTTCCGCAGCCACTGTTTTTTACATTCAAGCCTTTTACAGCAGTTGTTTCTGACCTGGATGATTTTTTTTCCAATTTCGTTTGATTTGATAAGACGGCTGAGAACAATAATGCACTTAAAAAATTAAAAAGAGACAGACGTGGTGTTGGAGCTCCTCCAGCTTCAGTTAATTAGGAGTGAAATTCAACCGAACTGAAAGGAAATGAAACCAAACCACAGTGATTTATGGCTCCAGCTGGATGAATGCTGACACTCAGCAGTTAGTCATGAGAAGAAAGCTCATAAACATCAGTTTCCTCGTGTGCTCTTAACCTGAAGAAGATAAATCACATGGCAGATGGAGTCAAATCATATTTATCTACAGAAAGTGAACCAATTCATTTAGAGTTACCACTTTAAACTCAACAGCTGTCCAATGATAATGTTTTTTTTCCAGCTACCATTCGGCCCTGAGACAATTTAGTGAACATACAGATGTGGAAACAAGTTTTACATCAACAAATAGTTTCCAAATTTAAGGGGGTGGGGAGGAATTCCATCTGTAATTGTCTGTTAAAGTTTTTGCCTTGTAATCCAGCAGGGGGCGCTCTTAAAATAGAAGGTCACAAAAGGTCAATACAGGAAATTTAGCTGGAGTTCTTTGGAGAAGAATAACTGAAGATAATGAAGTTGTTGAAGTTGTGTGGTGACTCAGATTCAGAACCAACAGAAACGTTAAGGAGGCAGCTGAGGAGCCGGAAACCAGAAGAGTAAAGTCATCTCTACGACACAGTTCAGGATCAATCATTCTTCTTCTCTTCCTAAGATCTAAACACTCCAAACGTTTCTTTATCTCCCGTCTCCTCTGATGTCTGAGAGCTCCGTCTCATCTGTTATCTCCATGCTGATGTCCTCTAGTCTCCATTACCCTAATCGTGATTGTCTCAGGATTGATTGTCCAACATCGCCTTGATATCCTTAAAGGGACATTTCACTTTATAGTGCGGTATTACCCTTTAGAGAAGAGAAGCCATGTTTCTCTTTTCAACTCCTCCTGAAGCAAATATAATAAAATCCCAGCTCAGCAGAGGAGGAGTTAAGGTTCAGAGGAGAAGAGGAGAAGAGGAGAGCAGCCGGTGGAGGTGCTGGTGATCACCTTCATGTGTCCTCTGTGGAGAGGTCAGGGATCTTCAACAGACTGGGTTCCAGGAGGTTTGGCTTACTGGTTTCACTGGGATCTCGGTCCAGCTCTTGTCCACGAGCCAGTTTAAAGCCGTTTCAAGCTCCTGTGATACTAATCGCTATCGTAAACAACTTTTCAACAGAAGATCAAATCCCTAAATACCACAAACACAAAACCCTCTGCAGCCTCCATAACTACATCCACACAACTTTAAGTCAGGCTATTTGGTCGTCAATTGTTTTATTGATCTACTTGTTAATTTAAAGAATTAATTTGACAATGACAAACTGATATTATATTGTTTACAATGATGTCATCGCATATTAAATAACAAGATCTGAAGCTAAATGATTTGTTGTAATGAGGACTGGACCCCTCCGCACGATTCAGGGATTAATGTCTTTGTTAATGTGTCTATCTGCAGAGCTGCCTGTGTTTACTGTGTGTGTGTGTGTGTGTGTGTGTGTGTGTGTGTGTGTGTGTGTGTGTGTGTGTGTGTGTGTGTGTGTGTGTGTGTGTGTGTGTGTGTGTGTGTGTGTGTTTGTGTGTCTGGCCCCTTTCTAAAGGTTAATGAGTGGGGAGCCACCGCATCATAACACTGAGGTGTCTCTACAGCCCTGAGCTAATTGGGACACTCTTTAACTTCATGCTTAATGATGTCACACACCAGACATGACAAGCGGTGTGTGTGTGTCTTTGTGTGTGTGTGTACGTGCACATTAATGTGTGCCCCAGTTTCCCAGCCCTGCAGAGTTATAGCCAATAAAAATGAATGAAATCTTAAAAAAATGTGCCTGAACTGAGTCAAGTGAAATAAAAAAGAGCATTTCATATTCATGTGGTCGAAAGAAAAAGAAACATGTGAGTGTAATATAAAATATGATGCAACATAAAACTAACAGCATGCCTCAAAATGCCACATTAATGGAGCTTGTAATGTTCATATTTGCATCAAACTGTAAGGATGTGTATTTAAATATTACATTTTTATTCTGTGCTGGTTTTCTAAAGGATTGTATCACTGCTGACTGGGTTATACTGCTGGTTTCTCTCTAAGATGCATGTTAATCCTGCACAAGCTAAAACATATCATTTAAATACGACTTATTTTGGTACTTATACTTCAGGAAAAATCAAAAAAATACTGGTTAAAATGAAAAGGAAACATTCTTTCAGCTGTGAATCATTTCGATATCTGAAAATATACGATTACTTTAGCCTGATTGATCGAGTCTTAATATAACTGAAGGAGAGTCTCGCTGATTTATGAGGAAACCAGCTTGTTGCCACGGTGAGGAGTGATAGTTTGAAAGTGAGTGAGAAGGAAAAACCGGAGAGAACTGAGAAACTGGAGGAAATTAAATATAACCTGATCAATACGGCACTAAGACCTGTCAGGAGCCAATGAATGGACCAGGTTATGACGGACAGCTTTTACAGTATGATTACACTTATTTATATTTCTTATATTTATTTATATATATATTTATATTTTTATATATAATATATATTATTTATATATCTATATATATATATTATAAATAAATATTTTCCTATATAAAACCCCACATACCAAACCCTACAATCCCCCCCCCCCCCCCCGCCCCCTTCTCATCCTATCAACTCCCCCCATTCCCATTTCCATTCCCTAACTGATAAACCTCCTCATATCCAATTTCTTCATAATATCTTATCTTCTTTTACACCCCCACCCCCCCCTCCTCCTCCCCCCCCCCCCACCGCCACCCTCCCCCACATCCTCTTGTGACCTCCCTCAACTTTGTTAAAATAATGTGAACCAGACAATCCCCCGACTCTACTCCCAAACAATCCCACTTTCCCAAATACAAATCGCTCCAGTCATATGACTCTACATTACAACCCATAAAAATTCTCCCATCTCATACCCTTTCCCGCATTAGTCTCTCCCCTTATTTGCTCAGTACTCACTCGCTCATTGATCACGTAGAAGCTATCGTCCACAAACCAAATCCATATAAACCCTCACTCTACATCTGTCTCCACACCTTTACCCTCTGTGAGAATGTAGTGTGTAGTTAAAGAATGAAGCTCCGTGTCACTAAATTGCATATGTAGAGTGTGACAGTAGGTTGATAGAGTGTATGACCGAGTGTAAGTGTGCCTGTCGTGTTGCGTATTGCCGCTCACATAGTTAGCTAGAGTGAGTGAAGAGAGACTGCTTAATGTGGATCACTCGTATAGGGGGTAGGCTCGCGTTGAGAGAGTGCGGACATTATCGATATCCTGTTGCTGCATAGAAGCCTAACGAGACTGATGCGTAGGCTATCTATGGTGGTATAGTGACTTGGTCTCGTATCTACGACTAGTTCTAAGGTGTCGTGTAGTTGTGTAGAGTATCTAATTATCGGATAGTGTTTCGCGGTGACATAAACTGTCCAGTAGGGGCACGTGAATTAAACGTATAGATATTTCTAAATCATATGTTAACTCTGTAAAAGGTCATTAAAAATTGTCATATACTTAACCTATAATTTATGGATGAGGGAAACAGTCGGATCCCGATTTAAAATACAAAACTTTAAAAAAAGCATTTTAAAGTTGAACAACAAAAATGTATTTAGAAAATGCTTGAAAAAGGTTAATTGATAATTAAATATTATTGAGTAGTCAAGGAATAGCTTCGGATTTTGAGAATACATATTAGCTTTGCATTATTATTAAAAGAATTAATTTAAAAGTTACACGAGGAGCAGAAATAGGCCTCACTTAACACAAAGGAAAACATCCACACTCCAGGGGTCACTCAACAAGACTCATATCCTCACAGGTCTTTCTTGGAAGTTTTATTCGATTTAGTGCTCAGGGTCACAGCCGAACGACACAGGTGTGTGTGTGTGCGTGTTCAGCTGTTTCACTTAAAGTTGTGTCACCGCACAGCGACCCCAAACTGTCACCGCTGCTTCCTCTGCTGCGTCTGCTTCTCACTTCAGGATTAAATGAGTAAAGTTACAGACGAGCCAGTGAACCTGCAAAGAGGTGTTCGGATGAACGAGGAGCTTCTCACGTCATCGTCTTGATTCCTCGTTAGAAAGTGAATCTCCAACTATTTGATGACCTGATGTAAAACCTTCTGAAATTGGGACGACTCTATTCTTTCATTAGCTCTGCTTTGTTTTCACCTCTGAGTGAACTCGTTAAACTTTTGGTTTGGTTCCAGAATAATTGATGAAACAATCGGGCACATTTTAAACGACTGATTTCCTACGAGTGTGTGAAATCTGGTGCAGCTGGATTGAATCTAAGAGCCTCAGTGGAGGGAGGAGCTTTACTGAGACACATCATAGTTATAAATTGAGTATTTTTTATTTATTCAACAAAACAAAACTTCTGAAGATTCAGTCTAAAGACACAAAATGTAAGGACAGACATTTTCTTTTATTCAAAGGCCACATAGATTCACTTCACTTACATATGATTGAGTGTGTTTAGTCTCCGTTGCCTCCATCAGCTGAGCTCATTAATATTTCTGTAATAAACATTTTTTTCGAAGTGTGTTCTAATCACATCAGAGCAGCTTGCCGGCTGCAGCTGCTGAGTCATCATCTCTGTGTGACGTCTCCTTTTTTTTTAATTTCAATCACAAACGTGGGAATATATGTTTTTTTTCCAGGAGCAATAAACGACTTCCTGTCCTGCAACAATTAAAAACTCAACAGCAAAACTTCCAGCTGTGTCTCTCTGCTGCTGCATCACATTCGTCACACCGCAGGACGACCCCACCCCCTTCAGAAATCAGACAACGCTTAACTGGAGGGGAAGTGAGTCATGGATGCAGCAGCAGATTTGAATGAGAATAAGAAAGTTGAGGACTTGAGGACAGGAGTGAAAAACAAAAGCCTTCAGAAAAGATGGGACGTTTTCCTGGAACACAAAAGCTTCCAGTGGACGTCACCACCACTTGTCATCACTCTGAGTCAATGGTGACACTTTACTCACAATGATGCTCGTGGGACATAAAAAGCCAAAACTGTCAGTGGGGGATAATTATGTTGATTTGAGGATATTGGCTGGTTTGTATTAAAAAGTGAAGCTTGTTTTAGTTTTTTTTTGCTTTTCCTGTGATGTCCTTGAGACTCATCCCATCACTTCAGGGAAACCTCGCTAAAGGAAAAAACGTTTGAGTTAAATAGATCCAGATCCAGCTGGAGTGGAGGTGAATGCAGTTGTTAAGAAGGTGCTGTCGGCGATTCAGTGAGAAACGGACGGGCGGGCGGCCTTCGATCTGTGGGGGGGGAACCGTGAGGGGCCCGGCTGAGAGGAGCCAGAGGGCCGAGCTGGACACACACAACCCACACGGTCCATGAACACTGGAACCCAGTGGGACTCGTTCTTTCTCTGAACATGTTGTCGCTCTTAAAAAACACAAAACAGCCTCATCGAGAAACCACAACAAGTCTTTGAGATTCCCACTGACCCGCGCTGGCTGCAGCCTTCAACCCTTTTCTCCCTGGACACTTAAATAAATCAAATTGACCGAACAATTGACGGACATATGCTGGTCGTGCGTTTACTCTCAGGCTCAGCCGGGCGGAGGCGGAGCACAGCTGGAGATTGATTGACTGTCTGGTCCGATGGTGTAAACCCAATAAAGCAAAGTGCTCCCGACTGAGCTCAACTGCTTCCTGTGATGGTTCGTGAGGCTGTTTAACAACCGCTTGGATTTTAAAATGAATTAGAATTTAAACAGACGAACTGGAATGAGCCTGCGCGAGTGGCCGAGGGTTTGAATGTATGTGTTCTGTTGGGTTTGTTTTAACAGGCTGATTGGGAAGTTAATTTAGAAGATGATGAATAATGACATGATTTCAACTGATGCAGCAAACGACTTCGTAACTGATTCAATATTTAGCCGAGAGACAAAGAAATAAACACAATCTCTATAAGTGAGAAACTGGAACTGAATAATTTTTCCTTGAAACAACCAATCGTTCAATCTGCAAATTCATCAATCGATAAATCAATTATTGAAGTGATGGAAGGATTGATTGACTGGACTGATGGTTTGAATCCAATCAGGCAAAGTGCTCGTGAGTGACTTTAACGTCATCATTTATTCTGACATGTTAATCGTGGCTGCAGCTGATGTTTGTTTTCATCAACAATGAATCTGTCAATTTGTCTTTGTTCATCAATCAATCAGCAAATCTATTAAGTGATGACTGTTGTTAACCAATTCTGTTTGTATTATATTTTATGAGGTTATTAACCAAACATTTATGAACTAAGTTTTTCTTATTCTAAAGTCTCTTGAGTTATTCGAAGAAGCAGAAATGTGATGTCTTGAAATTATTTATTTTGTCCGAACAAAAGGAGGAGAACTTTTCTGATATTGAGCTTATTCACATATTTTTCTTCCTTTTTTAATCACGTTATACAAATCAAATTAGAAATTGCAATGCAACCAATCCATGCTTTGGATTTTTTGCTTTGATGTCATCAGAGTCGTTGGTTCGTTTACGGAATCCGTTTGATTTCGATTTTGGCAGAATTGAACTGCCGGCGTGAGAATATGAAAGAACACCCCCTCCCCACCCCACACCCCAGGCACTTTCCCCCGGCCGGCTGGCATGTCATCCGAGTCCTTGGCGACCCCATAAATGTCAGGTCATTTCAGCGTCACTTCTCCAACATCTACTCAAGAGGACGTTTTCCTCTGGCGGACCTGTCACTTTTATAAGGCTGTTAAAATGATCAAAGTCCCTTTTAGAAAGAGAGAGAGAGAGAGATGGAGAGAGATGGAGAGAGATGGAGAGGGAGGAGAGAGAAAGAGAGGAGAAGATAGAGTGCAGTCAGACGAGAGGCGACGACGTACAAACAATAAAAACAGACAGAGAGTCGAGGAGTCTGCAGATGCAAACAGACGACATGTTAACGGAGATTTAACTGAACGTGTTTCACCTGCTGGGATCTGAGCTGCTTTATTTGACTCCAATTACAGTTTGTAGTTAATCTCCAGAATGATAATAAGTGTCATGATATGAAGTATTATGATGTAATCTAATCTTTCCAAACAGAAGAGGAAGCAAATCAGTGAGTGAGACAGAAACAGTACGACTGATAAAAATCAAATTATTTAATTTATTAAGTTAAATTCAACATCTTCGGTCAAGTTTCAAGCTCGATTTTTAAACTTTTAAACAAATCAGTCACCAACTAAATACTTAATAACATTAAGGAGCCGTTTTAAGTTCTTGTACGTGGAGATGAAATTATACAATCTTAAAAAATATTTGTATTTGTGATAATTGTCCAAATTAGAGCTAAAAATATGTATTAATCAGTTTGTCTGCAACTGGATGATTAGTATTAATTAAACCACATTTCCCATAAACCCCCACTGCTGCCTCCTGTCTGTCATATAGTTTATTCTCCCTCTGCTATCTGTGCCTTGATAAGAACTCCGGATAGGTATTTATTGCTTTACATACCCACAGCTGCACTTCCTTATTTCCATTAACCTAACAAGTCTGTATAAAATTTCAGTTACAGACGATATAAATCTTGGGCTATATTCATCAGAATCACAACAAATCAAATCATTGGATTGTGATATCATGACTCTCTCTGCCCCTGAGTCAGATTCAAGTGAAGAGACAAAATGACGTCAACCACAAACCATGTGTCTAACTTCTAGAAAAATAAAATCTAAATATAATTATTACTTTAATGTCTCATAGCAGGTCAATTAAGTTGGAAATTAAAATCATCCCTGAGCTCGAGCACTCTCTGTTTTGTTATTTACAAGCAGTGAATCTGCATAAATTAATATTGTGTAAAACTGAAGGTATTCCAAACCAAACCACACATGTAGCTGTAAAACTCATTTTGGAAAAACGGTTTCCTCTCTCTCTCTCTCCCTCCGAGGGTTCGAGTCCCAGCAGGACGCTCTATGTGCTTCCTCTCATTTGTACGTGTCCATAATCCTTCCCTCGGCAGCAGAGGCCAATAAACGGGTCCTGTCAGGGAGGAAGAATAGGTCGGAGGGCGAGATATGAATTGTTACGCTCTCTATGAGGAGAACCACAGACTGAGGAGAGCGAGAGCGGGAGATGGTCACTGCACATACACACGTTTACAGCCGGACTCACAACCACCAACAGTAAACATCACTGAAGAGCAAGCGTCGGCCTAATGTGCAGAAAACAAAGCCCCCCCCACAAAAAAAAACCCTCTCAGTGAAATATGAATTATGAATTAACATGAATTATGGCTCTGCAGGACGGAGGCGCCTGCTCATTAATCAGTGTGTTTCCAGCAGAGTGGGAGAAATACACCAAATTCCCAATATGACCATTCATCGAAAAACACGTAGACACACGTACAAATGTGCAGGAGCATGAATCTGTACAAATACAAACAAGAAAGATCTGATTTGAAATCAATTAAACACGTTCAATCAGTTTGGTCAGTTATGATCACACTGTTTTTATTTAAATCCTTATCGGGCTATTTTATACATTCAGTAAACCGTTTATAAAAGTTTGAACATGACAACTACAGTATGGTTAAGATTAGGGATCATGACATTTCCCCCCCTTTTTCTAGAATCATACAACAAAGTGAAAGGTTCCATGATTTCTTGGTTGTTGATTGGTTGATTGGTTGATTGGTTGATTGGTTGATTGGTTGATTGGTTGATTGGCTGGTTGGATGGATGGATGGATGTTAGATGTTCTATGACGACAAACAAAAATGAAACATGGTACAGACGTGTAATTTATGTGTAATGTTAAATGTAATATTCATATTTCCAGTCTCATCAACTTGTTTGTGAGAAACTGCGATGCTCAGCACTGAGGCTGTAAAACCTGGAGTTAATATAAATAAATAAATAACTGTTTTCTCCAGCTGTTTAAGAACAAGAACAAAAAAAAAGCATTTGCTGCTTTAAGCACTGGCCTCGTTTCATGAGTCACGAGTCGACTCTGCCCTGACGCACACTCCCAGCCTCAGCTCCTCTCCTCAGGAGGATCCCTGCTGCTGTGTTAAGTGCTCCTCCATTACTGTGATAAGTCAGGTGAACTCCCTAAAATAGACCCTTACAGCAGAGGCACAGTCGATGATGTAAGCTCCGGGAGCCCAGAATTTTCTTTTTTGCAATTGTGAATCATTACTGCAGCAACACGACCTGGCAGGAGGAGGAGGCGTGACAAAATCATTTGAGTGGCCGCGAGGTCGAGTGTGAGAAAGAAGGAGCTCACGAGCGTTCAGGAGAATCACTGATAGAATATGAGTTTATAACAAGTCTGCTTTGTTTACTAAGAACAATAAAGAGCTGCAACTCACTGTGTTTTTATCAACTATTTTAGTTCTCTCGTACGTACATCTCGTCTCCTTTTTTGGGTTTTTATTGTGGACAGAAGTTATTCGTCATCCTCTAGCTCAAAATCGACCATCAGCTCTAGCGATTCACATACACCAATCGAAACTTCAACATCTATTATCTCTATCCTGCGTAGTGTGACTCCTGTCAAATCACGTCCGTATTGAGCGCATCTCTAGCAGGCGCCATTTTACATCCTAACACTCGATGGGTGACGCTAGACAATCTATTCTCGTAGCTCACTGCTTTTTTACTCGAGTATATTTTCTCTACTCTAGCTGTGCAGGCAACCGCTTGCTCTGCTCTTATTCTTATAGGGTATCGCTGCTCGCTCTCTACAGGTTACACTAATCAACGTCTATTGAAGGCAGACACTTAGTTTTCTCTCTGCTGACGCGTTTTTCGATGCCTCTCTATGTTGCTTAGCTCGGGATCGAACCCCACAGCACTGTGCTATAGTCGGAGCAGGCTAGTCCGATGAGCCAGAGGTTTCTTAAATCAGAGGGGAAGTGACCGCACTCTAGCTGCGCAATGTGAGTTAATTTCTGATTTTGTGTATCTACTACTGTTCCTCATGAAATGAAACAACACCGACATTGTGGGTCGACAAACTCTGTCGTAATTCAACGAGCGATGAGTCCATCACAAACGAGCCTGAATGTGACATTGGAACACAGTACTGATTGAACTCCACTCGATGTTGAAATGATCCTGCTGTAATGACGGGAAATTTTGGCGCATTATTGATCATAGCAACGATTGAGGGGCAAATCATAGAGTATGAAAAGGACCCCAATTTATGATCAGTACTAGGCCATGCTGACTGATATATGTCAGGTATCGCCTTAGGGAGCTGACCAGTCGGGTTAGTGAGCATTTAAAGATTGAGTGATCATGTTTGTAAAAGGTTGAATCGATCGTCTCTCCGCTCAGGCTAA
>CM076734.1:16479398-16743757 GCA_038501795.1 Pseudopleuronectes americanus | reverse complement strand
TAGGTGGTAAATGTGTCATCGGATCAGTCTGCTATTCTATTTGTCTTCTTTCTGTCTTTTTTTCTTTTTTTTATCTTCGCCCATTAAGGAATAAAGGGAAAAAGTACCTATGGGGGGTGGTCTTGGAGAAAAGCTGAGATGGAAAAACAGGCAGCCGGAGCAGTGGTCATAAAAGCAGATATAACGAGATACTTGACTCTGACGATGGCAAAATGGCGGCCGTACGTAATAAAAAACCACACATTCAGTCTAAAAAGTCCTATATTCGATATTTTGGAAGTATATGTAGCATATATTTCAACATGTCCACAATGTCCGGAGCGCATAGGGAGGCATGAGAACAGACCCTATACGCGCAACTATAAACCCACATTGATCAGGGCGCCGCCCCCGCATGAACACCTCCCGCCCCCTTGTCAGAATACCCGTCATAGTAAACGTTTTCATCCGCCACCGATCTAGTGGTCATGGAATAGTAAGTGTGTGAGAAGTAGATCCAGCAAGAGGTGTGCGGGATGGGGTGGGGGGGTGGTGAGGGGTGGGGGGGGGGGTGGGGTGTGGGGTAGTGGGGGGGTGGCGGAAATGGCGGTAGTGGGATGATACTAAAAAGAATTTGGAGGATGAAGGGAGATAACCCTAATATGTCTCTGTCCGGCGGGGCAGGGCGCGCGAGGGTGGAGCATGGCGGAGGGCGGTGGGGACGGTCACGAGGGGACCTGGGTCAGGGGGATGGCGGGGGGGGGGGTGGGTTGGGGGGGGGGGGGGGGGGGGGGGCGGAGGAATCCATCTCGTGCTCTAATAACAAACACAACCCACCAACAAACAAACTTATACCTCCAGCCACCCCCACACCCCCCCCCCGCAACCCCCCCCCCACACCCTGGGTCGCACACGCGACAAACGCCTACACGACCTGACCCTTAAAAACTTAAGCACACATTTAATAAAAACTCCTATAAACAACCCCTGTTTCACATCCCTACTGGCCATCTTAAAATAATTTACCACCAAAAACACAACAATATAAAAAAACCAAGTTTTACCAAACCCACGCTCACACCGCGGACCAAAACCTAAACCCCAACGGAACACGCAACATAAAACACAACATTCGGATATTATACTCGGGGCCCAACCATTGGATGAGTCAATTTTCATTTTAAAAAACAACGCACCAACCCAACGTTTCACACGGTCTTTTGGGTTATTTATCAACGTTGAGTATTGAAACATGAACCTTTTAATTTTAAACATAACGCTGTTATATCTTTCACACCCTTCACGTTTTTTAATGTTGTGTTTGTTTGGTTCGCGCCAAAACTCAACATTCCTAGAAACCCCAATAAGCGGACAGTACGGTTACCCTGAAATCTTAACAACTTTATAGATGAAAAAGAACCAAGCTGAGACGACCAGGGCGCGTGATGTCGGGCATGTATGGGTCCGAGTTTTGTTATTTTAGGCGAGGGGGGGAAAGCCGTTTACATCGATTGTATTTTAGCGGGAAAATTTCGCCCGGGACAACACCGATCCAATACTATCTTCTATTCAGCCAGAGCTCGTAATGGGAACGAGGCAAACTTGCCGTAGAGTTACACGTCCATGCTGCAGAAGAGCAAAAAAAAGGTGTGGGCTCAAATGTTAAATAAAATAGAAAAAAAAACAGAAAGGGAACCGTCTCCAGGAAGCACGATGAAACTATGTTTATATGTTATATAAGTTGCTTATAATATGGGAATACTGTTATTTTAAGTAGAGCTAAAAATAAGAGAAATAATGTGTGTAGTGAGTATGAAAAAATTATTTATATTTAAATGTTGAAAAATAAGTATAAATATAAGATTGTAATAAAGTATGGATGTGATATAAATTGTTAAATACAAATTATATATATATATATTAGTTTGAAAGTTTAAAAAAAAAAACAAAAGGGATTATAATATATGGTATACACAACAAAATATGAGGGGGGGGGGGGGGGGGGGGGGGGGGGGGGGGGAAGAAAAAATTATTACCTAGGGGGGGGGGGCGTGTGCGCGCGGGCGAGTCGGTACGGGGGGGGGGGGGGGGGGCCTCTCAACGCGATTACTTCAGGTTTTTATGACAAATGAATTAAAAAGATTATTGCGATGAGAGAGAGCTCATGCGCGCGTGTTATGGGGGGGGGGAGTGCTGTAGCTGCATCCATTAACTAAGGCAAAAAACCAAAAAGAAAAAAGGACAAAAAAGACAAAACTAGCACCGCAAGGATTACTTAAGAAAACACACGAAAAAAAACAAAATAGCTATAATCATCTACATCATACAGGGGGGGGGGGGGGGGGGAGGTGGGGGTGGGGGGGGGGGGGGGGGGTTGGGGGGTGTGTTGGTGGGGGGGAGTTAGGGTGGTTGGGGGGGGGGGGTGGTGTGTGTGGTGGGTTGTTTGTGTTGGTGGTGTTTGTATGGGGGGGGGAGTTGGTGGGTTGGGATGGGGGGGGGGGGGGGGGTGTGTTGGTGGGGGGGGGGGGGGTTGGGGGTGGGGGGGGTATCGGGGGGGGTGGCGTCGGAGATGGTGAAAAAATAAATATTATGTACAATCAAACAATACCAAATAAATTAAAAAAAAAAAAAAAATTAAACTTTTTTAAATAATGTCATTAAAAAAGAATGAAGATCACATAAAGGCAACAAAGAATAAAATCAACACTCTTAAACAGCAAATAAAAAAAACATAGCAAGAACTATTAAAAGAACATAATTACAAAATTAAAACACACACATACGAAATTACATACTGCAACAAGGGGAGGGGGGGAAACAAAAAAGGGGGGGGGGGGGGGGGGGGGGGGGGGGGGGGGGGGGGGGGGGGGGGGGGGGGGTGGTGGAGAATGGCCAGTAAAGGGTGAAACAAGTGGTGTATACTGGTGCGAAACGTTCTGTCGCTAAATTAGAGAAGTGCATAACCAAGGCCCGTCGCCTCTCTAACCAAGCGCATGCACATTAAACATCGCCTGCAGCGATAACTCTGTTAGAAACTTTACTATCCCCCCCCTAATTCTCTCCCAGACCGATAGTTGTCCCTATGAGCAGGGCTCTAGGACCACTGTTGCATGAGGTGAGAAATATAATGATCACAGCTAGCTGTTCAATTAGGAAAAATGAAGTTTGAAAGTAAAATGAAGAAAGTGAAAATTCAGAAAAAATAAAATAATGAAAACACAAGACCTAAGGCCATTCATAAAAAAAAAACAAAAAAAAACAAAAAAAAAAAAAAAGATTACTTTACATGTAAGTCGACGTATTCGCACACACCCAAAAAATCGAGATACACCATACCAGACGAAGGCATACCAACTCGCACCAAGTGTCAGTCACGCAATCCCAGTTGCTCGCTATAGTGAAGATCTTATATCACATATCCCCGTAAGCCACCGATACTTAAAACACAAAGCCGGAAGATTGGAGTTTAAAATATTGCACTAATGCAATATTTAACTTCCGTTTTCTTCCTCTGCACATGTGTATCCTCACAAACAGGCACTGGCTGCTCTTTGTTTCTGTAATCAGGAGCTGGAGTCGGCCACACATCAAAGTTCTTTCAAAAGTCCTGATTCTGGCTCCTGTGAACTGGCAGCTGGCATTATTATTCCTCGTGGTGCTCTTCATCATGACTTGCATCAGAGAGGCACTGAGACGGCAGTAAAACCTTTCCCACTGTTTAGTTTAGCTCGGCAGGCGAGAGGGGAGGTGAAGAAAAAGAGGAAGAGCGAAGAGGGAAGGGAATGAGGGAGACGAGGATGGAAGGAGGAGGAGAAAGGAAGAGAGAGATGAAGGTGAAGTGAGGGGGAAGTAGAGAGTGAGGGAGATAAGCGCCAACAAGGAAGGAGGACATTGACATTTGATGTGCTTTAATAGAACATCTCACAACAAGGCCGGGAAGAAATAACTAAAAAAAGAACACACACACACACACACACACCACTTACTCTACACACACGCCACTTCCTCTACCACACACCGCCTGCCACCCACATGACCGCGGCTGACGTTTAAATTAATACACTCAGACCCTTTCCTCCTGTCATACATATTGAATCCTGCAGCTGTCGAACCCTCACAGATGTGACAGCAGCTGCGTTTCCATCTGTGTGTTTTCACCGGGACGCTTCACATTAAAAAACGCTGACTCATTAATTCAGTGTCTTTATGTGATGTTAACACGTCTGTTGAATGAAGTCACTCTGGAGTTTTTTATGAATATCTGCACATCAGGATCAGATCAGAGAAGTATTTGTGTAGTGCATCGAATCCTCTCGTCACAATCATGACGCACAACTCAGTGTGTCGAATTTCACCGCTGTCCTATTTCCCAATGCTCCAGAAAACACAGGGATTGTGTTATAGCCTCATCCCAGAGCCCGACGTCTGCATGGTGCATGCAGGGTGTGTAATATTGTACATAAAAATGACACAATGAAAACCCAGCTGCTGGTTTGTGTGTGTGTGTGTGTGCGTGTATATGTATTTTTTTGTGATTCTATTAGTTTAGCTGTCAGACAAAGCCTTTTATTTAAGGTCCACTCCTAAATTTGTTTTATTCTCTCTTCTGCCCTCAGCGTGCACGTGGGTGCGACAGCTCTGCGGCAAACTTAAAAACAATTCCAGTCCAGGTTGGAGATAGAAGCTGAGCAACAGGAGAACTGGGATTTGTGGAAATGGGATAAACAAATAAAAACTGGTTGATTGTATTAATTGATATTTTAGGTCTCATGACAGAAAAATGACATTTAAATCTCAAGGGAAGTAGGAACAAAATAGTGTGTGTTTATCTAATGAACGTACATTTAAAGTTCACACAGGTAAAGGTCACAAGACAAGGTCAAAGTCTTGTTTACAGCTGGAACATGTGCAGTCAATAAGCTGAATTGAAAACTGTTAAATATCGAAAGGGGGCACGCTAATATGCCATTTAAAGGCTTTTATAGAAATCGATGTATTGGATGTTGAGGGCAGGGGTGAAGGTGTAAGAGGTTTTCTGATGGGGTGGTCTGGAAGGACGTACTGAAGACTGAAACCTGGGTGCACTACAAACTGAATATGAAGGGAGACGAGTAAAGACAATGGACAGAAGTGGTTTGGGAAGGTGAAAGAATGAAGGGAAAGAAAAGAATGGGTCAAGAAATCTGAGAGAAACAGAACCAGATAGACAAACAACTGTGTTGTATATTTACAGGCGATTAGAGGCGGGTATGTGGGCGTGGCCTTGCTCTTTAAGCAGATGCAACTACTTAACTTCATATACCGAACCAGAACAGTCCAATTAGCATATTCACGACGTCATCGTGTTTTCATTCCTTCTATAACTTTTGAGAGATAACGTTTTTCAGGATCCAGACGCAGACAGAATCTCCAACAAAGGCAGTTAAAGTGTAGTGTCAAATCCCACAAGCAGCAAAAAGAGACGGGAAGTAAAACATCTGACACGCAGGGTTAAGAGACATCAAATAAACTCAAAGACAAGAAATAACAAGAGTTTGAAAGAGACAACGATCAGATCATGAGAAAAACTACAACCGATTTACCACAAGCTACGTTTGATGGCTGATTCCAAAGACGTTGTTATCAGAAGGTGGTGGAGACCAAACTGGAGGTAAGATAAACACAGACCATTTAGCTAAATGTCTGACGAGTGTATACATTTTCCCAATTTAACTAATTTCTTCAGCCTCCAAGTGGCCAAACATGCGTTACTACATCACCAGGGTGTTACCGTGTTTTTGACCATTGATGCCAGTTTATCACCACGAGGCCCTTTCGAAGCTTAATGGTTTCCACCTTCCTGTCTACCACTCTACGCTAAGTACTTGTTGATTTATTTGCCTCGACTGTCCTGATAAAAGTGTTAACAACTCCATGGACATGCATCTTGTCGTGGAAATACAAGCACATGGTTTATTAAAAGCCAGTTTCAGCCACGTGGTCGATAAGTAAAGTTGAACGAGGGAAAGAGAAAGAAGCTAAAGAGCTAAAATAACTTCAAGGTCCTACAGAGACGAGACAAAGCGAGGACATCGATGAGCGCAGAGACGAGATGAAGGGAGATGTTTATGGATTCACAGTCAGACACGTCTCATCCTCATCCCTCTTTCTTCTCCCCCTTCTCTCCGTTGGCCATGAGAGACGTGTTGAAAGACGCGGCGGCGGAGATCTGAATTAATCATTTGAACCGCCGCTGTGTAAACGGAGCCCTGCGATATCAAACATTCTGTACGGGCGAGACTCTAATTGGTTTAGCGAGCTGTTATCTCCGTACAGTGAAACAGTTCAATCCAGCGCTACTCAGTGGGGGGGGAGGGGGTGGGGGGGAGATCTCTATCTGCCCCCCCCTTCATTCACAGCTTAATTCAATTGGAGGGCAATTATCTACCACCCCGAGGCTTCAACGTCCTTGTTGGTTTCTGTTCCCATCAGGGGAGCCTCGCAGCAGGACCACCCCGTCCTCCTCCACCAGCACTCGGTGATGTCTGTATCGATGAGCGGTGTGTAAAACATCAGAACAGGCAGATGCAGACGGGGCGAGAAGCCCTCAGACTCCAGATCCAAAAGATTGTGGAGCCGTGTGAGTTCACAGATGAAATGGGTGAGAGAGGCTCTCAGGTCCTCGCGGGTGGAGAAGAAGGAGATGAGCTCATTCCTTCAGGCGGATGCAGCAGATTCTTTTCAACCAGTGCAAGTTGCTCAAAGACACTGAAATACAGGTAATGTTTAGCTTTGTGTGAAATTCATTTAAACACACTTTCTTTACTTTTAAAAATACTGAGCCAAACTAAATGTGAGGCTCATTTCCGGCCCCTTAGTTTCTCACCTGAGACTTTACAACGTCCTGTGACTTTGGACATTTGTGACAATGAAACTGTGAAGTAGAGCGTGACAGTAACTTTGGCTCCTAAATATAGTTTCCTCAATTGTAACTCCTGATTATTTCATTTCAAAGCATGAATCTCTTCATTCAGCACTTTGGGTTAAAACCTCCAATAAGTGACAGTTTCATATAAATATCAATTGACCGCATGTTTACTTTGATCACGGACACAGATGAAAATGAATCAAAGCTCATATGTGAGAAGGGAGAAGATACGTGATGAAGACGAGCGGAGAAAGAGAAGAGAAGATGAACCAGGAGCAGGAACACGGCTCAGTTCTGAGTTCTTGAAACTTCTGTGTTTCTGAAACGCTGCGTACGGCCCCGTCCTTGAAATAAGCTGCTAAATAAACTCATTGGATCAATGACAAACGGGGATGAGAGGAGGGAGAGAAATGAGAAATTAAAGCACCACAGAGCGATAAACTCAGTTCCGCTGTGAGAATAAACTCTTTGATTTTGGTAGTGAGCATCAGAGAAATGCCAGACTGAGGCAGAGAACGGACTAATGCACTATTTATTTAGTGGTGGAGCCTCTCAAGCACTTTCACCCTTTGTCTTTTTTAGCAGCAGATTCTTCAAGATAACACATTTCAGATGAATCATGTCACCTCAATGAGACTAAAACCATTTGTTCCTCTTCTCCACAAAAGCTGCTCAACAACAAACGCATTTATGAATGAAAACATCTGGTTGATTCACAGTTTGCCGATAAAGAAAAACGTGTTGTTTGGGAAGAGACCATTTCAAACTAATGGGGATTTTAGAGCATCAGGGTCACATATAGTGTTTCTGACTTTATTCTGCACATTTGTGGAAATGTGGTTTTCTGTCTTTTAGCTTTAACTTGAGACAGTTTAGGTTTACATGAGTGAAAAGGGGGAAATATAATCCATTATGTAAATACATCCACATTACAAGAGAACGAAAATGATTTAACTAGATTAAAATACATTTTAATAAAGTCACATTCGCTCGAACCTGGTTGTAAATAATTTGCAGCTACCGACCGAAGGGTTTCTGGCAGAGTTTTATATCCAAGACTCCTTCAGTGCTGCTTCTCATTACATAGGAAATAACTACACTTCTACTTTTTACAGAAAATATTAAAATTAACCTGAAGAGAAAACAGGAGCAGAGAACTTGTCAAGTGAAGCACGAGATGACAACTTGCATGCGTGGATCTGTCGAATTCTATAGTCAGCGAGTGGCAATAATCAATCAGTCACATTCAGTCAGTATCAATCTAACTTAAAGGGAGTTAATCAGAACAGCATGTCTCAAAAAGAACATCTCAGGATCAACGCTGCTGATCACCTTCATTTATGGTTTCCTGTCCAACGACCTCCTGAGTTAATACAAGGAAACAGCCGAGGAGCTTTGAGGACCCGACCGTAGAGTGTTAATAAATAAATATGGACGACCACGATCCAGAAATGAAGTCTAATTATCCTGCATATAAAAAGTATATAATGCATATATGTGTTTTTTTATTAAATGCAAGCCGATAGAATCCATTCCTGTTGCAGACAAAATCCAGATGTTAGCCGGAGTTCGTGTATTGGGAAAAAGGGGGCTCTATACTGCAGCCAGCCAGTAGGGGGCAGTCAAGAGGATTTGGCTTTACATTTGGGGAGCTGCCCTGTCGTCCATCTTTATTTATAGCCTGCGGCGCTCACTCATATGCAACTTTCTGGATCTATTTATTCTTTCTAACCCTAAAAAACGGATGTCTCTCGGGCCAACACATCTGGGATTGTTGGTCCCCTCGACTTTCAGCTGTCGCTAAAATTTTCAAAAGGTGAACTTTTCACGGCTCAGATCACTTCTCTCCCGACCAACTGCTGAGCTTTTCCTTTTCTCGACAGTCGATGCCTCTTCTCCTCCTCTGCTCCCCTTTTCTCTCTCTCACACATACACAAACACACACACACACACACACACACACACACACACACAGACACACACTTGCATGTTTAGAGCGTTTTTGTCCCTGGAGCTCAGCAGCAGCGAGGCCCCGACTCCCCTGACAACTGTGAAATATGTACTTGAAAGCCTCGGAGCTGTTTTAGCTCAAGTGAAGACGAGTCGCTCCCCAACAATCTCAAGCAGGAGAGATTTCGGCCATTAAACAATAACACACAGGCACACACACAGGCACAGGAAGCACTGTAGCTGAGCTGTAATGATGCACAAACACGCTGCATTTGAAATAACCAACAGCAATAATAGGGTCAGTGCCACATGTGGGCTCAATCGAAGGCTCCCTGCCCTCTGTGAACGACAGAAAAGCAGTGACAAGCGACTCTGCAGCGACCAAACAAGAAGAAGAGTCAGAAGATCACATGTATTTCTTCACAGGAGTTATGTGATTCCATAAAACTTGGACGGCACCAAGAAACCAATATCTCCAGAACCTCAAATTGAAACAAACGCCAGCCCAGAAGCAGCAGAGACGGTGAAGAGAGATGAGAACTTACTTTGAGTATTCTTCATTATCCCGGTCACAGCGAGAGTCCTTGTGCTTCTCCCAGTCTTTGCCGTGTTTGCACGTGGTCAGCAGGATAATATCTCCCGCGTTGTGGATGTGATACAGAGCGTTCCGGGTCTCAGACCCGATGCCAGTGAGGTACCGCTTCCCTTTGAAAACCAGCAGGTACTTCCTGGAGGGCGGCGCTTCGCTGAGAGTCAGATAACCTACCCCCCCTCCTTTCAGAGGGTGATCCTTGGAGAACAGAGGGATGGAGATATCAAAGTTTGGTCGGAAGTTGACCGAGTCAGCGCTGGCCTTGGCCAACATGGCCTGGCCCACCTCGAAGCCCAGATCCTCTGAGTAGTCCGGCCAGGTGCCAGAGTAGAGGTTGAAAATGAGGTGGTTCCTGCCATCGTTCCACGTGGGCAGGCTCTGGATCCGGGACCTGACGTTCTGCACGAACTGGGCCGAGAGCTGGTCCCTGTCCAGCGTGTCCACGGCCAGGATGAAGAGGCAGGCCCGCGAGGGGTCCGTGGTGTGGAAGCGAGACTCTTCCACGGACGCCAGGATCTTCTGGTAGGTCTCGGAGATCTCGTCCCCTCTCTGCGGCGGGTAGACGTAAACCCTGAAGCCCGACTGGCAGCGGGCGAAGTCGAAGCAGGTCTCCATGCGGCAGCGCTTGTTCTTGTAGATGTTGTCTCGGATGGCCCGTCGCTCCCGGGGGGGAGGTGTGCTGGTGGTGGAGCTGAGGACTGTCCTCCTGTAAACACACACACACACTAAGGTATCACCATCCAAAGAACAATAACCTTACAGTGCTCTTCTTTACAGAGTTAACTATCCAAAATATACATGAATTGAGAAGTTTCTCATGGTTTCACTGAACACTTTAGTCGTGAATTGCTTCTCTGTGACTCATCTCGTTTCATTGATCTGTCACATGACCGAGCTGCAGCTCTTCTCCCAGATGAGGAGATGAGTGGAGATTGGATTTGATTTCTCTAAAACAGTCGAGACTCCGTTACACCTCCAGAGGCAATTTCAACTCGTGGCTCCGTGTCGTGGCTCGTAGACGTCGGTGGTCGTGATCAGGCGGCGCCGCATCAGGGCGACCGTAAAGCTTAATGGTTGAGGCGTTCAAATCCTGACCCTGGGGACCTTAGTTGCGTATTTCGTTCTTTCCCAATGTTCCCAGTCTCTTTACACACAAAGCATGAACAGATCCACTGGGTGAATCCAACAAGGGCTTCAGCAAAACCTGGAGGATTGCTCTCATGTTTTGATTTTCACTGCAACACAGGGTTTCCAATAAACTATGGAAGTACACGTACCTGATATGTTATTTTTTAATATGCTGTATTTGGACTAATGGAGACTTATTCAACTTCTCAGAGAGTAAATTCATCTTAATTAAAAAAGACCAGCCATGTTTAGGGGACTGATATTTATGAGTTATGAGCAATTTGGTGCAGATTCAAATAAAAAATCCAAAGAACAATAGAGCAGGGGAAATAAAGTTGTTTGTTTAATCGTCTCTTCTTTTTCCTTCGAGCTTTGAATCCAAACAAACTCATCATTCATCTCTGAATCCACCAGATATTATTTAATAGAGCTGTGGTTTAGAATGAAAATGTATCGTCCTCTATTGATAATTTAAAATAACACTAAGACAAAGGGCCCTTGACTGTGAATGTGAATGAATGACTTATACTCCGGTATCTGAGTACTTCTATCACAACGTTCCTTTTGGTTTTCAGCTAATGAAGCAGGTGATCATTTCTTTTCTTTTCCAGTCTACCTCCTGCTCTCCCCCCTCCAAGTACGGCTCCAGCAGCTCCGTCGACTCGGGCCAGTGCCTGGGGGGTCGGGACGGGCTTCTCTGGGGCTGGTACACGTCCTGGTTCTGGTGGAAGTACTCCTGCTGATACTGGTGGTACTGCGGGTCCTGGGGTAACTGGCGGTACTGGTACGGCGGCGGCTGGAACTCCCCGATTTGCAGACCCCACAGGTAGACGAGGAAGAGAAGACCGGCCCCCACAGACACGAGCAGGTACCGCTTCTTGGCCTGCATGTGTGCTGCGGGGTGGGAAGAGGAGGAGTTCAGGGGGCAGAGGTGAAGAGGAGGAGGGGAGGAGAGAGGACAGAAGGGAGGAACAGGAGGAGAAGGAGGTGAGGAAGGGGAGGATAAGGGTTAATCAATGAGAGGAGGTAAAAAGGAGGAGATGAGGAGGAGGAGGAGGGGAGCAGGGAGGTGGACACAGGTCAGCTTGACCCACAGGGCGGCCTCTCTATCCACAGCTCGGCATTGTGGGAACTGGAGTCACTGAAAGAATAAAGAGATTAACAGAAAGTGAGTCAGCGGTTTCAAATCAAAGACTCTATACTAATAGAAAACCAGTGTAAAGTCAATGTATTAGAACTGATAGAGGTTGTGTCCTGTCAGATTAGATCTTCATTAATCCCTGTTGGAATATAAAACCCCATCTCCAGTTTTATTAATGACTTCCCATTACAGATCCTTGTGAATCATAAGTCAGTGAATCAAAATGATTTAAATGCAGTGAGCACACAAGCACCACGAGATTCATCTTATTTAATCTGTAATTATTCTATTTAATTTACTGTTATCTCGGCTGTAATCTCTATCAATGACAGAGCCGGTTTTCATACAGATTATTTACCTCATGCAACAAATTCACAGAACTCAATTTCATTCTGCCGACTCAGCATCGACTGTGCAGCAATTTGTTACAGCACAACTTTCTGTTAACATCTGATTCAAAGCATCAACAGTGTGCAGGTTGAACGTGTTTGTTAAACTCCAGGGTTTCTGAATAGAGTTTGGTTTATAGAGCTGGAAACCAACAACCAGCGTGGGCGGCTTTTACCTTCTAATTCTCCTCCTTCTGTAAATATCATTATAAAGGTTATGGCTCCTCTAAAATCACGATGTCCTGCATCTAACAAATCATAAAGCCGTTGCCCGACTCCGTTTGTGTTAGATTGTGTTTGATAAGCAATGCAGCTTTAAACACACATGGTTTCTGAATGGAGTTTGGTTCACGTGCAGGAAATCTTATTTATTCTTATCCAACATTCACAGATTATATTTTTAATATAATAATATAATAATAATAATCCACAAAAGTCAGTTTTAATTATTCCGATTCAGCATTGATGCGTTTCTGCAAAGTACCACATGATTTTACCAATATTTATAAGGTTTTCTGGATGGAGAATGTACATACATTCAATGTACATCTGTTCTTATACTGTACTGCTTTTACACAGTATTTCGCTATCGGAGGATTATAAAGGTGATGAATACAATATACAATAAAGATCATATAAAAACATTACATACTAGAAGTCATTGGTTTGTTGCTGAATAGTCTTTTGGTTAAAATTAAAGTTTGCATTAATTGTCATAGAATCAAAGCGTCAATAGAAAGAAGCTGCAGCTTTAAACTGCAGGTTTCTGAATGGAGTTTGGTTCACAACCCAGCAGCAGCTGTTACCTCCAGAGCTCTTCTTTATACTATCAGATGTTTTCACGTGTATTTATCTTTTTATATTCACGGTGACATGTTTGTGTCTCTCACTGGAACCTACCTGTTCCCGCGGAACACCTGTTTTCCCGGGAAGGGATCTCGGTGTCCGCTGCTCGTCCCTCCAGCCTGAGCAGGAATCCTTCACAGTTTGGAAAAGCATTCTCCAAGTTTCTCCAGCCAACGCATCCACCGGTTTCTGTAAGGATCTGTTTAAACCACGTGCAGGGGACTTCCACCGAGCCGGACCGGGTGCACCGCCTTCATCCTCCTCCGCGTCCCGTGAACTTTCCCCCAGCTGCACCGGGGACCAGGAGGGATTCTACGCGTGAAGGAGCCTCAGGTCTCCGCTGCGGGGGTTCAGGAGCCGGAACAGCCGCGGGGACACCGACAGCATCCATCCAGAACGAGCTGACGCGTTACACCAGGCGCGTACATCTCCACATCTACGCATAAATCCACAGAGAGAGGGGGGGGAATCCAAACTTTGGTGTTTAAATCCTCAGCATCGCCCGTGCTCAGCGGCTCATCGGCGGAACGAGGCAGGAACCATCACCTCAGGTAAGTTGAGGAGACGCCGGCGCACCTGATATCCAGAGAAATCCTGTTACGAGCCACTTCTCGGTCCTGTGAGTGGAGAGCAGCGGGGTTTATCAACGTAGGGACGTGGGAACAGATCACAGCAACATCACAGCGGGGGGTGGGGGTCGGGGGGGGAGACTGAGGCTCCTGTGGTGTTATTCCATCCCGGCTGCGAGCTGCTGACACGCCGGCTGTCTCCACGGTTCCATCCTCAAACCCTCGGTTGGATGTGGGCTGCGCCACCGAGCAGCAGCATCATCATCATCATCCAGCATCAGCACCACAGCTCCGACACACAGGACAGCATCATCAGCACCAGGCTGCTACACGCTGGAGGCGACCAGCGCGCGTGCACGGGGCGTCATGGGGGGTTCGACAAAATCCAGAATCCCTTGTAGTTCTGCTCGTGTCCGGCTCAAGATCATTGTCACAAAGCCACAAACCCCCGAGAGGAGAAGTCCCGGAGGAGCAGATCAGGATCAGAACAATACCTTCACGTCCTCACTGGTTCCGATGCACGAACCGAACTCCACGCACGATTTCTCCTGATCGTGCGTGATGTGCAACAAATGGTCCTGAAGTGTGGAAAAACTGTGATTTGCAAACACGCGCAGGCATTTGAGGATGAATCAGATGTAGCAGGGTCATTTATTGAGCTGTTGTGTGTGACATAATCCAGTGGGCATTTTGATTTATTTCATTTTATCTAATCATTATTATTATAAAACAATCTGTGTTCAAACCCTGCAGCATCAATATAGAACCTTTGTTTAAGTCCTGTTACCCTACGTCCACTTTCTCCATTTTATTCCCACTACAGATAAAACGTATTTTAGTTTCATGAAGTGCTGCTTTGTTCGTAATAAATCATAATAATAAGTTTGAAAAGTTGTTCCATCAATCAAGAGGCTTTCCAGTAGAGTTTGGTTTGTCTGACCTCAAGGAATCCTGGAGAACCTCGTGATCTTCACATCTAAGACACTCGTTCTAGCTCGAGCTTCACAGAGAACTGACTCCTCAGAAGCCAATTAGGACTTTTAATTAAGCCTCAGCTCATTAAATCTCTTAACGATTGGAATATTTGGCCCAATAAATTAACTTTGACCGTCTGGGCCGCGGATCTCCGCCCCTCGTGTTCCTCTTATCTGGACGGATTCCAAAAAGCGAACAAAATGAATCTGACCGTGATTTAAATAGATGTCACTGTCTCATAAATTACAGAGGGAGGTTGTAGATGTTGTGGCTCCACTCGCAGGAGCATCAGGCAGCACACAGCGCCATCTGGTGGTTAGTTTGACCTGCAGTACTTCAGAAACAGGGACGTCTTGGTTTTTTTACAGTAATATTAGCTGAGATTTGATCTCACTGCTTTGGATTGTTTATAAACCTGAGCTTCATCTTCTTTTTTCCTCACAAGTCTGTAAACTGAGCTGCTGGTGTCATTCTGTGAGTTCACAGCTTCTTCTGGTGCCAGAGCCGGAGTTTAAACATCGGTATAAATCCTCATCTTTTAAAGAGTTGACGAATCATGAACCAATAAAGGTTCTGGATTTATTTTAGTGCTTGAAAAAACGTTGTCTTTTAGATGAACTCCTGCAGCAGATCACAACCTGCTCGTCAGAATCTAAAGTTTTATTTCTAAGTGCCTGTTAGTGTGATGACTCTGAACGATTAGGAGAAGAGAGAGAGAGACAACTCTGATCCGTCTCCATGTCTCAGTCCATCGCTTCAGATCCTGAACTTTCATCATCAATCCAGAGGCTTAACCTCCCTGAAGTCTTATCTCCTGGTGCAGCTCCTCAGAGGAGACGGGGATCCGGCTCTTTAATTATCTTGTATTCAGATTCTGTTCCGGATCAAGACACAGATCTCATAATGCTGAGATCTGACCTCTGCCCTGTGAGAGAATTAAAGATACTGTAGATCCCACCTGAGATCATTCACTAAGTTCACAGTCTTACTAAACAACACCTCAAATCCTTTCCTTAGAAAACAAGTATCTGACGTCATCACTTATAAACCAATTAGCATAATTTACAATCAGCTCTAAAAAAGTGTAGCTTTAAATGGGAACTGGTCAATTATGAACCAAAACACAGATTTAAATCATTAACATGCACACGGACTCAATAATGTATATTCCTGTCACACTGGATCCTTTTCCTTTGCTTTTATGTGCAAACATTATGAAGAGGAAATACACACACATTTTGTTTTTAGAACACATCAACACATTAAAGTGTGAACTACAACTTCCCACGAGTTGGGTCATGGGAGGGGGGGGACTCTAACATACTGAAGCCAACTTATTGGGCTGAACCATGTGCTGCCCGGTCGTGGGGGGATTTGAGTTTAGAAAGTTTTCATTTAGCTATAATTAGCATCTTGTGTCCTTGTAGGATTTATTTTTGTTGCGTCCTTTTTTGTTTTTTTTTACCGTAAAACATGTATAGAAGTTACAAAATACCCAAAGTTTTGCGGGTGGGGGCTGAATGTCGCCTGAGAAGGGAAATAATGGACAACACCCCCCCAGAGTCAACCACTTCCTGTTCCTCTTTAGGCTCGACGCTCTGAGGTAATAACTAAAGGTGACTCACACGAACACATCAACATTTTTTATCGACTCATCTGGACTCATCTGCGGCCGGTCATTAAGATGACAAAGTTTAGATTTTAGTCGTAAAATCAACCTGAAACAATAAAAATAACGAGGGGCACAGAAATAGGATCTTTATTTATGTGTGTGTCCTCCTGCCCGATGTGTCCGGTGTCCTCCAGAAGTCGAGCTGATTGGATCTTCACTGCGTCATTGAGCCCCAGCACCTTGTGAGGCAGGTGACTCCAGTTGACGTGCACGGAGCGGGCGGGGGGTTCCACGCACTCGCTTGGTTCCCCTCGGTGGATCAGTGGAACCCTCCGGCACCTTCTCACCAGGACGCTGCTCTCCGGCCTTCAGCAGCAGGAGCTTCATCTGGAGTCTTCACTCGCTTCACAGAGACTTTTCCACAAACGTGTTTCTGAAGATAAAACACTGAAGTTTGTTTTTATCCAATAAGCGAAACGTTGTCTGTGTTGAACTGAAGCATTCATGACCTGTTTCCCCCCTAAAACTCATTCAATCAACAGAAAGATGATAACAAATTGAATGTACATAGCGATATAAAGACGTTTTTTTGGTAGATCAGAGAAAGTAGTTGTCTCTCAGTGTCTACTCCTGCCTCGTATCATCAGCTTGAAACCCAGTAGCTGCTGAATTCATCTCAGACCTTAAACTGGGAGTAAAAGCCAGTGGAACACGGAGCAGACGTGTGCAGCTGCTCTGCTGAACCTCGTCTCCCTCCTGCAGTCGAGTTCCTGGAAAACGCTGAAAGCTAAAAAAAAACTCTGTTGACAGTAATGGTGTCGATACGTGCGCTGGTAACACTTCACCGAGTTTCTGTCCATTACTTCTCCAGACTCTAGTAGTTATGGACACAGACAGACAGAGACAAAAAAGACAGGGTAATTACATCCTGTCACCGAGTCCAGCTTCCTGGAGACGGCAGCGAGGAGACACGTCCCTGAGGCGGTGACACTCGGACAAAGGAGGACACGACGTGGATGAGAACAATGCAGCTGGAAGAGACACCGAGAAAAACAAGGGTGAGAAATATCAACCTGCTTTTTAATATCAAAAGTCAACTACGACAAATTATATTATAAATTTACCGGATAAAAGAACACAGATAAAAAGCAGTGTTCCCTCTCAGTCATATTCAGAGACTTTGAATCTGTCACTGACATTTATGATTTTTGATAAAGATCTTTGTAACTTTGTAAACATGTTTCTTATGAATTATGACTTAATAAATGTTTAGTGTTTTGAGCGTCACGCATGAAATTACATGCACAGGAATAAAAGAACCACACACTTCCACCATCATGGCTTCATAACACCAGCTGTACAAAGCTGTATTGATGCATTAACAAATTATGACAAACTATAATATGAATAATGTATACACATTAATTGATAATATATAGACTCGTACATATAAATCTACTTTTAAAAGTGCACAGCTCCAGTTAAACCCTATTTATGTGTTATAGATAAATTAAATTAGTCTCTCTCTGTTAAAGAAATCAATAAATCAAATGTCTGCTGGTGTTTAAACAAAATAACACAACACAGGACAATAAGTAGAACAAGAGAAACTCAACAAAACTCTTGTTCTCTGATAGAAGACAAATGTCAGTTTTAAGTTTCGCTGCAAAAGTCGTGACAGAAAAAATGTCTTTACTTTCTTCAGAGCTCAGCTTCAAATCATCCGTCAGCCTCACGGAGCCGAGAGGTGAACACGGCAGCAAATTGATTTCTCATGTTACCACCACTCACTGGCAGTGTGTCCGTGTGTGTGTGTCTGTGTGTATGTGTGTGTGTGTGTGTGTGTGTGTGCGTCCATGTAGAAGAACTAATCGATAACCTCTGACCTCCTCTGATCCTTCTCTTCTTCCACTTCTCTTTCTTGCGTCCGGACTCGAGACCTTTTGCCCGAACTGTGAAAAGTCGCCGGACGCCGTTCTGATGTCACGTCGGCTCAACAGGCGAGGACGGTGGGGGGGGCTGTTGTCGTGGCAACCGCATCACATGCTCAGGTTTGGTGAGACTTTTCCAGCTCGGTGAGAATCACTGACCATCATCGTGTAACCACTTCAGTTCCTGTGTGTGTTTCCTGGACTAAAATACTTCCTGTGCAATGTACTTATATTATTTCACTGAATGTTGGATTTATTTGTTTCATCAGTGAAATGTATTGTAGATAAATTCCTATAACAGCTGTGGATGGTGTGAAAGTCCCAGTGAAAAGGTGCCATGGCATAAAAGGATTTGTGAATCACTGCGTTGGGGATTTGAATGAGTTTTTTAATACTTTCTCTACACAGAAAAACTTAAAAAACTTCAAAATCCTGCAGGATTACTTTACTACTTATATTGAATATCATCTTTAAGTCCCGTCGGCTGCTCTGCTCTCAGCTTATCTCAAATTGAAATTCTTATTATGTTCTTTGGAATAAAAGGGGGGGGGGAAATCCTACTCGACCAGTGGAGCAAGGTGACGTGTGACAGACTGAAGGGACGTCTTTGAGTTTGTCTTGTTGATTCGTTTTTCTGTTTGCTTCACTTCCTTTTTGATATAGAACAACTATCACATTTATCATACAACTTAATGCACTGTGAAACATTCATGTTATTCTTATTAGGATATAATATTTATCTTTATCTTTACTATCCTGTCCTGAGTTTAGTTTATCAAAGAACCTTTCTTTTCTTTTCTAACGTTTCAGTATTTGTATTGTATTCTTTGCAAAAGAGGCACAATTTGATTTGAAGTTGTGATTTGGATTTGCTTGCACAAAGTTCTTGAATCTTGACTTTATCCATGAATCACTTATCTCTTCTTTATCACCACTCAACCCTTTTCATACAGTCACATGCAGCTGCACACATTCTGTACAGCGCTGCCACATGCATACATCAAACTGTGCACATCAGAATGCTGTCCAGGTCAATGAATTGGTATTTCCCATGGCCAGTAATTACCAGAAATGTTTATTCTATTGCAATTACAGTTTACCCAGAAGGTGAAAGGGACATTTTTCTGTCACAAAACTCTATTGTCCATGTGCCCATGTATTTCCAGGTGAGTGTATGGAAATAATCCCAACCTGTGATTAGCATATTCTCATTCTACCTCAAGCATTTTCTCATATATTGATAATTTTCACACATATTGGTGCATTTTCCACTTGATAATCAGAGTACACCATGTTCTATCCCCATGAGAAAGTGTCTTGTGAAGCAGAATTAAAGATGTTACACACACACACACACACACACACACACACACACACTGACGAGTGTCTAAAGGCAGCGAGACCTTGTTTCTGTCGACATCCAGATGACTGGTTTATTCGCTCAGATAAATAAATTCCCTCGCGGCTGCTCCCTCATAAAGTATTTCCAGCGTTAATGGCTTGTGATGGAAGCTGTAAATTCATGTTAAAAAATGAAGCCGCCATCTTGAGGATTTGGGCATTTCAATTATCCCCAGAGCCCGGCGCCGCGCACTCTGTCATCCTGTCGACTTTAATGTTTTAATATTCTGTTTTTAAAAAGCCACGCTCGCTAACACTCACGCGCAATACATACATACGTACAGGGGCAAATACACGTGGGCGAGTTTTGATTTACAGTCGGCTCCGTGCCTCAGTGACTAACCGGCCTGAAATATTAATGTGGAGCCAAATGAGTGACATTCTCATACATTTTCAAGTGAGCCCGTGAAGAGGGATAATTTAGAAGCTAATCCGTTTGAGGAGCGAGCAGCGTTCAGGACGACAACCTGACACTGACGTCTGGATGTAATATGTGATTATCTTCAATAACCTGACACAACATCCACTCCACTTACATTTCAAATTAATAACGTTTACATGTGTTGAATTTGTAAAGACGGTTTTTAATTCTGTTTATTTATCTTGAACTCTAATGCGGTGGTTTGCAGCTTTGAACGTTTCAGACGCTTTCATCTTTTACATGTTTGTTTTAATCTCACTTTATCTTATCTTATCTTATCATATCTTATCATATCTTATCTTATCTTATGTCATCTTATCACTTATCACTCATCCTCAAAGTGGCGATGAAGAATGAGACAAAGAAACATAAGACAAGTCATTTTATTATACTTTACTGGATCACTTTACTAATCCCCTTCTCCTTCAGCAGTTTCTAGATTTTTTTTATTGTTGGTCCATGGATCAAAAAACAATCCTCTTTGTGATTTAATATTTCCAGCCACAGTCTCACTGGATTTCTGAGACGCAGCGTCTCAGCACTGAACAGGAAAATATCAAATCCAAATTGTCACTCAGTGTGTTTTCATCCAGTGAATTCCCAGCGTGGACGATAGAGCAGCACCAAGCCACTGGGTTCTTTATGGATCAACACCTTGAGAACAGATCATATTTGAATGTGAATTAGGATTGAGGTTAAATAGTGAAATTATAGTTCTATATTATACTTTAATATATCTGGTCTATTCACATTTGATTTTACCTCTAAATTAAGAAGTGAGGCAGCTCATATCAGGCTGTTAACTACTCTTTCATGAACGTCTACCAATAAGAAGCTGCGTCTTTAGGTTGACTTTTGGTTTATGTGACTCCATGACTGTTAATTGGAATAATGTGTGAAAGCTCTTAACGAGTCGGGGTTTCTCTGGTTCTGTTTTCCATTCAGCCGATGATCTGTACCAGTTTCTCGAGGTCAGCAGCTGTGGTCTCTCCGTCCCGTTCGCTCGCCAGCCGCCTCAGTCCACCGCCGCTAGCTGCTCGTCCCGTCTGCTGACATTTTACAAACTCGCAAGCCAAGAATTCAAAAATGCAAATGAATCCCTCTCTCTAATCCCACGTTATCAGCAGCAGTTTCCCACCGAGCCCGGAGGAAACAAGCGCTTCAAAGTGAGTTGGATGCCAGCAGCCAAATTATCAAGGTGTAACCGAAGCGTAATGTGACATATTACATCTCTCAGCTGTAATTAGTCCAGATGATGTGAGTGTTTAAGATGCTCCTCAACTTTCACGTGTCCTCTGAACTCGCCGTGAACCTCTCTCTCTTTCCATCGTCCCCACAGTGGCCTGACAGTAATTCATTTTTCTGTCAGAAACTATTGATCTTTCTCTCTGTGGTGCAGCCATGAATAAATCACAACAAAGTGACACAGAGGCCGCTGCGGCTGGCGGACGCTGAAGGTATGAAGAGGAGGAGGAAGGAGGAGGAGAGAGGAGGAGGAAGAGGAGGAAGAGGAGGAGGAGGAGGAGGAGGAGGAAGAGGAGGAGGAGGAGGAGGAGAAGGAGGAGGAGGAGGGGGGAGGAGGAGGAGGAGGAGGAGGGAGGAGGAGAAGGAGGAGGAGGAGGAGGAGGAGGAGGAGGAGGAGGAGGAGGAGGAGGAGGAGGAGGAGGCTCTCTGCTGACTCTCAAATGTTTTGACTGAAGAGTGGAAACACACACATTTTCCGTGGCTGTGATCGTACGTGGATGATTTGACTGTAAATAAAGATGGACGACACGTCTCCTACTATCCAGAAATCAAGCTCAAATACATCCTGGATACGAAGGAGGACATCTTGCACATTAGAAGCAAGGGTTTGGAGGAAGGAGTTGAAACATCAAGGTCCCGTAGAGACACACCCTCGACCAATCACGAGTCAATCTCAGCCACATACTCGTGGAACTGAAACAGAAAATAAACCAACTTAAAAAGCATGTGTTTTAAATGGGATGCATCAACAAATCAAGTGTGAAGAAAAGGTCAATTTCCCTTCAAGGTCCATTTACTTGTTGTCGAGCAGTTTCTAGGATTTATTCACTTTTATACGCTTCTTGTTTCCAAGGTCAACAATAAACTTTCAGACTAAGATAAACCGATTAAATTAGGCTACAAAACTGTTTTGTTTATGCTCAAAATACACTGTGCATATTTTATTAGATTAATAATGTTCAAGCCAAGAACTGCAGGGTTTATTTAGTTCTCATCGTAAACCCTTAAGATTCCCTGAAACATCGCACATCTTGAAATTAACCGAATTTGCATTTTGTGTCTCTCAGCATCCGGCTCCTTTTGGCTCCGGCTTCAGGGTCACTGGTGATTTTCATCGAGAACCTTCGCTCCATCAGCGAGGTGGATTTACGCCGGTGCTGAGTCAGCGCCTCCCGAGCCACGCCACGCCAAATCAAATGTCACACGATCTCCTGGGGTATTAATCACTCTCCGTCACACACACACACACAGACACACACACACACTCACATCAGGCCCAGAAACAGAAGGAAAGGAGAGAAAAGGTCACTTGATAGGAAGTTTGGAACCCTGGCAACATGTAAACACACATTCTATCTCCACCTCTTTGTGTTTTTAAGAAAATCTGAGTGCATGCTTGTAATTATAATTGTAATAAACATTGTATTTTGGTTTAACGACGGAATGTATATGTTTATGGGCCTGATATTTATGAGTTTGCATTTTGGTGCAGATCCAAATAAAAATCTGGATCTAGTGAATTTAAAAGTGGTTTCATGAGGAGACTGTTGGGCCCTGGAGGAGATGGGACCTCTACTGAGTGTCACTCCAGTTTGTTATAGTAAATTGTTTGTCAGCATGTGCATAAGATACTCAAAACACTTTCATGACACGTGGTGGAAGGATGCATGAGCCAAGAAAGAACCAACACCATCATGGATCCGGACTCAGGGGCTTTCTCTGTCTTGGCGTTCTTTTGGAGCTACCTTATTCGCTGGCCAGTTGACTTTAGCAGAGGAAGACATCCCATAGACCGATACCGTGGACGTGAAGCAGTTTGATCAGATCTTCACGGCTTCGTTCAACAACACAATCACCCGCTATCGACTTGTGTTTTTATTGTTATGACCTTTAGTGTATTTTAAGGAGAGCTGGATCCCTCCACGTGGAGAGACGCTCCCTCCAGCCAGACAGGAAGCCGAGCCGCGGAGGGAACGAGAGGCTGCAGCTGCAGAAGCCGAGCGACGACAAACAAGTGAGTGATGATCGCACAAAAGTAGAACAACTGGAGTCGGTGAGAGGATCTGCCAAAGAGACAGATGATCAGAAGAAAGTAAAAAAAGCTCAGCAGGCGGGATTGTTTTGCCAAAGCAGCACTTTTTTATTAATTCAGCTGACCAAAGTGTATCAGTGCCGTGAAAACACAACTTTTTTTTTATGTAGCACAAATGCAGCAGTGTCGATGCCATAACACACTAAAAGGAGGACAGCGTCGTAAAGAGAGGGAGCCGGGGACTCAGGGCGTCTGAAAGTTTTAGGACCACTTGTATTATGGGCGTTCACAAATGATAAGTTCTCCCCAGTTCACGCTGCTTAAACAGGATTCACGGTGACACTTAAAAAAAACACAAAAGAGCATAAACTCCAGGAAATAAGTGGATTTTCTCTATAAAAAATAATGCACTGTTTGCATTGTGTTAGGAGGGATAAATGCAGTTGAGATAAAAACCAGCAGCTGGATCGTAAAACCAGTGTCTGGGAGAGGGAAACGTGCTTTTCAGGTTTTCTCATTAAGAAAGTAAAAGCATGCAAACGTGATAAAATCAGAAGATGAGAATCCAGAGCTCCGTCGAAAGCATATATTTTTCACGGCCCTCATAAGGATAAGTGGTTCAGATAATGGTTGGAAATACTAGACGCTTCCAATTTAACTAAAAGGTATCATCCGATTTCATTGCTGACAGTTTCTTGTCCTGATATTTCTGGCAATCGTGCTTTTTGGGAAAAAAAGAAGTCTTTCCATATTCAGTGCATCTAAAACAGTATTTGACTTCGTTGGAAGGAAAAACTACACTTTAAAGAAACAGACAGAGACTAATCGTCGGTGTTTCTGAGAAAAAGACCCAAACTAATCTCATCCGTCTGCACAGGTCGGGTTTCGTACAGGAAATAGGTTTCAGTCTCTCCATTCCTCATTGATTCTTCTCTCCTTTCACCTTCTCTCTGTTTTCTTTCACTCCTGCGTTTCTCTTCCCCTTCACATGGATGAATGGATGGAAGGAAAATGTATAAGAATCCGAAGATTTATCTTCTGCTACGAAGAAAAACAGTCTGGAGAGAAGAGGAGAAGAAAAACACGTGAGTCTCTTGTGGATTGAAAATGAAAGGTGGTAACATTTAATGTGTTTTTATGATATATGTTAGATTTAAAATAATAATAATAGACTGCATAGTCTGTTTATAAAGATGGATGACCCGACAGCTCCCAAAAACATCTGGTTCCCCCTGGTGGCTGGCTGCAGTAAGGGACATCCCCTCCACCTCCATGTTAGTGGATGGGACCAAACTAACACGCGTTAAATAAATGTTGACATGTTCAGTCGTTCTTATGACATGTTATGATGAATTGCTTTAAAAAGAAAATGGTTTTAACTCGTCCAAGATGGCAGCAGCCGTACTGAGGATATTTTTGGCGTCCATCTTAATAAACAGTCTTTTATTTTTGACAGTGAGACGAAGAACAGATAAATACAAGTTTTAGGGGGGTTGAGTGAATTCAAACTCCACCACCACTTGTACTCGTTCCTTCTTGGTGCAGAGTTATCAGAAGTTAAAACTACTCTCCCCGGGCGTCCTCACCAGTGCAGATGTCAGTGAGCTCATTGATTTCCTCCCGGACTCGGAGGAGGAGGAGGTTCTGCAGGATCTCCTGCTGCTGCTCCTCGGCTTCCACCCCGAGAAGCTCCAGGTGATGATCCTTTAATCTCAGCAACGCTCGGCCTGCAAATACATTCACAAACAATAAAGTAAACCAAAGTGCAACCGGGGCTGAATCTGAACCTCAGCACGTGTTGTACCTGAGATGGAGTGTTTGATGACGGCTCTCTGCAGCGTGTCCACATGGGCTGGACACTGCTCCTGCACCCACTCCAACACGTCCTCCACCGTCCATAAGGACACTCGCTTTGTCAGGTCCATCCGCCTGCAGCCACATCAGCAACACCCGACAAGACGGAGGCGTAAACAACAACAACAACACACACACACAGTGTTAGGAACAGTGACATCTGAGCCTCGTGCTAAAATCAATAGAGGAAAAATGTGCCGTCCAGATCTGCTCAGGTGACATCTCTCACTGCCTCTCGTCTGAAACTCTCTGTTCATGTGTTGCTTGAAGCTCAGCCCACGTTTTCAAAGAGGTTTCACAGATATTAAAGGTTCTTATTTTCATAGGTTTTCATACCTCAAGAGGTTGTTGATCATGATGTGAATAATGAAAATCCCAAATAAAGTGGTTGAGATAATCTGGCTAAACTATTTTCATGACTCTTGTTCTGTCAAACTTTATCTTAGAAATTACTTTGGTGAATTCAGCGTGATTTCATTCATTAAAATGTTTCTTCTTATCCATAAATTCACGACTTTGAGAATCAGGATATTTCTTCCAGGAAAAAAACTCCAAATATAACTAAACTAAATATTCTCATATGTTGTGTCACTAATCTTTAATTGTGTTGATTTAAAATCCTTCATAGTTTGCTTACTGAAGTTCACCAGAGTAGAATCTGTCCCTCTGCAGCAGCTTGTGACTGTGTCTTGTCCCCAGTGTCTTGTCCCCAGGTCTCTTGTCCCCAGTGTCTTGTCCCCAGGCTCACGTCTTCTTGATATTTGACGCTCTGGATTAAATCCCCCCCCTCATGTGGTGTCACCTACTTACTCTGACTAAACCTATTTTCCAGAGATTAACGTGACAACCTCCTGAACACGGTGACAAACAGATTCCTGCAGCGAGGAGAAGCCAAACAACTCCAACGCTCAGAGGTCAAAAACAAAAACAAAAAGTTCTGCTCTAGAAACTCATCTAACCCTCCAGCCCCCGGTCGGCTCGGCTCTCCTCCCACCCGGCTCCTCACCGGGGGATGCACCGCTCTGGGGCCAACGCTGTTGATGTGACCTTTTCACCAGGCCAGTCGATTTATCGGTGTTATAAATATAAGAATGTAATTTCCCCCCGTTTTAATTAATGGAGAGCCGTGATTGGCCGGGGCAGTAACGAGGTCCCTGCAGGGTAACGGACACGGAGAAGATTGAAGAACCTTTACACACCGGCTGCAACTTGAGATAATGGGTTAAAGAAAATCCTGCAGTTTTCTGTAAAATTGTTTTTTATGCTTGAGGACAGAATGTATTTAACTACACAGCTCCTGAACTGGGCTCCCAGTGGGTCCATAGCTTCAGTGACTGTACGTGCAGCTCGTCTTATTTGCTCCGGACCATTTCATTTATGTTCAATCTTCCCTGTTACAACTGAACCAGGGCTTGTAAACAAAAGCAATATGCAAGCAGCTAGCGGGCTGGACTCAAATATGAGCGAGCAGTATATGGAGACATGCTTTTAATGCCTGATTATTAACTGGTCGGTTGTTTTTAATGTTTTCTTTTGTAATATCCTTCATATCTTGTGTTTTGTTTCATTCTGTGTTGTTTTATTACCAGGTTTTTTGTAAAGCACTTTGTAACCTTCTTCAGACAAGTGCTACAGAAGTAAAGTTGTATTATTATTATTATCATAATCATTTTTTTCTGACGTGTTTTATAGCTTGATGAAATGTTCTGTCCCTCTTTCATATCTCTCTACAGATCTTGAACATACTGTCATGAACTCAAATCATTAAACCAGAATAATAGTCACTCAGCAGTCGTCCTTCATCCAAAGATGTAATCCTGCCATCTTGTGGTGTTTTGTAGAAGTACAGCATTTCTTCATCAGGTTTTTAACAGATACAGTATTTGTGTGAAGATCTGATCTTCTTTTCTACATTGACTTGATCAAATCAGTTTTTCTAATTTCTATATATCATAATGTGAAAATTGACCTTTCACAGTTAGAGTCTCTTTTTAGCAAATGGTAAAAATAACATGAACTCCAAGTGGAGTAATAGCTTAACTTTACAGCAATTAAAGTTTATTATCATTATCCGTTATACAAGTACCCCGCATTACTTCATATGAATACTATATCACCTGATCACCAATGCTTGAAAGGTGGTAAAAACTTATTGGGCATGTTTTAACTTTGTTTTCTCGTTGACAAACTAAAGCCGAATTCAAGCACAAGCTCCACAACGCGTTTCCTGGTGTAAAACACGTTTGGACCTGTGCGTATAAAGTACATCTGCTAAAAAACAGCCGGATTTTGAATGGAGTCTGGTGAAAGACAGTGACACCACACCCAGTTGTTTACAGGAACCCAGCGGCTCAGTGTATTTCCACTCAACAACAACACTCACACCAGACTCCAGCTGTAGAATCACGTCTTTTACAACGCGGGTGCAGGTTTGTATCTTGGTTAATGATGATGTGTTAATGGCGACTCTTACCTGTTCAGGTATGTTCCTACAGGCTCCGCCCACCACCGAGGCGCGCTCTCGACACATCCTCTATGCGCACTCCCGCGGCACCGTTGCTCATGTTGCCTTCAAGGTCCTGTCAGAAAATCTGTCAGTGAAAGATCCGGTGCAAACACTTGTGGGGAAAAGTGCACAGATTCTTCATTCATACAAATATGACTCAAGGAAATTAAAGTATACATTTGGTAAAGTAGAAGTATAAAAGTACAGGCACCTTAAATGTACACAAAGTAGGAAAGTACCGACAGTATCTGTGCAGAGCAAACTGAGACTCATGTCATATTAATATAGTTCAATGACAAATTAAACCACTTTTAATTCAAATCAAATAAAGAAAAAACAAGTGTACTACAAACAATGGTTGAAATAAAAAAAAATATTGGATGGAGTACCAGCTTTTTTATAAATTGGGTACTACGTGTAATTAAAACCATCATTTATATATCTCATATGGTGTATTTAACATCTAAATAAACACATTTAAGAGTGTGAGCAGTGTCTCTTGAAGGTGTTCAGTGGGGTTGAGCCACCAGGGGGCGCAGCCGGAGCGAGGCGGCTCAGATGTTCCTCAGGTTTCCTCTCGGCTTGTTCTGCAGCTGCTCTGCAACACAACGAGCGGTCCTCAGCTGCAGATCTGCGAGTGTCACATGACGGTGTTGTGGGTATATTACTCCACATGTGTGAGTGGGCTCCTCACTGCGGAGCTGCAGGACTATCACAGACTCTGGATCAGCTTCAGCTTCAGTGTCTCTGGTTGTAGATGCCTGTGTGACAGCTGCACGACTGGAGGAGCGGGAGGAACCTGGAGCTGCAGCGAACACACCTAACTTCTGCTGGGGGGGAAATTATGAGAAACGTGGAGCTGTGATTTTTTTTTAAAAACTTTTTAATTCCTCATCCATTTGACAGCAGAACAGGTGAGAGAGGAGAACTTGCAAAGTAGTGGAACGTGCACTGTGCATGTGAATGAACGTGCACCTGTTTAGTGGTGAAGAGTGGATCATAACACTGATCATAATTCTGTGCTGAATAATGGACTATTTATTATATATATTCATATTTCTTCTTTATTAATATATATAAAAACAGTTGCATAGATAGATGCATTTGCTAAGAATGAGTGAAGTGATTAACACCCTGATGAATTGAGTGTGAACAGGTTTGTGGAGCACTTGTTAAAAACCCCAGCAGGAGCCACCAGTGTAAAAGCACCACATGGTTTATTGTCGGGGGGTCACACACGTTTTGACCTTTACTGGTGACACACTGGTTTGACAAGTGTTCATTTTCATCCCAGTTAGGTTGAATTTCAATCTGCGTGTTACTTTTTGGAGCGGAGCCATTGGGCTGTCATAGTAAAATTTAATGGAACTCATCCGCAGGAAAATTGCCGCTTTGTGTTTCTTCGGTCACGGGTGATGGAGCCTTTAACCTCAGCGTTTAACCAACAAGGAGAGAAATGGGTTAATGTGGCACATGGCTGACTGAGCGATGACATGGGATGGTTGCTATGTATAGACAGAGAGATGCACTAAGCCAAGTTTAGAGGCCGTAAAAAACCCACTTCTGAGCTTTTATGGGTCAATAACGAGATGTAAGACTCTGACGCAATAAGAGTTTTTATTGTAAACGGCCAATAACAGAGTAAAAGACACCAGGTCAGTGCAGCTGTGACTTCTTAACAAACCTCTGAGACAGTTTTCTACCCAGCAAGCAGCCAACGTTATGTCTTCACAGCCTGTTCTGCTCAGCCTTGTTGTTCAAATGTCATATTTTCAGCGGGGACCACACACGAGCTGCTTCCCTCTGGACTGGCAGACAATGGGATGCTCGGTTGGGGGCAGATTTGTAGGACTCGGTGACACGTGACGAGATAATTGTTTCCTTCTCTCGCTGAGTGAATCTCCAGCGTCTGCTCAACTGCTACCAGCAAAACTTTTTAAAGAGACAAGATCGTAAAGATGTGATGCTGGGTCGACCACCGATGTCATTTGCTCCCCAGATCATTCAGAATATATTCACAGCAGTGTGTGTTTTAGGTTTTCTCCCCTTAACGATGATGGTGCAGGATTCTTTTTGATAAAACTATGGCTTTTGCATTAATACCACAAATCAGAGTTCCCCGCGGGGTCTGAAAAACTTTGATAATCTTCAATTTAAGCCTTAAGAAGTCATTAAACTATGTTAAAGTTAATTTCTTGTTTTTGGCCATAGTTTGTCATGTGACCATGTTTGTAGTTCTTTCTCAAAGATACAGAAACTATCTCACTGTGATAAAACTACAGACAAGTCCAACATGGATCTGATAACTGACGGTTAACAGACGCCCCCGGGTCAGTTGTTTGAGTGGTGGCCTATCGTTTTCAAGGTTTATTCTCTACTGGGCTACTTCACCTTATCTTTGATTATGAGTAATTCTGTGACTCTGCTAATCCTTCTTATCTCAGTGTCTCAAATCAAACTTGTTGAAACCTGCAGGAACTCGGATACCGATCATGAGAACAAGACTCGTTTGACTTGTTGTCGACTTGATTCCAGTGCTGACTGATACAGATGTTTCAACACATTTGCCAATATGAAAGATTTCAGTGATCTCCCCGAAGCCAGATGTGTCAGATCAGATGTGTCACATAGTTGATCGGACTCTGTCTCTCGTGCAGCGTTGACTCTTCTTGGCTCGTTGTCCCCGTTGGCTCTCGAGCTGTTTGTAGTTTTTGGACGGAGCTCCGCGAAGAGAAAAAGCCTCCAGGTCTTTGGAGGGATGAAGGAAGAAAGAAAGATCCACTTCCAGTAAGAGTTCAGTCCCATTTAAATCTGGTTATAGGGAATCCAGCGCTATGAGTAACGGCTGATTGAAACGCTTCTTCGCTGCTTTTTTCAGATGTGAACACGGATGAGTGAAAAAGACTTGTGTGTGGGCAGTGCACAGACATTTCAGCTCTTAATGCTAATATCAGGCCAGTGGATGTTCAGGCTTGAAACTCCACTTCATCCTCCCATGGTGCAAAAAACTAAATTAAACCAAATTTAAAAGGAAACATGAAAACTTAACCAAACTCCTTTTTTGAGTGAACAAGCCCTTTAATTCACAAACACACACAAATCCAATTGTCTCATTCTCTCACGTGCGTTTCTAGCATCTCGTTCACGGTTGTGTAGATAACGAGAGCAGTCAGCGGTGATGACTCATCGCTTTGTGAGGTTGAAGCTGCTCCGCTTTCCCACCGTCCTGTGCTGGCACCGGGTAGCGGGGGAGCGACCCAGTGCGTGATGAAAGAGCGTTATATCCCAGCATACTCTGTGTAATTAGAAGATAACTCACCTCATGAATGCACACACACACAGTGTAGACACAACCACACACACACAAACACACACATTCAGGTGGGGGGTATGGAGGGTTTTTTTTGGTGGGATCTCCTAGCAGCCCTAATGGTTCCTGCCCAGCTTTCGGTCTAAATGTCAAACTGACCCCTCCGTCTCCTCCGTAATGAGAAAGTCTAGACTGAGCACTTTTTAAACGAGTTTGTCAAACACTCACAGATCTGCCACCGCTCGTGGGAGTTTAAACACCCACAAAACGCTGACTGCAGCAGATTTGATTTTGTGTCATGAGTCTCGTCTGTTTGTTCTTAGCTCATATTTGGTTTGCAGCGTGCGTGGCGTGGGAAATCCTGTGGAAAACCAGGAGAGCCAGCATGGTCGAATCGGAGTAAATATGGCGGCGAGGTTTTGTGAAGACAAAAACCAGTAAATGGGGGAAACTGATGCTGATTCGTTACCGGTTAAATTCTCTACAAATAAAGAAGCGAAATTCAATCAGCTTGTAATTGAAAATTGAGCTACGTCGTAGTTTGTGCGCCAGACTCTCAACCAGCGACTCATCACCGGCTGCACCTGCTGGATGAGGCTGTCAGCCACGTGTTGGAGGTGGATCCACTTCTCCTGATGATAAGCGATGACTCCCGAGACACTCTCCTCTCTCTCACAGGAAATGTTTCCCGTTGGATTTATGCGTCTATTTGGCCGCGGGACTCGACAGCAGCTCAATCCGTCAAAGCGTGCTTCATTCTCCATGTCTATGGTTCTGTGAGGGTAAAACACCTGAGACGCACATATCACAGCTGCTTCAGGTCGAGTTCTGGTTCCGGAGCTGCAGTTTGTTGTGTTTTCATGAGTCATCAATATCTGCAAGTGAGCATTGGCTGACTTTCTTCTTTTAGTAGATTTAATTGATTTTAAGTGTGAGATTAATTGGAGATTTGAACAATTTCACTTGGGCGGCAAGGTGGTGTAGCCCAACCTCTTTCAAACTGCGACTCCCACAACCCCAAAGTCTATGATAATGGCTGGAAGGGTCTTTTCAGTACTGTACCTGAAATGCATCATGAGAAATTCCTGTCAGAATTCTTGCTAGATTCCAGATCATGATCAAAAAAGGGTTATAATTTCATTCCTGAGCCAAGAAAAGTCCAGGATTCATAATCTAGTGTTTAATCGTCAATCAACACAACAAAACAAACACCAAGAAGTACACAATTTGTGAATCGTTCTTATCTCTAACATCTTCACCTCATCCTGGAGTCTGTGCCCACTTTGAGGGTCAGGATGAGAAGCCCGGACATCTGAGAGAAGTCTGGGGTTTGAATTGACCTGTGCAGTTGATTCGGTTTGGGCCTTTGAAGACTCCCTCTGAAGGGATTCCAGACACATTGGAGGAGACCCCGGGTCAAACCCTGCAGATCATCTCAGAGGGGTTTTTATATCCCATCTGACCCTGGACCACCTGGAGATACGCTGCAATAAGAGCAGATAAGATAAGACGTCTGTTGTTTGATGTAGATTTACACCCCTGGTGGATAGCTGTCCGTTCGGGCTGCCATTCAAACCCTACCATGGGAAATGTGGTCTCCAAAAAAGTGCTGCTGACAGGCCTAATGATGCGGAGTTTGAGTTTGTATTATAAGAGAAGCCAACGCATCTTCCACACGGTGGCACGCGGCCCGGTTGTTATAAGGAGGGTGAATTTCTGGTTCATGGCCCGTTACACAACACTTTCCACTATTCTTAATGCGGCAAAATCACAAACCACGTCCAGAAACAAATCACACAACGCTGGTGTAGGGATGATGACCACAATCCTCACACCAGAGGGATTTCCCCTTCTGTTTGTTTAGCTTGGATCTCCATCTTTGTGTGTCTGTGTGTGTGTGTGTGTGTGTGTGTGTGTCTGTGTTGCATTGGAGCTGATCCAGTCAAAGCTCCCTCAGCGGATTCACAGCAGTTAGAGGGTAGCGATGCAAAAACGAATGCATTTGAACTTCTGCACCTGTGAGGATCCTCTCAGATCTCAGATAAACCCTTAACCAATACCAGAGTACATGACCCACATCTTCAGGACTGGGCTAGGACACAGACAAACACTGACCTCGTGGCTCAGGGGGTAGAGCGGGGCGTCCACGAACCAAAGTGCCTGTGGGCCAGCCCCTTATCGGAATAGGTGTGATCGTAAAGTATGTGTCTTGTACTGTTTTTTGACCACATTGCTGCAATTGCCGTATTCGTACTCTTTGATACTAAGAGACTCAGAGGGTGTGTGGAGACGTGACAGTGTCTTCTGTACTGAGTGAGACGTGGTGAGGTTCACGTTGTGTCTTCCCTGTTCACTAGGGACGGAGATGGAGAACAAGGCCATGTACCTGAGCACATACGAGGAGAGAGACAGCGGCTCCATCTACGAGGAGGCCTACGATGGACACAACTTGTCCAAACTCAACCTGTGTGACGAAGGTAAGAAGGAGAAATGAGACGGACACAGATACTGATAGATCTTCAGAAAGGGACAAGTACACAAACAGCTATCTGCACTTCACGGACACACACACATTGGGGCTTGGCATTCGCTGTCTCTCTATGATCATCTATGGAATGTCCAGGAGCAACATCTGTGTGTGTGTGTTAGTGTGTGTGTGTGTGCACCCCTTGTACGTGTGTGTTAGTGCAGCTGAACGAATCCACAGTTGACCGTGTGGTGTTCTCGAGTTTCGACCCAGGGCTCTGAGAGTTTGGTGGGAAAGACTCAGTGAACACACACATAATGGAACTTGGACGATGCCCCTCACACACATCAGGAGAAAAGACTGTCCACGTCCAACTCTACAAATGCTAGGACATTTTCACACCTCGGACAATTAGGGAGGAGATATCCTGTGCAGCGGAGACGAGGAAAAACAAAGCGGGGTTTCTATGAGAGTTCCATCCTGCACAACAACTGACTTGTGCATCATAGTTATAACGGCACATTCAAATTCAGGATATGTCAAACGTAGGTGAAGTAGAGTTGTTGTTGCAATGGGGCACACTAATGTCACCATGACTCGTCAATAACAGAGACAATGCCGGACTTTCTTTTATGGAATCTGGTGAAGTTGCCAAGCGCCATGTGTCTTTCATTTGGAGGAAACAAACGCTCTGCCCCCTTGTAAATCCACACAACTCACCAGAGACGCTCGGACTGATGCACGGACTCCGCCAGCACCTGACTCACACTGGAACCGCTGGAAACCAACCCAGTGTTCAAATGGGATCAAACTTTGTTGGGGGGGGGGATAAGTTTACTGGTAAAATAATCCTCCGAGCTGGATAATCCTGGACTCTAATGATTATTGAATTCTTTGTCCAAACGGTGCAAGATGTGGACAACACCCTCAGTAAGGAAATCCACAAAATGTATTTACAGTTTCTTGATTAACAGATACTGGGCCTCTGATTCCAGCTGGAGACGTTTGTCACTGTGTCACTTGAACATGGACTGAATATAAAAATAGGCAACGTGATGTGAAGCCAAAGCACCTTGAGCGCCCCCTGGTGGCTGGCTGCAAAACAGGTCTTGAACCCTGCCTCCTTCATGTTAGTGAATAGGACGTGGAATAAAATAAAAACGTCAAATACATGTTTCTGCTTAATTGTACATTTTAATTATTGTGTGGCATAAAGACGGGGATGATTGACAGCTGAGACTGACTCACGATTGGTCAAGCATGTGTGTGGGAGGGTCCTCGATGCCCTTACTGTATTTTGGCTTCATTAATGGAGAGGGGGAGAGGAAGCTGAGACCATCTTAATTTAAAAGGTCTAACTTGTTCAACTCCAACAAACTCTTGTGATTCCAGGATCTCAAATATTTAGACTTTTCAGCTTTCCTCTGTTCTACATCATCATCGTGGTGTAAATCAATATGTGAAGAAGACTGTACCGCCCAATCATGAAGGTCGTCTTCCTCGCAAGGTGCAAACCTCCATCTTTCTTACACGTCCGAGTAAGAACATTCTTCACGGGACCTTTGCACCTCTCCATACATGTGTGAAGAGTCCTGTGGGTTTTCAAAATCCTAAACAATAAATCATGTTCAAGTGGCGTTTCATGTTTCATGCAGTACACTCCTGGTGCTGAAGGGGCCCCGTGTTTTGACAGCTCGCCCCGTCCCTCCACCCGAGGCTCGGTTTATCTTTTCTCTGACTCTTGGTGCTGTGACAAATGCTGTTAGGGACCGAGCCAGGTTGGTTCAATCATGGTCTTCACAGCTAAACTGGTTTTGTCTGTTTTTTATGAGTGTGTGTGTGTCTGTTTTTTATGAGTGTGTGTGTGTGTGTGTGTGTGTGTGTTTTGAAGTCTAATTTAAGAGGTCGACCAGCTTGGAGTGACGTTTCTGTTCCTATACATTCCAACCATGTGACACACACACACACACACTTGCACACATCTGAGCCAGCTGTGTTTGTCTTACGTTGGTGGAGTGTGTGTGTTCTTCATCATGGAGGGGAATTATGTGTGTGTGTGTGTGTGTGTGTGTGTGTGTGTGTCTGTGTGTGCACGTCAGCAAGAATCCACCAGTGTTCACTGACAGATTGTCATGGTCCAAATGAAACCATGCTGTTAGGAGGCCGCTCGGCTAAATCACTGTTTATATTTAAAAGTCAGACGCCAACTTCGCTCGTGTGATCGCAGCAAAGAAAAGAAACTCATTAAAACCTCATTATGTCTCAGTGGGTTTTCATATTCATCATAATGATCTTGTCACACAGCCACAGGGACTCTCCAGAGACACCTGTCCGAATTTAACCAGCTTCTCTTCTTTGCACTTAGTTCATCTCAATGCTGAAAGTTTAACTCACAGAATTTTGGGTTATATACATTTAGAAATGCATACTGACATTTTGCCAAATTAAAAACCTGGTTTAATTCTGAGGTCGAGGACGTCTTGCTCCAAATATCGCTAATAGTGGTAAATCTGCGACTAGTGTTGCCGTGAAGTACGTGATAAGTTACAGGAGAACAAGAAACCAAAGGGAACTGATACTTTACTTTAGCAAAGCAGACATTTATTTCTTTAATATGTCGAGGATTAATATTTGTCAAACATTAGTGGTGACTTCTGAAAACACTTTGAAAAGTAAAATCTCGTTCTTGTTCCAAAAAGTGAGCGATGTGACTCACTTCATCCTCTTGACCTGATGAGAACGTTCCCTCAGCATCAGCAGCCTAATCCCTACCACACACACACACACACACACACACACACACACACACACACACACACACACACACACACACACACACACACACACACACACACACACACACACAAAGGAAATACCACGTCCATCATAACAGTCTTGTGTCACTTCTATCAAGACTAATTCTCAAACATCTGTTTGACCCTGAGCGCCGGGTTAAGTGATGACATGAATTACAGTAATGGCTCCACAGTGAGTGTGTTGCATTGTGTAACTCATACTGCAGACTTAGCTTGTGTGTGAATTCTGCTGTATGATTTTATCCATGCATATACGTACGTGTGCATGTGTCATTGTGTATGTCGTTGGCCTCGAGGCTCTAATGTCTAAACCATTTCTCTTTTAAAAAATGATTCACGACTGAGATTTGCCAAATATGTGCAGTTATTTATCATCAAATTCATACTTTGAATTTAAGAGTGTGACCGTTTTATAAGAATTCTACTGCTGTGTGATTCTGTGTATTGGAGTCTGCGATGATTGATGTATGATCGTCCCCTTGGATTCCTTCAGGGCCGTATGTCATCACACCAACACATTTCAGGGTTTATCCTGAAAACCTTGGAGTTATCCCTGTGACCTCAACCTTCAGTCTGGGCTCATTCTCGAATTCTTTAGCTCAAGACGAAGGAAATACCTTGTTGAATTGAAAAGTCCTGACCTACTTGCACCTGTATTCCAGCTTCTCCTCCTGTTTTGACTCTGATGTTTCCTCCTGTTCTGGTCAGGCTCTGGAAAGCGTCGCAGGAAGCAGGACCAGTGCTGCGGTCACCTCAACTCGCTCTCAGCCATCAAATACGCCATTGTTTCCCTCTACATCCTGGTTCTTCTCACCATCTTTGGACTCTGCCTGACAGGTAGGGAGGAAGTAAATGCATTTGATCGCGTGTGTGGTAACGAGCTGTAATGTACCAACGTGTTTATCTTTTGTCGAATCACCAAATCCTGCAGGACTCTGATTTGCATTAAGCAGCTTTTTCATTAACACTGGTAACTGTACAGTGAGCAATAAACACACAAAGAACTTCATCACATCACAGAGGGTCCTGTTTTATCACTTTAGTATCATGTAAGTATGTCTTATAAAGCTTTTGGATTCATGGTTGTTGATGGGTTTGATGTCAGAAGCTTTTACGCAATGAAATAATGATGCAGAACAACAGAAACATAATCTTAATGTCTGAAATACATCAAATAATATTCATAGATTCATAACACACTGTGTTTTCCTTGTGCACGTTCAAGCTGAGTAAAGCTCCGACCCGTGTGACACATGCTGTGTTTTGATTGTGATTTTATTATTCTAACCTCAGTGTTAAGTGAAGTGTGTGTGACGCATGATGTTGGTCGGCTGCTTTGTCAGAGATGAAGTGTTGGATAAACACGTTTGATGTGGAGACTGGTTAGTTTGATGCTTTCACATCATCCTTCAGCCGTCAGACGTGTATATCATATCCAGTTATTGAGCCTGAATCTGAGATAGAAAAGAAGGAAGGAAGATAAGAAGAAATGTAGAGAGTTAGAACCAAACTTGAACTTGAGGCTGAAGCTGTGTTGTGGGTCTGATCTCATGAGGAGCTGGTGCCCGACTCCTCTGGAGCCAATCATCAACCACATTATGCGATGATGTGGGGAAAGAAGTCATTCGCTCACCCACCAAAACATTTCCCTTGGCCGCCTTCCTCCGACTCCCAGTGGTGGATTTGGAGGCATCAACATTGTGTCTCTCCAACATCCCGTGTCTCAGTGATTGGCAAAAAGTATAAACCTAAACTGTGATGTGGAAATTTGGACGTGCGAGTTATGAAAATGAGCTTTAGCTGATGTTATTTCATATCACACAGTAAGGTCATGAAATTCCAGAGTCTTCAGATCCGTGTTTGACTCCGCTGCAGATCCTGCTTCTCCTGGTTGATTTAGAAAAACCCTGGTGTGATGCCACAGTATCCTCAGTGTGTGTGTGTGTGTGTGTGTGTGTGTGTGTGTGTGTGTGTGTATTTGTGTGTGTGTGAGTCAAACTTTATGGCCGTTACCTTTTGCCTTTTGCCTCCCTCGGCCTCCTTGTTGAATGTCAACTCTCTTATTAGAGGAGAGGAAGACAAAGAGAGTTTGACAAAGACGGAGGGAGAAGAGGCAGAAAAAAACGAGGGGACGATAGAGTTAGAGAAAGAGGTGATGGACCCAGAAACCGGTTTTAAGAGCTGACTGGCCTCAGACCAGCAGGATCCTGAAGGAATCGACTGCTCTCGCTAATCCTAATTTCATTTCAAGACCTCCTCCTCCTCTCTCTCTCCGAGCCTTAGCCACACGGCTGAAGCCATTAACCGGCCGTGGCCCCGTGTGTGTGTGTGTGTGTGTGTGTGTGTGTTCCCAGGCCCAGAGATGCCGTTAGGAGCTTGGAACGGGTTCTGTTGTCGTCACAGAGGTATTCGGTTATTTAAGGCTTTTAGATGAGGTTGTTTTTAGAAAAGCAATCAAACTGAGCCTTTCAGCAAACCTCTCCTAAATTCACTGCCAGCCCGTCCCGAAGCTAAGTGGCTCCACCGTGACTTCAGTGTGTGCCACTCGAACACGCACACACTCGTATGATGCGGGTGCACGTGGAAACACAGTCGCACTGCAGCGGCTGCCAGTTTTCCTACGGGAACACGGATTCAACCCTTTTTTTAGCTTTTTGTTTGAATCCTCTCTTGACTTCTTTAGCTTGTTCCAGCTCTCGTGTTGGCCTCCTCCCAGGCTCATGGTTACGAGTGATTCCCATGCCTTCACACACGCATCCATATTTCACAGCGTAATCGCGAGGCCTCATCTGAACTCGGCCCGAACACACATCTGCACCCATGACGTGATATAAGTATGATACAGTATTTTCTGGGTCAGCGCAAACAGATACTAAATCTTAGAGTTTTGGACAAGTGAGAGAGGGGAGAGTGAGAAAGAGAAACGGAGGTGGATAAGATCTGAACGGCGGAGGATGGATCCTGCTCCAGTCATCATCAGGTGAAGAGCTGCCTCATCACTCCGTCAGCAGTACAGGGATCTGGTCCCCTAATCGAAAGGTCACATGTTCGCTTCTCATGATATAAAGCGTCTGCTCCTTAATGTCTGTGAGTCACAACCCAGACTTTTATCTTCTCAGAGGCGCCGGCTGGAGCAACTTTTGTCTTTTTGCAGTGGCTTGTTTTGGCCGTAGCTCAAGAAGAGAAGGGCCGTTACTTAAGAGACATGTGATGTCACTCGAGAACCAACTGATGGTGGCGAGGGACGTTGGTTTGTTTACCCAGAACTCTGTCGGTTCTCTTTCTTAGTGCGTGGCCGTGGAAGTGACGGTGCTGAATGTTTGTCCATTTCTAATAAATCAATATTCTTTGGATATATACTTTTCACTTAACTTTTCAGAATTGGGTGTTTTGGGACATTTTCAGATTTCCTTGATGAAAGGAAATCAGGGATAATCAGGGGACTCATATTTTTGAATGAGTGATGATTCTTAATTTAATCTGTGGGAACTGTTGGGCCTTGGCCGGATGTTTTTTGAACTCACAAAAAAAACTCCTAGCATGAATAAAAAGCAGATTTTAAAAGCTTTGTGGATTTGTCCCCAACAACAGCTGGATGATTGTTTTCCCAATTCATTTTTGATCGATGCGTTTCAGACCAGCTCCAGGTTTCCTTTGTAATGGTTCCCATGTGGTACCACGAAACAACGAGGGCCATGTTAGGTGAAGATTGATGTAAAAAATAATAGGACGTAAAAGTATTAAAGAACCGGTTATTGCTTGTTCCAAAGGGAAACTTCTCTGCTCACGTTTATGTCCAACCATGTTTTAATCATCAGAAACTCAAACTCGTGAAACTGTGACGCAATGACAAGACGCTCTACACACAGACACACACACACACACACACACACACACACACACCTCCTCTCGGGCGCAGTTGATTGGCCCATATCACATGTGATGCTCGAGCTAAAAAGAAAACAGATGCACAGTTTTTTTGTTGTCTCTCATTAATGCCAAAACTTCAGCAAAACTTCCTCAGCTCTTTCATCCCGGTGATAAATGGGCGACTTGTCCCGGGTGGAGCTCGGCTCTCGTCCCGATGTCAGCAGGGATTGGCTCCAGCCCCCACATCCCCCTCCTAGGATAATAAGGGTAGATAATGGATGGATAGAATCTTTCACATGTTTTCACTGTATATCCAGAAGATTACAGTGACTTAGTTTGCAGATAAGAGGCTGAAAAACATGACTGTGTTCAGGACAAGAAGAGTAGGTGAGAGATATTGGACTGTGCTAAGGTTTCTTTTTATAACCAGTGTGGAAGAAACAAGGAAATCTGCATTAAGGCAAAAAAGTTAATTTCAAACAATTGGACATCTCCAACAAGTGAAGACAAATGAGGGGTTAATCTGTAAGTCTGACACACACAGAAACAACATACTTTGCTCATTTAAAAGGTAATCAAAGTTCCCTTAATATATAAAAGAATAACATCTGGGACAAAGATGTTATAAGAAGCACGGAAAGATCAATTTAAAGAGGATCTGTAAGAGTTGAAACTTGGACATAATGGCATCTTAAAATCATTTTTCTCCTGCTGCTGGAAATTTCTTAGTTCATAAAGTTTAAAATGCCTGAAAAGTTCTCAGGACCATCAGTTGGGTGATTGTTACCTGTTGGCTCATCACCTCCAGTTCCTCTTTACACATCGTTATTCAATCCATTGATAGTATAAACATTTTATGATTCCATTTTGCCCTTAAAGCCTCAGTTACAATCACACAAAAAGGTTACACACGAGTGTAGTTACATGCTCCATTGACTTTCATCGTCCTTGCATTCCTGTCGACACGTGCACTCCTGATAAAACTCTTTATTTTGCCTTGTGGCCCAGCAGCACATTAGTCAAACTAATATCTCTCATCTATCTATGTAGGATGTAACGTTGCTACGCTGATTATTTCCTCTTCTTTCTCTCTAGTGTTTTATTTTAACAGATGCAAACATTGGGCTGAAGAGCCGTTTCTTCCCGTGTGAAGACGTGGGATGGTTCTCATTGCATTCTGGCCAGACGCTGCAGCAAATACCTTGTTCTACATCTGGAGCGGGTTGAAATAGCAGGTTGTGTCAAACGCCCCAAGAAACACATCTACACAGGCCCATTTAAGGCCTCACAGACCAGGGCCTGGACTGATAAACACCATGGGGGTCAGGACAGGAGGTTCAAGAAAGATTTACACCTTTTTATATCCCTGTTTACGAGCTGGTTGAGGATCGAGTCGTCTGATAACAGGCAAAATACCAAGAGAACCGGCCTAGTCTGGTGGATGATGATTTACATCCACCTGCCAGTTGTACACTGTGGTTTCTACCCGCGCTGTAGTGTGTGAGGGAAGACGTCAGCCTTGTGTTATTCTCCTCCCATGTGTTGCAAATCTAGAAACGCAGCCTATATCCCTCTGTTTAACTTACACTGTAGGTGCAGCTGAGTCATGTTTTCCAGTCGGAGCAAACATGCGGCTCACAGCTCTGGCACGGCGCTTCCTCCTTCCCTCAGCCAGTTAATTGCTGGAAAACATGAGGGTCGATTTGTTATTCTTCTCTTAAGCCATGAAATCTTCCAACAAGAGTTTGTTTGTGTCTTTCTGTGATAGCGTAGGTAACAGGCGTGTTATTGCCAAGCGGGCGATGGGCAGGAGGAAACGGCTCCGGTTTATTTTGGTCTCTGGCCGTTGTTATAACTTGGTTTGGTCGCGGATTTGTTATCGTAATTGTGTCCATGTTTTACATCAACTTTTCCTGCTGCAGCTACATTTTATTTTGGCTCTAAAAAAGGGCCAGCCAGATTGTTTATAGACCATTTTGTAAAACACGCAATTGCTCCCAGTTAAATATTTTTGATGCTAGCAATCCCTCCTGGCACAGTCTTCACAAACGTCCTTTATCAACTTGTGAACGTCTGATTATGATATTTCCACAGGCACCAGATTTTTAGGTACTTTACCAGGACTGTTGATTTCATGTTGCTGGCAAACTTGAATGTTTCTAATACAGCTTTATAAGTGAAGACGTTCCAAGAAAGAGAGTCATCGAGTTCTAACTCTCAGACCTGCTCTGTAGTCTGGGTTAGTTTCCTGAAACTCTCCGGGAGGGCGTATGTTCGAACTCCAATGTCCGAGTCAGTTGTTCTGGAGATTAATAACATATAGATACAAATATATTGTGATGAGAAAGAGGAGGTGAACTTGGAAAGATAATGAGATTCAAGCGTTTTTGTCAAAGGTGAAAGACAAACTCTATGCAATATAAAAACAAAGGAAGACAAACTTTACCGCAACAGCAAGCTTTAGATTACTTAAGCTCGTTTAAGAAGTTGTTTGAGAACTAACACGCCCTCTTTCACAACATGTTACAAGATAAAAACCTACTTTAAATCCGGACCATATGTGTTCGGGGGAAAGCTTTAAGTAGGTAAATGTGACACCGCAAAGTGCCACTCCTAAAAACCACTTTAGAGCCAGAACTTTAAAAGGTATTAAACCACACCCTTGTGAAAACAATCGTCATTTTCTCTGCGGAGGATGAGATGTTTCTGATCTCACTGTGTTAATGTTCGACACGGGTTAAACATGTGTCCCTCCAACACGCATCGTGTGCAGGAGAGTAAGTCCGGGGTAGGAGCATGTGCCAGAAGAGACACACACACACACACACACACACAGACAGGACGACATGTATGTTGTATGTACACACTGTCCCAGGGCCCCTGAGCTGAGGCTGAGAACATAAAGCCTCTTCTAATGAGTTTCTGCGCTGCGGTTGTGATTCTCTCTGAAGAAAAGGTTCTGGAGAAGGTCCAGCTCCCCCAGTGGGAGTCCGTCATAAGAGGCGTGCGCACACACATGCACACACACACACGGAAACACGCAGGGAGAAGTCAGCCCCTTAGTTCCTCAACACAACAAGCGTCCCAGAAGTCAGCAGACAGCCTCATTCATGCAGTCAAACGCAGGTCATTAACATGTCAACGCTAATTGGACCAGACCTACTTCTACTCTCTCTCTCTCTCTCTATCTCTCTCTCTCTCTCTCTCTCTCTCTCTCTCTCTCTCTCTTTCTCTCTCACTTTGTCTCGCTGCCTCTTCTGTGTTGCAAAGGATTTGGTTTGAACGTGGCCTCGAGGCAGAAATGCGTTTCAGTCAATGAGAGATTCTGCAGTAATCGTTACCAAGCGGTGTCGTCATGGTTGTGTGGTTGTGCGGTTGTGTAACTAACCATTAAAGGGCGCGTTGCTCTTTATACGTCTCGGTTTCTTGGTTTTTATCTGCAGCATGAAACCGATTCAGCCTCGTTGACGTCGCAGAGCAACAACATCTCGACAAGTTCAAAAACATCTCTCGGAGTGGAATCGACAAGAATGTGGATTTTTTTTCCAATTTAGTAAAAACCTTTTAGTTTTTGCTTGAATCCAACAAATGGACTTAAATATTTTGTGTTATAACTGGACTGAAACTTGTATTGTAGTTCCAAAGAATGTGTGGATGGGATAAATGTGTTGTGTTGCTATTTTTAGCAAAGCTTGCAGCATGACTGAGTGATTAGGATCAGTCCAGCACTTGGATGATTGCAGTGAAATCTTGTCCAGATCTCCTTGTTTCCTTGACGATGTTTCCCATTGACTCCAGTGATCCCACTGACTTTTACTCCTCGCACCAACATTAAGCTCGACAACCGAGATTTCAAGTGAAACCTCAGAGCAAATATTGGACTTGTTGTCATGGAAGTTGGTGCAAACATTAATGTCCCCGTCTTTGAGCCGCTGCCTGAGTAGAGCCTCACAGAGCTGCCTAGTCCTAGAGGCTATGTTAAACACTTTGCACACTAATCTTTATCTTATATAAGGAGGTACTAGTATGCCTTTATATATGTATACATACAGTTTATGTGGTGATATAAGTTATATAGGTGTTTTGTGTAACTTAGTAGTTGTTGTTTTTGTAAATGTGAAAGTTCTATATGTATATATAATGTTAAAAAGCCCAAAGCTCGTAAGCAGGTTAAGCGAAAGAGGAGCCCTACATGCACTGGAAGAGGCTGACCAATCACAACAGAGTAGGTCAGCTGGCCAATCAGAGCAGAGAAGGGGGGGCCTTCAAGAGACAGGAGCTAAAACCAAGTGTTTCAGACAGAGGCTGAAAAGATGAGCTGCTGCAATGGACATTATGAGGTTTCAAGTTACCGAAATAGAAAATTACAAATCTGAATATGATCAGAATATTTCTCCTTTAACATATAAAACTGTTTTACATTGAGAATTGGCTCTGAATTCTCCTTGAATAAAATTAAGTCACAGATTCAGTTCAGCCTCAGGCCGAATAAGGTGATGGGATTCAATAAAGTGCTACACTGCTGTGTGCGAATAAGTCCAACACAAATAAAAGCAGCACGCCTCACCGATGCACCTCTCCATAAACAGCCACGGTGATTATTATAAATCTGCAGCAGACGGGGGGTGAAAGCTCGATAGCAGGCGCCCAAATTAATCCTTTCAACACTTTTTTTCCCCTCTGTTTTATTAGCAGACTAATTAGACAACAACAGATTTCAAAGACTCTGAGCTGGCACACACACACACACACACACACACACACACACACACACACCATAGGGTGGTTTGATCTGTGTAATTATGTTGCTGGAGCTCAGTGAAGTCCTAAGCAGAGCACAATACAGAACACAGAACTATGAGAGCTGGCGTCTCTGTGCTCGAAGGCCGTAAGTGTCCGACTGTGTTTGGCTGCAGGGCAACTCGGAACAAAAGCAAATACATAAATGAAATGTAAAGACTTTGCTTCTCTGTGTGGAGAGAAAATAGGGATCAGGCATCCTCATCTCAAATCTTTCTCTCTCTAAACTTTTCAAAGAAATAAAATTGGTCTAAAATACTGGGAAAAAAAATGTCGTAACATTAAACTACGACGTGCTGACAGCCCTTATTCATCAAAATGTTCTACTCTAGCTGCGAATATGAAATATTATTGCTTTGTTTAAAGTTGCTTTGGTAGAATTTCCCCCTAAAAACCAGTCAAGGCAAAAAGCATGTAAGATTTCATGACTGAAACGGAACAGCTTTAACAGCTTTGTTTATGCTAATGTGTCACTTCTGTGTACTTTATAGAAGCTGTGAACCAGAGTCAGGTGATTAACTTCTGCAGCTTCGGTTTTGTTGATTTTTTTTTAACTATAAGAAACATTTATTTTGGCAATTACGGCAAATTTAAATCTAGTGCTTTTATTTTGGAGATAGGAGTCAGATACTAAATCATTTTAGCAAAATTAATATTGAATCCACCAGAACTTAGTTACACGTCATAACTAGAATATTTTTATTGAATATTGTTAAAGGATCTTAGACTTGATTGATGTTGAGAGTCGGCTGATCCGTTCATTTAAATCATTTAAACCAGAGAAGACATCACTTCAGTATAGACACAGCCAACTCATCAGGACACTCATACACACACACACACACACACACACACACACACACCTATTAAGTCATTCAGCCTCACAGCACGAGCCTCACTTTGAAGTCTGCTACATCAGACACGCTCCACGCTTCTAAATCAAACAAACCAAGCCACCGCCACCGCTGTCACTTCATTTTGACATTCCTGCCGCTGAGCTACAGCTGGATGAACTCAACGTGCGACCGCCCCCCCGACAGACGCACAAACACACACACACAACTCAGCACTGACACTGTTGTATTTAACCTTCTATAAAACGGACAAATAAACACGGGAAACCTTCGCACAAATACAGGTTCTCTTCTGCAGCAGAGTTAAATCTCCAGTTTAAACCGAAAGTCCACAAGTCTCTGTATATTCTCATGGTGTCGGTTGTGATTTGGTTTTGCGATGATAAATATGCATCCACAGTTGCACAACGAGGTTTTTGCATAACTGGCGATGAGCCGGTATTGACCCACGACAGCAGTTGTGTGTGAGAGTGTGGGTTCTTCACCGAACACGTAGTTTTGCGTGCGACTAGTGAAACAAAACAAAATAGTTGTATCTATCATCTTGAGCAACATTTCAAAGATTCTAAACATCAATAAACCACAGTCTAATTATTAATAGCACATGCTGGATCAGAGATGAGCGCAGATCATGTTCAAGAGGATAAGACTTGTATTAGATGTCAGTGGGTTTAAAATTAAAACCATGTTTCTTTCTTTTTATTCCTCCCTCAACCTCTTTGGTGTTTATATCTTTACTAATGAGGTTTGACATGTACACGATTATCCTGCTTCTATCATCTGAAGGAACAATATCTCAGTTTGTATCAAGCTTAGGCGGCTCAGAAAGGACAGCGCCCTCTTGCTGTAAGGAGGTTGCCCACCAAGAAGGCCTCAGAGACACTGGAAAACACAGATGTGACAAAAAACTTCAAAAAAGGTTTTAATCTTCTCGTCTTTTTGACACTTGTTAGCAACTAATTGCCCATTTAGCAGTATTTGCATTATTTTAGTCTTTTCATCCACTACAATAGATTTCCAATATTCTCTAAACTTTTACCTCTGTTTTGGTCTCCACCAACTCCTGAAGAATATGTCTGGCTTTTTCCCTACAAGATGTTCAGCTTTAGCCCTATACGCTAGTTGCTAATGTTGACTGATGCTATCTAGTTAGCGTACAGTGGGTGTATTAATGGGAAATGCTTAATTCTCCTGCTGGAAAGACGTTTTTCATATGAATTAAATGAAAATAAATAACTACTCAGAGCATAATTCCCCTTGTGCTGCTTTAAAGTGCTGTTGTCTCTGCTTGGTTAGGACGTCTTAGGATGTAGAGACGCCACAAACACACAGAAAGTCTTTGATAACACTGATAAAATACTTTATTTCTCCAGTCATCCTCTGTTTAACACATTTATCTTTTCTCCCTCTGGTTCTGAACACAGTGAAAACAAACTCGACTATCACTCACATCTTTCCCTGCAGCTGGACTGCTGTGGGATCTTGTGTCCGCTGTAGTTTGCGTATCGAGTTGTCCAGTACGCGTTGTGTTTGTTTTATTGTGGCGATCGACCGTGGGGTTTGATCCCAATCCTGGTTCCACAAAGCTGGTTCAGTGTCAACACAACACAGGGTTGCAGTGATGCAGGAAGAGTAAGAAGCACAAACACGGATTAATTGAGCTGTGACGTTTCCTGCCAGACGAGAAGTTATTGGTTTAGTGTGGTAACGGTAAACTGCTGGGAAATAACAACTCAACGGCTGTTACCAGTAAAGGTTGTGAATTTACAACTGGAGTTTACTCGACCCTGAAAGTTAGAGACATGTCTGCTGTGTTTGTGAATTGGAAACTTGTTGGTAACACAAACCGTTGTCTCATAGAATTATAATTAACAACTTCTTCAAACATTCTACCCTTCAAAATAAGAGCTTTATTTACTAACAGATATATAATTGAGCGTGTGTCTCCTCCATGTTAGCAGATTGGACTAAATAAATTAGTTTTAGATACTTCTAAACCCACTGGTGTTTGTTTAAGCGTTAATATTCCGGGAGGTTTGTTTTTAATTAGTTAATTGATGCTATAAAAACAGGCTGAAACATTATGATTGACAGCTGATCCTTGATTGGTCGAGCACATGGATCTGTGGCGACTTCATCCCACGATGCTAACTTGCAATAATCCAATTAAATCTTTATCTCACACACATTTTATCTCTGAATCCGCAGGTGGTCGTATACAGCTGATATGAAGCTAACATCTCCTACTCGTCCATTTTAAATCCACCTCATTGCTTCGTTTGGATGTGATGTCAAAGAAAGCACATTCTTCCCCTCTTACATTTTAAAGATCCTGTAATTTCACCCCCTCGTTCGCCGCTGGAAGACTTTCAGGTCTGCAGCTCACAAAAAGACTCTTTCTTCTTGAGTTCCTTCCCTCCGTCCTGCTGCTGGCGTCCCTTCAAAGAGCAGGAGGGTGTTGTTCAGCGTCTGTCTGCTGGGAAGCGGTGGGTCTCTCACTGGTTCTCTCACTGGTTCTCTCACTGGTTCTCTCACCGACAAACACACAGAACACAGCTCTGCGACAGATGTGGTGTCCATATTTCACTGTTTTATTACGAGAGGGAGTTTAAAAAACGGCCGCCGTCAAAAATGTGACAGTGTAAAGTGACTGTTTTTTTAATGTTTCTGCCTCCACATACGGATCACTCTCATCTCTGTCTGCTCAATGAAGTGAATTTGGGTTTTAAAGTCACTTTATATCCGTCTGCAGATGTTGAAGACACTCCAGCTCCGTCCACCTGTTCGTCCACCTCCGCACCACTGAGCTAATGTCTGACCCTCTCATTCATTGTTATTGAAAATTTAAAAACGTGTACAACAAATATATAGTTTAATTTAAAAGGTTAATCACGAAATAATAAATAGTGCATTTGTTTTGGACAAGACACAGACTTTACACTAACTGTAAATAAAGATGGAAGATTTGATGGACGATTTGACGGCCCCCGTTATCTCAAATCCTCTTGGTCGCCCCCTGGTGGCTGGCTACACTATAAATCATAGGTCACACCTCTCTTATGTTAGCAGATGGTATATAGAACAATCATAAAAATCAGAGTACACACGGCAAATACATTTTTTCTGATGGTCAAGTCCTCGTTTTTTCAAGTAAATTTGGTTTTAGTGTACGTTTATATGTTAGCAGGATTAAGCAAAAACTACTTAACCAGGAGGGGTGGGGCATGAGGATCTGGTTCAGGGGGTGGAGCCAGAACTTTCTTTAACAGAACTGCAACAAGCATCATTTTATTCACTTTTATTTACTCCATTTCAACACCTGGCTCCCCCTGCTTTATTCTGAAAGGGCCACTTCAGCTCCTCCAAAGACACAACACTCAGCTGGAACAGTTTGTCCTGGCTTCTTTTTATCGTGGCCATGTTTGGGTCGGATAACCGGGGGATCGTGTTTGCCGAAGCTTGATTCCAACAAGATGTTTCTGGTTGAAGTCACGTCAACACCTTCTCCATATCGGTCACTTATCAGATTATCTCTCAGATGGATGCCCGTGTGGAGGTCAGGAGGTCAGGAGGAGGCCGTCTGAGGCTCCCTCTCACCTCTCAGACAGGGCCGACTCCTTCGTGGAGGTCCGCTGATGAAAGACCTCTGAGGACACAATGTTTTCAGTGGTTAAAATACGCAGAGGGTTGATTTATAGTTGGGTATGGGACAAGATGAAGGTTGGAAGAGAGTTTACATTCTTTTCAGTCATATTGTGAGTTTCAGAGAGACACAACTGTGGTGAGGTCAAGGTTTAAACTGACTCGGTACACAAAGCAGCTCAGATTGACCCGATCAAAGTTGATGTGGCCTCCAAATAGCTCTCGAAATGTTATAGTTGGTCCTCGTTATCTGCAGCGAGATCGTAAACACGCCGTTATAGATACTGTGACTGCTAGCGCTATCGTTTAGCTTTTGTGTAAACTATATAAAACAGGCAAAGGGAACAAGGAAACAATTTGCATTCAGTAAAAAACATTAGATTTAAATTTCAAATCTGAACCTCTACCACAAAGAAAAAACATTTAAATAGTATGAGAGATGAAAGATATTATCTTGTTTACCTGGTTGTGATGGTTTTACGTCAAAACTGCCACGTTATATCTACTTCTAGTAGTTACACACACACTCACACACACACACACACACACACACACCCAACACACACACTCACACACACACATGCACGTCTTTCTATAACCCTAAAACCAAACAGCCCATTGAATTTGAGAGGACCAGCCAAAATGTCCTCACAACGCCAAAATTGGCCCTCATAACTATAGATAGACATGTGCACACACACACACACACACACAGACACACACACAGAGGCTCAGACTGCAGATAAAGAGATAAATGAACAACACCATGTTGGTTTTGGCTTCACCCAGAGAGGAATGCATCTCTGATAGACCTCCCTCTGTCTCCTCTCTGCCCGGACCATGACACTGTCCAGCTTGTCTGTCTGTGTCACAGTGTGTGTGTCTGTGTGTGTGTCTATCTGTTACACACATGCAACAATATGACAGTATTTTGTTTTGAAGTCAGGAAACACTGTTTTCCGTTCAAAGACTTGGTTTTAGGATAACGGTTTCAATTTGTTTAATGTTTAGTTTATTTTTATCCAAGTCGGGATATGAACATTTTTGCAGATTATTTTAAAACAGGTCTGGTCATTGTTCCTGAAATGCAAAATGCTAAATCGCCCTGATCCTCTTCATTATGAGTGAAGTGGTCTCATCTCGTTCTGATGACACACTGACATCCAGCTGTCGTCCTGGCACGTTCTCCTGGAAAACACCACTTTATATGTGAAGGGATAAAGTGTCCTCTTCTCCAGTGAAGAACTCTTAACACCGTGAAGCTGTGAATTCTGGATTAGTCTGTTTTGAGCGTCGTTGCCATGCCACTGTGTGAGAGTTTGTATTGTTGTGCATTGACTGTGTGAGAGAGAGAGAGGGAAGAATGGGAGGGGGGGGTCGGAAAAGAGGAGAAATAACTTTCCCATCTCCCAGGTTTGAAATAGATTTATCAGGCATGAAGCTCGAATTCTCACCGTCCTCGTCTGCAACTCACAAAACACACGGCCTCACATTTCCAGCTGTTTCCCAACAGACTGAGGAAGAGGAGCAGCGGCTACATGGGTGTTTGGTTCCTTTTGGGATAAAACTATGAATTCTTGACATTTATGAGTTCATCTTCATTGTTAAACTTCATCTGTCTCCACAGATTTTAATATCCAGTAAATTGTAAAAAGTGAGGGCAACAAAATTTGGAAAAATCTGTCCAAATGAGTTCTGGCAATGAATTTTTTAAGTTAACGTGTCTTTGCTCTGAGGACACTGTTTTGTTTTTTTTCTGAACCGTGAGAAGCTACAGTGGTGAAGAAATGTAATTCTGCACCTTAAACCTTATAACAGTTTGGAAACAGTTTATGGATTCCATTAACGCTGACCTCTGTATCGACACTCCGTTCATAATCCTCAAACAATCCTCACAAGATTATCGGACAGCATTGTGGTATTGATGTAGTTTGTTGCTGCTTTCGAGTTCATTCCACTTCTTCATCAAGCTCTGATGTTTCCTTGGCTTCATTTCACGTTCTACTCAATAAATAGGATTCAGCACTGCAGTGGATGAAAGCAAAAAAACAAATCATATTTCCTGCCTGATTAATTTTTCAGGTGTGAGGCTTATTTCTCAAGATCACTGATAAAAGGATGTTTCTACATTTTCCAAACATCCAATATCATTCTCATTTGTCCCAAAAGTCAATTCTCCCTGTTCTATCAGGCTCTGGTTGATCTTGCATACATGTGTGTGTGTGCTCCCTGTGCAGTGGAGAGATCTCTGCTTATTTAGTGTTTCGGGTCATTAGGGTTAAACCTAACACATGTAATAGGTGGGAATTTAGATGATTTGTTTGCAGCTCTGTGGCTTTGTGGCACTTTTCTTGCTCTGAGATCATGCAGAACGTTGTTGGCTAAGACTCCGACACTGAACACACACACACACACACACACACACACACACACACACACACACATAGAGATTTAAACTCTCTTTAGATACGTGGAAACAGAAACACTCCGCCTGTGTAGCATTGAGCTGTGGCATCAGTGTTTCAAAGAGCATGTGTGGGGCGAATCTTCTGCTTCCTCTCGTTTTCCCAAGTCCACTCTTCTTTTATTTTTCTTGCTGCGCACACATTGGTCCCTGCTGTCCCGCCGAGGGGATGTCGTCATGGCGTAACGCTGAGGATCTGGTTTCAAAAATATCTCTCGGGCCATCGAGCCGTTACCGCGCAACACGCTTCCAACATAACACGAAACAGAAGAGCCTCTTCTCGCCGGGCTCAGTCGAGAGGATAGAAAAATACTGAAGAAGTGGCCTCAGGAGGAGAAGAGGTTCTGAGGCAGCATGTTCTCTGTCAGCAGAAGTGAAGTTACAGCTAAATGACTGAGATGTGTCATTCAGAGAATTATATCACTCTATCTATCTATCTATCTATCTATCTATCTATCTATCTATCTATCTATCTATCTATCTATCTATCTATCTATCTATCTATCTATCTATCTATCTATCTATCTATCTATCTATCTATCTATCTATCTATCTATCTATCTATCTATCTATCTATCTATCTATCTATCTATCTATCTATCTATCTATCTATCTATCTATCTATCTATCTATCTATCTATCTATCTATCTATCTATCTATCTATCTATCTATCTATCTATCTATCTATCTATCTATCTATCTATCTATCTATCTATCTATCTATCTATCTATCTATCTATCTATCTATCCATCTATCTATAAGCTGCGATAAAACGGTAATAAAAGGAGAAAGGACTTAAATTCCATCTCCAGGAATTCATAGTTCAGATCCTAAAACAAAACTCTCTCCTGCGAGTGTTGGACGAGCATCAACGTGCAGAAGCCAACTCCAACATCAGTGGAGTCGAACACATCGTTACCACAATCTGATACAACAGCACAGAGCCCTTCATGCTGGGCCCACACTGGAAACTCATTTTGGGCTTAAATAAAAAAACGATTTAGATCTTAAATTAGGGAAACAATAGATTTAGCGTGGAACAGACGACCAGAAAACATCTGCTCTGTGTTATCAACACCCAGAACCGACCTCTCACTCCCAGTCTCCCGCTCCCAGGTGTCCTCGCAGCGACAGGAGGTGCTGATGGAGAACGTCACCCGGATGTCGGAGCGCTCTCGGCTGCTGCAGCAGAACCTGGGCGAGGCGTCCACGCAGGCCGACCTGCTGGAGAACATCTGGAAGCTGGAGAACCTCTTCCAGAACCACAGCGACTGGCTGCAGAGGCTGGAGATCCTCATCAAGGTTGGACTGAACACAGAGGACAAGAGCTTACACAGAGCAGCAGCTCCGACCTGGACAGTGTCACAGTGTCACTTTGACGCTGACAGATGTTTAGTCAGTGACTCAAGAAATAACTTTTTTTAATATAAAGTTAATTCCTTAAGTCAATAAACTTGTCGTCCAGATAGGAAATGTCTGCCCTGCTCACACGCTCCATTTCCCTTTATTTGTTCCAGCAGTATATTAACAGTGCATCTTGTTTATCTGTGAAATACCATGACGGCAGTGAAGAACACGTTCTGGTCTCTTCCTGCACAGGGCGTGGAGGTGGAGCTCAGGAGCGTCCGGGCCTACTCTCTCCAGTCCGAGGGCTACCTGGTGCAGCTGGACGACAGGTTGTCCTCCCTGAGCAGCTCCGCCACCAGGAACCTGACGGGCTTGATCGTGGAGGTGACCAGAGCGTCCACCTGGCTCCGCGACCAGGACCGCATGCTCCGGTACACGAGCGGCTGAACCTCCAAAAGAAAAAGAGTGAAGCCGCAGAACAGTTCAATGAACGTTTATTTGTTTCTCTCAGGGAAACCTCGGGGAAGGTGAGCGGCCTGAGAGAGAAACTGGACGACGTCAACTGGACGGTGGGAGCTGTCAATCACACCTTCAGCAATGACATCAGCGTCCACAACCTGAAGATACAGGACTTACAGGTTCGTCACAGACTCATCAAATTGTCTCATTCATCAAATCACTGAGGAGACGGAGAAGACAACACTACGCTCGTTCTGTTGCTCAGATCCAGATCAGCAACATCACGGAGGACACCAGCAGCTTGTGGGTGACCCACGTCCACACAGAGGCCCAGCTGAGGAACGAGATGGAGATCCTGAACACCATCACTGAGGACCTCCGTCTGAAGGACTGGGAGCACTCCCTCAGCCTGAAGAACCTCACCATCATTGAAGGTGCGTGTGAAGCCTGGTGCTCTGAGGGCTGAAGTGAACCAGGAGGTGGCTTAAGGAGCCTTTTTAGCTCTGACACCTAAACTTACTATAGGTTCTTTGCTGTGGTTCTGATCTTACTGGTCTGAACATGTCCTCCCAACATGTTCTCTCCCTCTAAATTCAGCTTTACACTCCAAGGAAAGCACATGTTGAATGGTTGATATCTCCAGAATCCCCGTACTCCCTTCCTATTACCTGGTTGGTCAGTTGTGTGGAGATGAGAAAACAGCCAGATACTCTTGTTCCCATTTGTTTTGAAGATATCTCATGACCTTCTCTATAATTGCCGGCTTTCACAATCAATTAGCTCCTCTGTGGTTTGTGCAAACCTGCATATCTACAACATATCACCAGCACCGTTTCCTGCCTCGCCAACATTGTGTGAATAGTTGCGGTTACTGATTGTGGTCCAGCTCGTTGTGTGTGACCCCCCCCCGCCCCGTCGAAAAAATTGCAGGAGTTGCAGAAGTATGATCGGTTCGAATTCCCCTCGGTTTACGCTCCACCTGAAACCAGACCCACTTCTGCTCTTTATCAAGAATCAGAATAACACAAGTTACCTGCAAAAATCTAAGTTGTTTTAAATATTAAGGTAAATTGGGAGGAAATGTGGTGTTAAGTTAGGAAAGAATTGGGTCATTCATCAAAACTTGACTTTCTGGATAACTGTGTCGTGCATTTTTGCAAAAATAACAAAAACATATTTCCAAAACAAGACAAGACCCTTGTGCCTTGTTAAAAGAAGAGATATGTAGTGTTCAACTAACCAGGGTCAGAGCGCGAGGAGAACCTGGGAGTGAAGCACCAGAACTTGAGAATTCAATCCCTTTCGGGTGGAACTCAGTTCGGCAAAAAGATCATTTACAACCGCTCGTCTGAGCCAGTGCATGTTCGCTGTGGGCCCGAGCGTAACTGAACGCCGGCATGAAAAACGTTTTCTTTACACCGTGGGATTTACGACCCCGGGGTATTGAGCAAACTCTGAATGTTCTTCCTCCAATCTGTCCAGAGCTGATTAGCGCCGACTCGGTCCGACTGCGGCTGCCAGCGCGCCCAGTGCCTTCCCTGGCCTGTTCGAATCAGAATAGGTATTTCATGATGTAATGCTGGCAGGGGGAACCGGGCCCGGGCTGATTGATGGCGACTCGAAGCGAACGGGACCCCCGATCTCGTGTCTGCCTCGCATGTGGGTGGGATGCCGGCCTTTTTTCTTTTTTCTCCTGAGCCTGGAAACAATTGTGGGTTAAATTTAGACGCTGGATCCAGAACCAAAAAAACCCGACCACTCAGCTCTGTCATTCGTTTTAGTTCTGCTGCCCATTTGTTTGTCGTTAGCTCAAGGTCACCTTCGCCAAGAAAAAAGTTTTTACATCTCCGTCCATGTTTATCCTCCTCTCTTCTGTTCTCGTGCCTCCTTTCCTTTCATCCTCCTTTATCTCTAATTCCTCGAGGATTCACGTCGTTCCTGTCGCACTCGACTTGTTTTCTTAATCTTTGAGAAACAGGAGAAGATGATTGAAATGTCGCCTGAGGTCTCTCCTCAGGGGGGATGTGTTGTAAATAACTACACAACATTGTGTTATAAACAGTAACAGCTGCTCACTCCGGGTGAAGGCATCACTTTTAATATGTTAATGAGAGTTTACACACTTCGACACACACATGAGGTCATCATCAGACGGTTCCTCGTTAGTCACCAGATGTCGGTTCTTTGTCTAAACTGTAAAATAATCTCCTGAATCAGATCATGTGACTTGATTGAAAGCTTCAGAGCAGCTACTAAATCAAAGTAATAACAAAAAGACCTAGTTTGATGACGTCGTGAAGCAGCGTGGGATCATGGAAGATGCAAATTATGTTCATGTGAGGTCATGTGTTTAAGCTTTACTCATGTTATGCAAGAAATGGCAATAATGAATTATGATCTAATGCAAACAGTGGAAGGGTGTAACGGCAGACTGGCTAATTGGCTAACTGATTAACTGGCTAATTGGCTAACAGTGTGTTTTTACTTTGTCGTATGTCATTTGCCCCGGGAGTTATGGCAGAGACTTATTTTGGATGACAAAATACATAACGTGTGTCTAGTTGAGATTTTACTGGAGAATCTTTTCATATTTCCAAGTTTAGGTGCGTTTCTTCCTTCTGTGAACACAGTGATGTGACGTCAGTGAACGAGATGAGCTCCACAACGAGAAGAGTTTCCAACACTTTCAATCCAAAAAGTGATTAAAGGGATAAACCAGTCATTAATTACAGCACTTCAATTAATTATTAAAAAGACAGATTAAAAGGTTTGTAGAGCAGAAGCCAAAATCTTTTCACTCTCAGTCTCTCAAATGGGTCAAACTCCGAAAACGCTGAGTCGTCACAATTCCATCATGTACGTCCATGTGTCTTTTATTTGCCCTTTGCTGCAGAGTAAATACCTGAATCTTTCAAACTGCACACTCTCAGTTAGCAACAGGCTTTTCTGTGCTTCAAGCTTAATTAATAATGACATAACAGGCACTATCAACTGAGAGTCAGCCTTTCTGACCCCCCCATCCCCCCCGAGCGCCGCCTCATCTTGTTATCTGCACCCTTCACTTCTACGCAGGCACTCAGAGTTAAGTCCGGCGTCTTGGTTCTCTAACCCACCTTCATCTGCATCCTGATGATCTGTGTGTTTTCACGTGTATTTAAAGCCTGAGTCGTTCAAAGTATCATGAGCTCATAGGCACATTAAGTGTTGGAGTCTCCACCTTGTAAAAGCCAATAAGAAAAAGTTAGAACCTGCCAGAAAGCAGAACAGTTCAGATTTCACGTGTCAGGAGCCAAGGAAGGACACGTTAAGTGTGCGTGAGTCAGTGTGGTGATAAAACAAATTGTGTTATTGGTGAAATGGCTGCGAGTCCTTCCCTGGTATTCCCCTCTTTCCGTTCTTGTCATATTCTGGCCCATATTAATTCCCCTCTCTCTCTCTCTGTTTCCTTTCTCTCTCTTTTCTCCGCTCTTCTATTGGGCGTAAATCAAAAGCACCTTCCGCTCGGGTTTCACAACTATCTTTCAAATTTGACGGGAGCGTACATGTTTGTGGTTGTATGTGAGGGAGAGCGTGCACGTGAGCTCCCTCGGTGCACGTGTGTGGCATGAAATGATTAAAGCTTGAGTAACTTTAACATCTGTCATCTTTGTTGTTGTTTCTTTTACATGTTTGGCCTCCGTGCTTTCATTGCGTCATAAAATAACAGCTATGCGGTCAACCCAGTGGAGCGCTCAGCTGCTAAAGATTTCCTTTAAGAGCTGGTGGAGACCAAAAACTGAGCAAAAATTAGATTTATGTTCACGTACATGACTTTAAATGAAAGTTTAAGTTCGAGGAAAATTACATATTAACTTATAGGCAGATTGGGTTTGTTGTCAAGTCGAGACAATGGTCACATATATCAGGGTCTTTCTTGTATATATCAATTTTAATGCACCTCCACCTTTAGTCTCCTTTCTACGATCTCATGGCAGCGTCCAACTACTTCCTGATTTGGGGCTGATTGTCAACTAAATTCATTCTAAGGAAAAAGCAAATGCAGTTTTTCTGCAGGAAGAGGAAAAGTGAATAAATCTAAAGTTTCTGTAGCTCAAGGAGTTTCAGCTTTTTCTGAGGATCGGGGTAATATCTGTAAACACATGAATCAGTTTCCCTCTAAATGCAAAACACGACTCTCCACATATTGATAGTTGCATTTAATTTGTGCCCAGTTATTGTGAGTCCCACTGTCGCTGTCTCTAAACAATCATCTTCACTAACACACCACAACAGACACAACCGTGACCTTTTGGATCCGAGAACAAAGACCTCAACTTAATTTCATTTTGTTTGCCGTGTCTACACCCATTTTCCTCATTCGTGCAGAATCACTTAATCACTGAAGCTCCAGGAAGTTTCTCCGCGTCGTGACTCCACTTGAACCTTGACAGATGTGCGAGCATTTGCATGAAGAGCTCCGAGGCCAAAAAAACACACAAAAACATGAAGTCACGGGGGTTTTCGTTCTTCAGTTCAGTCATCGGCTGATCTGAGCGCAGCGGAGGCCTGGAAACGTTCACAGCATCTGATGGCCGTTAATGTATATTTTGAGTGGCATGTTTGTTTTACTAGTGAAGAGCTCCTCGGCTCCGTCGAGGCCACCTCACACACACACACACACACTCACACACACACACACACGCTAACACACAGTCTAACACAACCTCACACGTTAACCTTCAATTTCCTTCTGCACTGTTTTGTGCAAACAAATGAAATATTTAGCGAGAGAAAGACAAAAACAAACATCAATAAGTAAATGTAGCATAACCACCATGTTACCCGTGGATTTATCCAGATCCAGGTATAGTAACGTCCTTGTTTGCAGATAAATATATATTATGATATATGTTAAATACATCCATTGGACATTGTAGCCTGCGTGTGACCCTCATCCATCTGTTCTTCATCACCACTTCCTGCTTCCTCCTCATCCCTGATCAGGTCTTTGTATCATTTCTCATGAAGATAAACACTCATGTTGTCCCATCAGAGATCTCTGCTGGACCGTGTGAGGCTTCACTCTGCAGCAGATCCTCTTATCCAAACTGGGAGTCGGACAGCGGCGCCGGCGCTCCTCACCAGTGGGTTGATCCCGCTCGCTCGGCTTGTTATTGTTGAAATCAGCTGAATGAACAAGTCGGACCCGGAGAGCCAAGAGATTAATAATGTGAAGTTCTGCTAAAACAAACTTTTAACAAGGGCGCAATTTCTCCAGGACCACCGGGGGGGGAAGTGTCGTCTCCAGAGCTGACGCACGCACACAACAGATGATCAGTACACACACTTTTCTAATACACAACTTGAGAGGACCCTCAGGATGAGTTGAACAAACTGTAACTTTCAAATCAGAAAATTAATAGTGTGAATAAATGGGAATGAAAGGCACATGGTAGGAACTGAATATCCAGGTATTCTTCATAGACAAGTATGTAACAATTCTTCATTAGAATATCTAAAAACAACTCTCGAATAACTTGTTATCTTTGAATATTAAGTCAATTCTTTTAAAATGATACCTTCCAGGGAAAAACTTGTTTGACTTACATCATCCAAATTGTTTACAACAATGTTCAAACCCAGAGAAATGATTTTATCCGAGGTGACAGGGACCCAAGTTACATATTCCATGGTTAACTCATAAGTCTCCATCACTTTGAATTGTGATTGACGGGCGAAGACAAATAAGCTGAATTTCACCATCTCCCCCGGTGGATAATAGAAAACAGAAGTTTCTCCCGAACCCAAACCCGACTGATCAGATTTTAACGATTGTTTAGATTGTCATGAATCATCCCTGGTCCCCATCATCGAGTCCTCCTGCCACCTGTGAGGCCTCTGACTCCTCATGGAACCAGCAGCAGATGACGGTTTTCACATTTGCTACCACAGCATTAGCCCCAGATATTCATGTGTACCCACAGGGACGAGTCCTAATGACCCCCGGTGGCCACTTGACGCTCGTCCCTGAGTGGACGCACATGTGAAGCAGCCGGAGGCAACAACAGCAGCAGCAGCAGATAGATGCGTATCAGCAGATTCTCAGCATCACAAACCTGCAAATTAAGAGACTTCAGAGAATCATTGGAACCTCTGGCCATGTGCTGGACAATAACAAGCGCCGCACTGCTAAGCATTCCCACAAGTTGTGTTGTTAAACATGTGGTTTCCATTGTGGCCAGACCTCTAGCGCTCTCTCCTCTCTCCCTCTGCATCTCTCTCGTTCTCTCTCGTTCACTCACTATTGGGCTTTTTTTTTACTAACTCGCTCCAAGAACAACAAACTTTTTTGGATTGAGTCCTGGGACCAGTTGTAACTCCCAGTTTGGCCGTTATTCTGCCTGAATTTGACTGGATTTTTATGATTTTATTCAAATCTGCAGGTCTTTGGTTCCATTTGATCCTTTTCAGGTGATAATCTGCTTTGACAATATGTTTTAATGATGAACGCTCTTCTCCTCTCGGTGTCATATCAGAGAGTTTTATTTTATTTCTACTTTTCAATCATTAATCAATTATTTGTGCTCAATGAAAAGTTTTCTTATTCTCGAACAATAGTTTGGAATTCTTTTCAATGCTGGACCTCTATGTTGCTGCAAGCTCCTCTCTACATATTTCTAATGGTTCTACATAAATACAGAACTGTGTAAATAACACATTTTGCATCAGTTATTGAGTTTCTTTGACGCTTTATGTCATCATGACCATATTCTTTCTTCTTTCTGCAGGGCCTCCGGGACCTAAGGGAGATAGGGGTGACACTGGACCATTCGGGGCCCCTGGGGCCCCTGGCTTGACTGGCCTGAGAGGTGGGTACAGCCAGATTGACCCTACTATTAATACCCAGGTCAAATGACTCTGCAGTATTAGAGGTTCAATTTTAAATTTGTAAATGTATCATATCATAACAGTTAAGGTTGAAACCACAGTATTTATCACATAATACTATTTTATATTAGTGTTTCTCTCTCAAATAAACATGTCTCCAACCAGATGTTTTCATCTATTGTACAAGTAAGCAGATAAATTCAGTTGAAACATATTCACTCTGTGGTTGAAACAGAAAATTGAGTAAATGTAACGGTTGGAAAATTTGAATTTTGTTCATGAATTTAAAGTTCTATGCTCCAAACCTCAGCTCTGGAGATATGTGAGGATTGGGCGTTTCAAAGAACTCTAAACGTTCAGTGATTTAAAGAAAGTGGAATAATGAAATGCACAAGTACAACTTCAGGAAATGTCAGATCTTCTGATTCACTCCCTTGAGTCGTTTGGACGGTCACGGTAGACGGGTCACATTTCATTAGATTAAAGAAGATTTAGGTTTGAGAGTTAAGTGGCGTGAAAGTGGAGAATCTTTGACACAACACAGACGTTGGCCTGTGTCCTGACGCAGCTCTGCTTTGTGCTCAGTGACATTAATAAAAAACATCGAGCAGGAAGAATAAAAGGTCAAATAAACCCACTTGAGAAAACAAGGCACTGGATCGGGTGATGGAGATCAGGTTTCGGACGGAGCCGGTGGGACGGATCATCTGTCTCCGTCCTGGAGGTCATTTTCCTGAAAAGCCCTAAAACACGATGAACCTCGCCAGGAGGAATTTGGCTCTTCAGGAACCATGAAACGACAATATTGCATCGTTACTGTAAGAAGCAAACAAAACAATGTGACTCCAGATGTTTCGGGAAGCCCCCCTCCAGCTCGGTACCTCTTGATCCATCCATCCTTCGCTTCTGTCATCATCTGCTCCATACTCCTCCACAGATACACACTCTCACATGGCGTTTCCAAGAAGCATTATCCCCGCCCCCCTCAGGGCCGTAGTTCCAGGAAAAAGTCAATGCAAAGAATTCTTCATTGCGGGGAGTGCTCATTATTAGCCAACATAAAAACCTAAGAAACCCCCCCAGGGCCAAAACATAGACAAAACACAACAGCACCAGTGTTCTGGTAACAGCTGTCTCTTGTATCTGAGCTATTTCATGTATCATTTTTAAGTGTACTTGTACTCGGTAACACTGAGTACTACAAGATTGTAAATCTAAATTGTTAACAAATACATTCTCTCTTTGTAAACCTGTGTAAATTAATGACATTAGAAGAAATTGAAATTGATTTTTTTCCTCCTTTCTATCAACAAACCTTCGATCCAATCTGTTTATGACTCAGCTCTTTTTACTCCACCTGCAGCCAAACCTTCCTCCACCGGCTCCAGACTTTGATTGAGAGCATTTTCCTGATGGTTTTCTTTTTTTGAAAGGGGGAATAATTGACCTCCTCTTGCAGCCGAGAAACAGAAAAGTGAAGAAAACATGACATCAGCTGTCACTGGTTTGGTTTTGGAGTTTCTGGCTCTGATTCAGTTTCATTATTTCCTCCAAGCTGCTGAGCCGTCACAACAGTGTAATCGGAGCTTATCACAGCAATCGATAATTCATTAAGTTTGTGTTTGTGTTTAGTGTGTACACGTGTTTCATTGTGTTGCCGTGACTCAGGAGAGTTATCAGGAAATCTGAGGGGAATAAAAGATTTTCTCCAAGTGAGCGATGACGGAGGAGGTGACAGAGCAACGGGAAAATTAGAGCCAACGTCTTTAAATCTTTGTTTTCATGGTATCAAGCTGAAAAGAGCAGCTTGTTGGATCTGAGTCATCAAGTCGTCATATTACTGACTGTTTGAAAAGATGCCTCTCATACTGGTTATTTCTAATGAAACCAGTATGAACCAATTCGAGCTGTTGAGATCAAAACAATTTTTCTTATTTATTTATTTGTTATTTATTTGTTTGTTTGTTGTTGACTGAACTCATTCCTGTGTGTTTGTGTGTTTTCAGGGTTCACGGGGGAAAAAGGCCTCCAGGGCCCGCGTGGCGTTAAAGGGCCGGTCGGGGTCGAAGGGGTTCAGGGAGAAAAAGGAGACGTTGGACCTGCTGGGCCTAGAGGTAGGGTGGTAATAACTCACACTAACCAGTACAGGATATATATAACCTTATATACAGGATCTACTTTGATACTTCATCACTCAGCGAACACATTCATCAAATCACCTTCACTCTTCCCTTCTTCTCTCGTCCTCTCCCTTCATCCATTTATCCAGATCGGTTAATATCCACACAAATCTCTGGGGTATTGATGTCTCCACCAGCTGGACACTGCCAGTGATAACCAACACACACACACAGACAGACACACACAGACACACACACACACACACCGCTCTGTGGAGGGAATCATAGCCGTGACTAACATGATAAGGCGCTGCAGTCTGTCTTGTGTCGACCTGTCATACTGTATATGTGTGTGTTTGTTTAGCCAACAGCTGGTGCCAATCACATCTGGGTTTGGCTGAAGTTTCTCCGGTGTTGCCGTCACTCACTCGTTCTCTGAACCTCAACAGTTTTTTAGGAATAAAGGATAAAGGTGACAAAATGATGAGAGTCAAGGGTTGAAAAGTTATAATTTGATCTCTCCATGTGACTGAATACATAAATGTTTGTAAAAGAAATTGTCTGATTTTGAGATTATTACTTGATAAGTGAAAAGTTTGACTTAGATCAAAGTCCCTGGAGCTAAAAGTTGTGATTGAGGGAAACTCTAAGTGTTTAAATCCCAGACATTCAGATTTCATCGTGTATTAAAATCAGTTTTTAAATCAAACCCGTCTGTGGCCTCCTGCGGCTCAGCAGTGGATCAGTGATGTGTGTCTTTTTCCTGCAGTGTTATTTAGCTGTAAGGATGTGGTCAGAGCTGAGGTGATGCTCACAGGGTGTTGTGCAGTGTTCGCTGCACTAATCACACACACGGACACACACGTGCACTAAATGCGACTGAGTGCCGAACTTGAAGCTGATCCTCTCACAGCTTCATGGCAAAACCAGACTTTGTGGTTTTCAAACCTGAGAATTAGCTCCGACTCTCTCTCTCTTTGGAACAGAATCATATTTTGAAATGAAAACAAAGGAGGAGAAGTCGTCTCCAGGCGTCTGATTGGACGGAGGTGTCGTGCGTAAACGTAGCATAATTCTCCAGAAACCACAAATGGATGGATTTTTAACTTATAGTCATTCTGTGGTTTTTTGCGATGCATTAACTTTTTCCACTAAGCAAACACTGTAAAAAATAGAATAAAAACATACCTTGACACTGGCTTAACTGTGGTTTATACTTCTATCTTTTCTCTTATGCCTACTTCTCTTTCAAAACCTCATCCACCCCGACATTAAGAGTAAGAATAAACACAGGAAGCGGAGCGGTGTCCACTATTTATACATGTTCTGTACATCTCAGGAAGGAGGTTACAGAACCGGCTATTTCAGAGGCTGCTAAGAAGTAATAAACGAGAGGAAATGGGTGGAGAAAAGTTATTTTTACTAACATTAAATCTGTCTGTGGTTGAAACATTGTTAATAGGGGGGGGGTCATGTAAGATCCCATTTGAATAATTCTCTCTTTGTGTTTCCTTTCTTCAGGTGACAGAGGAGAACGGGGGCCAAAGGGGGAGAAAGGGGATCGGGGCGACGGAGGAGAGAAAACAGGTGAGAGCAGTAACTCACTCCTCCTCTGTTCTCCTGCCTGTTTGCACCTGAGTCCTGTAACTGCTGGAAAATTAAACACAAACATCCACCGTGACCCCTGTGACCTGTGGCAAGCTGAAGAAATATGAATTTAAAATTGGATTTGTTGTGTTACTGGCGAGGGGTGAGTGCGGTGGGAAGGAGAGATTTTATTTTACCTCATGAGGATTATGATGCAGTCAGAGCTTCCCTCACGTTACACTGAATCTTAAAAGGAAACTACGGAAAGGATTAGATTAAAAGTACTGCATAGAATAAGGTATTTATATTGAAGCCACATTGAATTACTCTACTCATGTACTCTAAGGTGGTTAAATCTTTTAAAAATGCAGTGACAAATATGAATTGACGATGTACAGTAGCTGTTTGAGCAAAGAGTCTAATATGTTTCTCTAAAATGTGGTTAAGTTAAAATATCACGTGGCATGAAATTAAAATATCAACCTCAAATCCAGACTCAAGCAATCGAGTAAATAAATCCCCCTTTTTTTCCGGTTCATTCAACATCTCAACATCTCAACTGTGGTTATGTTCACGTGATTTATACGTAATACATCAATATTTTTGGTAAGATCCTTGCGGGACTCCACTGATGTAACATGAGCACAAACCGTACATCAGGACATGTGATCCAGACTCAACAGAGAATCACAGATTTACGAGCTGGTGACTTTATGGGATCTGATCCACCTGCCGGGCCGGTGCACAGAGCTGTGACCTCTTCTAAAGGCTCCGTAGATCTGCTTCTCCTCTCGCTCTGATCTCACGGTGTCCGGCCACGTGAAGAACAACCACATGGCCTCGTGCACATCAAAAGCTTTCGAGGAAACCATTATATACCCGAGCACATGTCATGTGGAGGTAATTTGAAACCTGGCACCGAACCCACCAACCTGCAGTCAGGTAGGAGGGAGAACATTAGTCCTCCTCATCTTCTGTCTTGGTTACATCATCACGTCAGTTGACTCTGCTCGTTTCAGAACCTTCAGAGACGGTTTCTCTCCTCACGTCGTTTATAAGACACGGATGTTTGATGTTTTCTGGAGAAAGTGAGACCACATGCTGCCGGCCGGCTGTCAGGAATATTGAATCGGCGTGTGATGCATTTTTCTGTCATCGACCCTCTGATGCACGACTGGGAGGTTTTTGTGTGAGACGCACATTCGTCCTCACGTGTGTCGGGCGTCAACACAAGTTGAACAAATCACCATTTAGGAGACGGTGTCACCGAAGGGATCCGACTCTTTGGAGCCCAGACTGGAGTCGTTTGAAAAGTGCAAAACAGAAACAGAGAAAACTTTCATCTGCTGTCTCTGCATTTAGGGTGAGGTCTCTTTACTCACCAGAACCGAGCCTGGAGCAGGGGACCAGAACCTCCACGACTCAAATACAAGTCGATAAAAATGTGTTCTCAGCTGCAGCTCGCGAGATGATGAAGCCAAATGTAGTTCTGTGTCTCTGCAGATGATTTTTTTTTGTTTCTAAATCTTTCCAGATGTTTGATTTTATGTCCCAGGCTTGAAAACTAGACACCATCGTGCGGTGGGATCACACCAGCTGCGAGCCATGAGTGCTCCAGTAGTCGTTACTGGGATACTGGGATCCGTGGGTTAAAAACACCAACGAGGGCCAGAGGCGTTGAGCCCTCTCGCCTGCTTCTCACAGCCGTGCTCTGCTCCTGGACCACACCTCGGTTCAGACTTGGCCTCCGTTCGGATCCACACACCTGCAGAGCTCCACGGCCGTGATGCTGTTACACTGCAGGATCTGTGACCCCATGCCAAGTGCAGCTCTGGAAAGGATTTCAAGTTTCGACTCTAATGACAAATTTATGTTCACCCCGGGACGCAGGATCATGAAAATGACATGTTACTGTAATCACGTGCACGTTCACCTGAAGCCAGAGCTTAAGATTTACGATATACGGTTATTTTTCTTTTTAACCACAGTTTCTATAAGTCAAGCTATGATTATTCTCCACTCTTCACTCCTGCTCAGTTTTTGATTTATACTCTCTTTTTATTTTTTGAACCTGTCACTAAAAGCAGAACAACACAACTCCACCGCAGTGTTGTGTAATGAAAACGATCCACATTTCTAATTTCCTGCAGACACACACACACGCAGGAATGCACACGATGAATCCAGCTCTTCTGTTATTTACAGTTTCATACAGTTTTAATCTTTAAAAGTCTTTTACATGGTTTCAATTAGTGAACGTGTGAGAATCTGGTCAGCAGATTTTTGGTTCCTGCTGGGTCAGAGCCAGGCTAACCGCTTCCCCCTGCTTCCAGTCATTATGCTAAGCTAAGCTAATTGGCTGATGCTTTTATATTAACCGTATTTACCAAAGTGTTGAAACCGAGTTTCAGCAACTTTTCACAAACAGATGGAGCCGATTAACTTTTGTTCTGAAGCCATTCTTTCCCGTCCCCTCCTTCCTTCCTTCCTTCCCTCCTTCCCTCCTTCCCTCCTTCCCTCCCTCCTTCCCGTCCCTCCTTCCCTCCTTCCATTTGTAATATGTGATCACTCCATATTCTGGCCTCCGTCAGGTAAGAACAGTCTGGTGCCTCCGCTGCTCGACCCACTTGGACGAGCAGCAACATCTCTCCTCTGGTTTCCTCCCTGGATGAAAACTCTCCGTTATAGCCTCTCGCATTAATTCTCTTGCTTCTGCGGAGAAGAGTTCAATGCTCGTTATAGTTCAAATTGGGGAAAGTGTCTATTTAATGGTTAATGTTCTGCACACGGGGAACGTGAAGCTTAAAGAAGTATCTGTTTTGATTTCTCACGTTTCTGTCCGTTAGCGTCACTGAGCTCAACCTGAAAAAGTCATTAAATACATAAAGTTCTCATTATTTGGTTGAATTCAGCGATTTGAGGCACATTTCCCAACACTGAAATAACGGCCACATTTTATGTTCTTATATTTCCATCCAAAAGATCTGACATGTGGATATTTTATGATTTTTCAAAACACAGTGAGGTTGGAAGCAAGTGTGAATTACATTAGAAAATGATTTCACCCAACGATGTGTTGAATGGCTCTAACTACGCCTCTGAAGCTCTTGGTTCTTCTCATGGACTTTTTTATAAAGATGGACGATACGTCTCCACTTCCTCCCACTAACCAGAAATTAACTATTTTTATTAGTTATTGGGAAAATAAACACTTGAACAAACCTCAGTGTGATAAGAACGACCTAAAATGACAGAAGTATTTATTTAACTATGCACTTTAACTTCTTAGTTATTCCATGTCCCCCAGGGGACGATTAAGACGCTTCACTTTTGGCCTTTTTGAGGGAAGTCTGAGTCGACATGAGACATCTGCTCCACGGAGGATTTCTCTGCTGCATCTCGACACAACAGGAACATTTTGTTTTGGTCTTTCCTCCACAATCAAGTCATTGCACAATGAATCCTGGGACACTTTGACCTCGGGAAGGATCCACCTTCGCTGCTCGGGGGATTATTAATTATTTTTCAGTACTGACAGAAAGAAAGAGCAGCAGGAAGCTGAAATATCTGGTTTTGATCTGCTGCCTGTGATATGAATGTGTGCAGCAGATTTGACCGTCTGATGTTATGGTGGATATTAAGTTATGATGAGCCAGTGAGGGCGAAGGGCTTCACTGTATAATGAGTGTTAAATGCTGCACAGTTAAAGTTTATGATGGTCTGGTGACACTGGTATCCTGTGGACATGATGCGTCTGGAGACACACTCCAGCACGTTGTCAACAGCCGTGTGTGTGTGTGTGTGTAGGTAGAAATATTCACACACACACACACACACAGACACACAAACAGGAAGAGGAGACATCACCACTGAGCCCCGTCTCATTTTCATGCATCTTAACTTCTCTTAATTTCCTCCTGGTCCCTTTTCAAAAACCTCTTTTTTATAATGTTTCTTTATCTCTCTTCATTCTACATCTTTTATTCTCACACGCTTCTCGTCTCTCCTCCATGTTTACACATCTTCTTTAGCAACAGCTGCTTATTTTTATCTTCCCATAAAGCGACCGGATAAACCTTTAGCAGATGTTTATCCAGTGGAGTAAATCATCTGTTTTACTGGTCTGTGAGATTATCGCTGGGTTAACGTGTCTTTGTTGTTCAGACAATGTTCGGACAATTAGTGAAACATTTTTTACATACAATTTCGAAACACAAAACCTCAGAGTAATTTACTTAAGTAAGTTTTTGAATCAAACACTTCGATCTGTTCATCTCAGTGTGTTTTCATATCAGTTTGAATTATGGCCACTTAAACATTCACAAGGGAAACAATCTTCTCAGTGTGAGTTCAGTTCAAATCCGTCTAAACAAATGTTTACAACAATCATTTTGTCATTTTTTGAATATGCAAAATGTTAAACACCCATTTGTGTTTGTGTTGCAGTGGAGGAGACCCTGGTGCGGCTGGTGAACGGGTCGGGTCCTCACGAGGGCCGCGTGGAGGTTTTCCACGAGCGCCGCTGGGGGACGGTGTGTGACGACGTCTGGGACCAGAAGGACGGGGACGTGGTGTGCAGGATGCTGGGATACCGAGGAGCGTCCGAGGTCCACAAGACCGGGCGCTTCGGACTCGGTGAGAGAATCTACAACACACGCAAGTCCTTGAAGGATCAGGGACAATGTTCTAGAATAAAGAGTGTATAAAAATCCAGCAGGAAATGAAAAATAAATATGGTTTCCCGAGGCACACGTCCTTGGTGATGTTTCCTGGTTGAAGCTTCGTTCTTTGCCGGTGGAGCGCTGTTGTTTTATCGATGCCCTTCAACGCTGCAGGGATTAATATGAAGGTTTTTATGAGGAAAGTCGTGAGAGCCAGACGTCGTCAAGAAGAGTCTCCGAGGTCGTATCCATCTTCCTCTCTCTCCACGATGCATCACTCAGTGTGGAAACAAGCTTTTGTTCCAGGGTTCGAGCTCCAGACATCAGCAGTGACTCACAGCCCGGCTGCACTCAATCTAAAACGAATAATCTGAAATTTAAATTTATGTTTTTCAGATGAGTCATTCACCTTCTTCTCCTCCCGTCTCACTTTACTTTGTGCAAACAGACCAAACCTCCAAGATCCCTGTGAAACGTTGAGACTCTTTTTTCTAAATGATCCTCTGGGTGTAACCCTGAGATCACACACAGGGTTTGTGCGACTCAACGCCTATTTGTGTGAAAGTGTAACACTTTGTTGTGACCTTGGCCTGTAAACAGTTCTGTAAGTGTGCGTTGAGTAAACAGTTTGAAAAGGTCAGAGTCCGTCAAAGTAAATTCAACGGAGCAGCTGAGGCTGGACGTAGTGAACCTCGTTTTCCATCTCGTGTGTGTATGTGTGTGTGTGTGTGGCGGGGGGGGATGTCTCATGCTGCTGTCAACTGTCAGCTGATGTCTCTTTGTTGTGTTTTTGAATATTAGAAGCACATTGGGTGACCGAGATGATGGTTTGCTGAACTTTCCCTTTTTTTTTGTTTAGAAGTCGACCTGTAAATGAAGCATTTGGATCAGATTCTGCAGGAATATGAATCATCGAGACCTTTTTTTATAGACGCACATTGTCAATTACGTTTATGACGCACTGGTCACCTGTTTATTTACAGTTATTTAATCCTAAAACATGTTGTGTGTCCAAATTGCATCAAATCGGCTCACACAGGCAGACATATCTGAAGATATATATCAACTTTTAAATGCAACATTTGGATCCTCTGTGGCTCCTCCTCATATTTCTCCCTCTCATTCCCAGCCCATGTTTTATTTCTAAGGGAGCAGAGAGGGGGGGGGGCGTCGTGCCAAAACAAAAAGCTCTTAGTGAAAAGAGAGATTTGATTCTGGATTTTTTTGGGGGGGTTCAATGTAAATACAAAAATGACTTTAATGCTGTTAGTCTGTTTTTCACTTGAGAGTGAATGTGTCCAATGATGATCTAAACTTCATGCTGTTTTATTTTTCTTTTAATATCCTGTTGCGCAACTCGAGCTTTAATGTAGTCAAAAAAAAAGTTGAAACTTCCCCGAACCCGAGTCTGCACTTTCAAAAGAAAAACATATTTCACACTGAACGTCTTCCAAAACACAAAAACACACAAAGTCTCCATCAGGTTTCTTTGCTGCTGACTCACAATGAAGTTGATTTAGACGGCTCTTTAAAGCAACTTTCTTTCACTGGAACAACACAACATAAAACACACGGAGGCGAGAGATTCATGAGTCACAACACGTCTGTGCGGGCTCGTTTATCTGAAACTCGCTTCAAAAGATGCAGGAAGATGCTGAGTCGGCACAACAGATATTTATATACATGTACGGGTTTGTCTAGACGAAGCAGGCAATAGACAAAAGTTCCACATTTTAATAAAAGGCAATTGAAGTTGGTATTTAATCTTGAAATAATCTGAAAACCCTCAGAGTCTGTTCGAGCCGAACGCTGAGTATCCTCTCGAACCCCAGAGTGTCCGGGACTTTCTGAAACTCTCCAGTGGTTCTGCTTCCACAAACAGGATCCAGAGTTTATAGTGAAAAAAAGCATCCTGCCAAAAGATCTGCCGAGCAGCTGGGACGCTTTTATTACCAGATATGATTTTATCTCTGTGAGGAAGCACTCGCGGGTCTCTGTGTCTCAATCAGACTCTTATAAAGCAGAATAATCAGGGAGAATTCACGTAAATGCAACCGAAAAATGATTTTAATATCACCAGAATCGTGAACATGGAGGACCTATACTGCAGCCGGCCACCTGGGGGCGATGGAGATGCCTCATTTGTCGTCTGTCTTTGTGTACAGTCTGTGTTTATGACCTTTACACTACGTGTGTACACAGAGAGGCAACGTGTTCAGTCTCATTTCTCTGACACAGACGAGGGAAAGTGAAGCATGAAGGAGCTTCAACAGCTGCTGCTCACGTCCAGATGTGGAGTCTGTCCTGGGCCGCTGCAATTATATTCATAATCATAAAAGAAAACTTGGGTTAGATCATTTTCATTGATTGCGTTCCACGTGTCATTTGTTCTGTAGCGGAGATGGTGGCCTTGTTTACGAGTTTCCTGGAAAGCGGATCTTCATGTTTTTCTGTTCATAAACACGAGCTTGTTTTTACTGGACGGAATATTTTTCCAAAACAAGACAGAGAAGGAAGAGAAAGACAAAAGAATACAGATGTTAGAAAAGAGGAAAAGTTAAACAAAAGCATGGCCAGGGAACTGCTTCATGGAGTCGACTCCTGCCCCCCCTTCTCTCTGCATCGTCTAATAACCAACACGAGATATGAGATATGAGATATGAGCTACATCTAGAGTTAGCGTTGCCTGATTGAGGTATTTACATGGCCTCGCTCCCTCTCATGCTTTTCGCCCTTCATCCTTCTCTCCGTGCAGGAACTGGTCTGATCTGGATGGACGACGTGGCGTGCACTGGGAAGGAGGACACCATCCACCAGTGCAAATTTCCTGGCTGGGGTAAAACCAACTGCGGCCACGTGGAGGACGCTGGCGTCACCTGCACCGTCTAACCCCGGCATCGATCCTGCTCCTGCTGCTGCAGCGGCGGCTCAACGTCTCCTCGAACTGTGCCTTCCTTTTTTAAAGCCGCTCCACGGTGAACAACAAGGTCCCGCTGGTGAAGCCACAGGACCGAACCATGGGGGCGAATGCAAAGACTAAATTCTGGTTCTTATCGACTGCGTAGTGAGAGATTTGACTGAGTCTCCATCAGACTGGATCCCGGATGCTCACCTGTGAAGGGGTCAAAGGTCAGCTTTTTGTGAAGTTGCCCCTCAGATCTGAGATCGGCTGGTTGCTTTGTGGTGAAAAAAAACTTGATTTGACGAATCACATATTCAATAAATCGTCCCGTCGTCTCCGAGCTGCTGACGAGCTGAACCGGCTCATAAGGGAAAAACCGATGAGACTGTGATGGACGACCGCTGGTGAACTGGTGTTTCATCCACAGGCAGCTGCTCTTCTCCGTCTCCTGTAGAAACGGCTTTTGTGCTTCATCATATTCCGATTTTTCAGCCCTGATATCCGAGTTTCTAAATAACTCAACATTCTCCTGTCACGTTATCTTTTTCATGTCTGAACCGTAACATCTGTGTGTCCTTTAACGTGCTCATCACCAAAACCACTGCTTCACTCTGTGCTGTTATATCTGTAAAGAAAGTACGAGTCTGCAGCTAACAGGGTTTTTGGAATTGGACGAGAGTCACTGCCGTGGACAGATGAAGTGATTATGAAGAGAAGGGAACAGATGAGTATAAACAGATGGATGCTGGGACGCCTGCCCTGCACAATTTATAACAGTGGGTCTGTCGGTGTTTACTGCCAAACTGTTGGGTTGTTTCAGTATTAGTGCGCTCACACACACATACACACACACACAAACACACAGACTAAACCAACCATAACATAACAAGTGTATTCTTCTAATTTGTACTCCTCTCTCGGTGGGTTTTAAACTTTATAGCTCCTCTCTCATCCAGCCAAGTTGGTACCTCCCAAGCGTCCTGGCTCTCGTCTCCGTCTGAGCTCAGAGAACCGACCCGACCACACGCTGGAGCAGAACATGTGCAGGAACCTGTGTCTTCACGCAGCCCTGATTTATGTACGAAGCGGGGGGGAATATTATTCATGCACCGTGAACTTCTCTACCCTCCACGGGCTTGTAGTTAAATTTCCCTTCGCTCTTATAATCTGTGGAGTCCTCGATCAACATGTCTCCGCCCCACTGGCATATGAATACCGATATAAATTTTGACCCGCGGCCAGAAATGACTTTTTCTACCTCATGTTAAATGGCCGCCTTGGTGTTTGACGTGGTTTCTGTTTTTTTATAGCACGACTCTGTCAGAGAAACCAGATTAAAGCATGAAAAGAGGGAAGGGGAGTTAAAGCAACACAAAAGGGAATCGTGGGCAGGACACATGTTTGTGTTGTGTATTTTTACGGCTCCAGCTGCCGGAGGCTCGGCGTCCGTCACATTCTTTTGTGAACGTGATATCTCCAGAACGTCTTGAGAGAATTTCTTCCAACGTGGTACAAATGTTCACCTCTGACCTCGAGGATTAGCTGATTCGACTTGTGGTCGGAGGTCAAAGGTCACGGCGGCCTCACACAACACGTTTCTTTGGCCTCTGTAATGTGATATATCAAGTCTTCCTTCAGGGGATTACTTCTTTGGGCGAAACAAAAAAACGTGTATAATTCATACCATGTTTTATGATGGAGTAACTTTTTATGCATGTCAGCATTACTACAGATTGTTTTTTGTATTTTATTAAACAAGCATAGTTAAAAAAACATCACAACTTTTACACCTGAGACCAGAAGGATTTTTAGTTTTAATTTTCACCTTCTTCTGTTTGATTTTTCACTTTTACAAAAGCAATAATACTTTTAAATGTTTGTCACTGTGACAACCGGGACTTAAAGACACCAGCGCTGCAGGCTGTGGCTGCAGGAGAGTTCAATGTTTCATATTAATATTATTATCATAGCACTCATTAGAGCTGAATGTGTTAATTAACCAATAAGTCAATCAGCAGAGCAATTATAGGGAAGAGGTTTTGATCCATCCATTTCACCCATTTTCCTGCATTTTCCTCCATCTTTTGGATATAATACATACAAATTGCTCAGGAAAATCATGCTGGACTTTTATTATTGCATATTTTATGAGCGCAAACAATCTATTAAATGATTAAATGATCATCATCTTCAAAACACCTGAATATACTCAATGCATATCTTAATATTTTAAATGAACACTCAGTCAGACTGTTATGTATTAATTTCTGTTTGGTAGAGCACTTGCCAGGAATCTGATAATCAGTCAGTAGAGGGCACTGCTCTGATGGGGTCATCTTTACCATGGGTGTCCCTAATATCCCACAGTGCATTGGGGCCATTTTAAAGCCTCCCACCCTGAATCAGAGGTGTGTGGCAGGGGTTTGAAATTGGATTTCTGATGAAAGGGGCCTCAGCCGGTGTCCAGGGGTCTGGAACACGTGAGGACGTCTTCACTCTCGTGTTTGGTCTGTTAGTTCTGGTCGCTTGATTAAACGAGGGCATGTGTACGTGTACGTGTTCTCACAGCTCTGAAGATTCTCAGAGCCAGAGTCTGAGTTCGGGTTCTTGTGAAGTGTTGCCAGACGGGTCCGGCCGGCACCTGGCTGGGACTCCAAAGGCCTGTTTGAGGATCATGTTCCCGGCAGCCTCCAAAATATGCAGCTTGATGTAAGGAGGCGGATGTGGAGTTGTTCTGCAAAGCCTTGCTGCAAGTTGTGTGTGTGTGTGGGGGGGGGTTGATGAAGAGCACCTGAAGCTCACCCTCTTCATCTTCATCGTCGATATCCAGGGCTAGCTCTTGTATATCCTGCTCCCCTCATGACCTCAGCCTTGTTTTATTTCACTCCTGTTCACTAGAGGTCGAGTTTGTGTAGATGGAACCTTCCATTTCTGAAGATTGATCATTGACATCATGTCGGACCAAGTGAAAACCCTCTGAGACGTCCCTCACTGGAGAGTCTCTCTGCTTCTCACCTGATTTAGAACCTCACTAAGTCTCTGGAGGTTTTAAACCAGTGGGTGACGTCCCGGTGGGTTTGGATCCTCGTCTCGCAGCTAAATGTATTTCAACAGAAGTAATTACCTGTCTATCAGAGCTCAGGAGGTTATGAACGACTGTGACAGGGGTTTCCTGATGCCTTAAAGCCTTATCTTTCAAAATAAGAGCACTTAAGTGCACTTAAATTTCAATTTTTTCCTCTGAAGGATTTTTAAAGGGATTTGTTTTCATGTAAACTCGGTTACACTAAGACCTTTGTACTACTTTGTCATAACGGCTCTGAGCACTTCTGCATATACACTTGTGTGTGTGTGTGTGTGTGTGTGTGTGTTTGTATTACATTGTGCTGGTCATAACACATTTAAGGGCTTTGGAGTTAACGTACAGGAGTAAATTCTTAAATCAAACATGATCATGTCAAGAAAATACATTTGCTTAAAGAAATACACAACTTTTTACTTAATGTTCTGTAGATTTTTGTACCACTAAAAAATGTTGTATATGCACTGCTGAAATAATAAACTGTAGATTTGTTTAAACGGTTGAACTGTGTTATTACTCCTGGTGATGGAGGTGAAGTGGAAACAGGCTCTTCTCAGACGTCCACAGGTGAAGAGAGCGGGGGGGTGAGCCGTGTACGAGATGTGACTGACGGCTCTGATGGGTAATTACATGTATGATCGTTTCCACATGTGAGGTTGATGCAGAGATGATTGGCTGAAAAATCAGCTGATGCGTGGACACACACGGACGACAGGAAGAACAAAGACCGTGGAGATGATTGAGTTCAAGAGAAGTTCCACCCGTCCTCCAGAGGGGTGCAGGTTTAATATTGTTTATTTGATGCAGTAAATACGTATGAAAGTGGAATTCCTATTACACATGTGTAGATAGTTAGATGATCCATTAGGCTGTAGCTAGGTGGGAAGGTGGGTGGATGGATGGATGGAGGGATGGATAGATAGATAGATTCATTGTGTAGAGGGATAACTGGTCCTTTATGAGGACGAGGAGCCGGAATGTGATCTGTTGACATGTGGATGTGGAAGACTGGGACTTTCTGTCTCTCTCTCTCTTTGATTCTCTCCATTTCTTGTTTCCTCTGAGGAGGGATGAGCTCATGTTTGTGGCCTCTGCTGCACAGAGTCGTCCAGAGGGAAGGATCACATATATCATTTCATAAAACATAGAGCAGTGAGAGGAATGTTATGTGCATCGCACGTGTCATCAGATCACATTCCTGCTCATCGTCCTCATAAAGGACATCTGTCTGTTTGTCTGTCTATCTATCTATCTGTCTATCTATCTATCTATCTATCTGTCTATCTGTCTGTCTGTCTGTCTGTCTGTCTGTCTGTCTGTCTGTCTGTCTGTCTGTCTGTCTGTCTGTATCTATCTATCTATCCATCTATCCATCTATCCATCTATCCATCTATCCATCTATCCATCCATCTCTCCATCTATCCATCTATCCATCTATCCATCTATCTATCTATCTATCTATCTATCTATCTATCTATCTATCTATCTATCTATCTATCTATCTATCTATCTATCCATCTATCCATCTATCCATCTATCCATCTATCCATCTATCCATCTATCCATCTATCCATCTATCCATCTATCCATCTATCCATCTATCCATCTATCCATCTATCCATCTATCCATCTATCCATCTATCCATCTATCCATCTATCCATCTATCCATCTATCCATCTATCCATCTATCCATCTATCCATCTATCTATCTATCTATCTATCTATGCACCTGACATAGAGTTTATAACAACACTGACCTCAGCTGGCAATATAGCAGTACTACAACTGTAACCTTTTGAAATCTTTATATATATACATTATTTTTTTAATAAATATTTTCTACAAGTAAATCAATCTGCTCGGTGTATCTGAAAGAAGCAGATTAGTTTCTGTTTTCAGATAATACAATTTAAAAAAACTGATTTAAAAAATATTGATTTTAAAAAACAAATGGTTTTAGACTTTCTTAAATCTCTTTGATTCAGAGGCTGGTGGTTTTTCTCGCTTCTGTAATTCATCTGAATCATATCTTGTCAGATATGATATTATTTCTATAACATAATGAAATAAAGCCCGTGGCTCGGTTTGTCCCTCTCGAGCTCCCGTACCGTCTCGCCCGGTTTGAAAGTGAAGCGGGGAAACGCTGCAGTTGAACTGTTGTGACGCGGAGCTAAAACGAAAACAGGTAAAGTTTCTTCTGAGAAGCGAACTTCAGATTATAATCTCCACAGAATCAATTTTTATCAGATTATCTTCGTGTTAATTTGTCGAATGATTCAACGCCACCGATCAGTTTGCGTCCGGACGTTAAATTGAACCTTTTTTACATGAGGTCTGGTTGCTGCCGTGTTGCCTCCTTCTCTAAATGTAATGAAACCAAGTTATTTTACAGTTGTCAGAGTTTTAAAATTTAAATTTCATCCTTATCTTCGGTTGTCGAAAAGTGTAAAAAAAACAACGTTATTCACGGTACAAGTTTGAGGCGTTTTACTTTACGTCACTCCGCCGCTTTTGACGTTACTACACCAGACTCCGTTCAAAAAACGGCCTTTTATCGTCTTTTCACGTTGTCATGGTCACGAACAAGTTCCTTGAATACAAAATGAAATAAAAATACGTAAAGTTATAATTCGGCTCCTATAAACCAAATATCCACGTGTGCACTGTGTGTGTTTTGACTGTGTCTCTGTTTCCCTCTGACAGCATGGCCTCCTCTTCCTCGTGCACCGATGAAGATTCATTCAAAACCCCCAAAGCCATCAGGGTGAAGAGCTGTGGGATCAATGGGATCAATGGTGGAACCCCCATCACCATACCAGCTTCCCCCTTCATGAAGAAGCTGGGCTGCGGGACTGGAGTCAATGTTTACCTCATGGACAGGTGTGTGTCTGTTTGTGTCAGTGTGTGTGTGTGTGTGGCACATAACGAATATCCACATGCTTCATTTCATATTAAAGATCCATCACCACAAACTGTGCTCAACATTAACTGATATATAACTTACCAGGCAAATATACTAATGTTGTCAGCTTGGGCTTTATTGCTGTGGTTTATTATCATAATCTATAACTACTGAGATTTCTCCTTTTCAGGATGGGGAAGCTGAACGCGTCTCCCTGGGCCGTGAAGAAGATCAACAGCAAGTGTGCGGGGAGGCAAGTGGCCGTTTACCAGAAGCGTCTGAACGAGGAGGCCAAGGTGCTGAAGGGAATCGTTCATCCCAACATCGTCGGTGAGACTTTTGGTTTAAAACAGGTAGACTCTCCACGTGAGGCCAAGTCAAAGTTTTAAACAAAGCATGTTCAATTTAAATTATCAAAAACTTTAGTAAAACAGTTGATAAAAGCTGCCAAACATTGTAAGACTCATCTATAAATACTATTATATGAAAAGATGTAATTATCTTTGCTCCAAAGTAACAGCAATACAAACATAATACTAAAAAACTCTTAACTCTTTAAGACATGTGGCCGCAAAGTGATGGAATAATCTGTGTACTGATAATAAAGTTCTGTATTGTGTCTTTAACTGTGTGTGTGTCTGTGTGTGTGTTACCCCTCATCAAGGTTTCCGTGCCTTCGCGACGGCCAAAGACGGATCCAAGTGTCTGGCCATGGAGTATGGGGGGGAGCAGTCGCTCAACGACCTCATCGAGAAGCGGCGAGCGGACGGCCTGAAAGCTTTCCCCGCCGCCAACGTAGAGAAGGTGGCGCTGCATGTGGCTCGCGGCCTCCAGGTAAATCACTGACACTTCTCTATCAGTAGATACCATCATTTAGATGCACGTGGAAATACAGGGATTCTTTCATCTTCGTCTCGGCAGTATCTCCACAACGAGAGGAAGCTGCTGCACGGGGACATGAAGTCCTGCAACGTGGTCATCAAGGGCGACTTTGAGACTGTGAAGATCTGTGATGTGGGCGTGTCCCTGCAGCTCGATGAGAACATGAGAGGTCAGCTGGGTTCTTCAGTCACGAACGATGACACACTTTGATTTGAAAATGTAAAAGGATTCAATGATTTTTCACAAGTTATGGGACATTTATAAACTTTATTTTCCAGCTACTCTGCCATTGCATTAAAAAAAGTAAGTTCCAGAAATGATGTTGCGGTGGACGGAGGTGAAAACGTCAAATTAATGATTTGATCCTCTGTCTTGAAGTTTTCTAAATAAACTTTGCGCCTGCGGTCAGATTTTAATTTGTGGTTCTCGTGGTTCTCGTGGTCATATACCAGCTGCAGCTCATCTTGAATCTGTGAGGAGTCATGATTTGCATTAATCATGGATAAAAACACACAACAGAGAATGTTTGGCTGTAGACGATTGTTTACAGCAGCTGATTCACTTTGTTTCTCTGCCCAGACAGAAACATGTAGTTCATGTTGTCAGCCAGTGGGGGGTCTCGGCCCTTTTGGGTTTAATTTAATCTAATTACGAATTCTCAGATCCTCCTTTGTGACAACATGGCCACAGATCACAAGCTTTGATTGTTAATGATAATGTAATTTAGATGATTGTGACATGGAATGTTGTGTACTCCGATTATTGTTCAGTGAAACGTGAGTTTTTATTGAAGCTGCTTCTCTTCTTCTTCTTCTTCTTCTTCTTCTTCTTCTTCTTCTTCTTCTTCTTCTTCTTCTTCTTCTTCTTCTTCTTCTTCTTCTTCTTCTTCCTCTTCCTCTTCTGCTTCTTCTTCTGTCCTCAGTGTCGGACCCGAAGGCGGTGTACATCGGCACGGAGCCGTGGAAGCCGATGGAGGCTCTGGAGGAGGGAGGAGAGATCAGCGACAAGGCGGACGTCTTCGCCTTCGGCCTGACTCTGTGGGAGATGATGTCTCTGGCGATGCCTCATCTGGAGATGCTGGGGGACGACGATGATGAGGAGGATGAAGGTGAGAGAGGGATTAGAAGTTTCTTTATTTTGAGGGTTCATTAGGAAACAAAGGTGAAGAACCGCAACCTTACAAGCATACGAGAATCTACATCCAGACCAGCATCAGGTGTTAAATACCAGAAACCCTTGTGTTTCAGAGGACTCGATGGAGGACAGCTTTGACGAGGACGCCTACTACGAGAGGCTGGGGACGAGGCCGGCGCTGGACGCTGAGGCTCTGGGCGGCGCCTACCGGAGGATGGTGGAGCTCTTCTATCTGTGCACAGAAGAAGATCCCAAGAAGAGACCCTCAGCCGCCCAGGTGGTCCAGGCCCTGGAGAGCAACGCCCCGCTGAGCCAGACGCAGAGCGAGGTCATCGTCATCGACTGATCGTCACGTCTGAGCAGCAAATTCAGAATAATGGAGTCCGGTCAGGATTTCAGATAAAAGATAAATTAAAGGATTAAAGACGGCAGGTTGTATCGGCAATACTTGAATCAGCAGGTCATGTTTGAGGTTTTTTGTATTTAGAAACACAAACTACAACCTCCATGACGTAAATATAGAAGAAACCATATCGTCACTGGTCAAAGTGTCGTTTGAATTCAGCCACTGGAACCTCTTACTGTAAATTCTTCATTTGTATGTTTGTCTTCTCTCTCTTGTTCGGTCGACTTTTATTGTAAATGTTTATTCTTTACTTTCATTACTTGTCACTTTCTTCCATATCTTTGTGGACTTTCTATCATTGTAGACTTTGCTGTGTCACAAAATTTGAGTAATAAACCACAACAACCTGTTTTTATTTTATTTATTGTCTTTTTAAGTCTCTATTCGTCAAAATTTGACTTGCATTAATAGTTGTACAGAAAAAACTATGAAACAATCTATTTTTAAATTAACTTATAACATGGAAAGGAAAAGTCACCGGAGCCTATATTTGACCTGTCAAAGATTTAGTGATAACTTCTTAATTCTAAAACACATAATACATCTCTGAATATGTTCTTTATTAGAGCCTGTTTACATCTCTCTGCTGATTAAGTAAAACCATGATTTCTCATAAAAGAGCACAAATGTTCTTAAAAGCTTCAGTGTGCAGAATTTAGTGACATCTAGTGAAGTATCAGCTTGCAGCTGAATACCCCCCCCCCACACACACACACACACACACACTTTCCAAACATGGCAGAGGACCTGTGGTAGTCTTCAGTCCACATATAAACTCAAAAGTTGATTAGTTTGTCCAGCTAAGGCTACTGTAGAAATACAATAAGAGAATTAAAAACAACAACAACCTTGGAGAGAACACGTGAAGCACTGTCTCCTCTGAAACTACTGCTGACGAATGACCACGAGAGGGCGCTCCAGACAGGAGAAGAGAAAACGTACACACACACACACAAACGCACACACACACACATACAAAAACGCAACACACTGTTTCCTCAGTACTATTTCCCCGTAAATCATTTTCTGTTCGAACGCAAGAAAAACATCTGTCCTGTAACAGCCGTTTTGAAATGGAGCGTCAGAGGGCTGTTGTGACTGCAGGTATAAATACGGAAGCTGCCTTATCGTGTGCATACTGGGGGATTAGCTCAGATGGTAGAGCGCTCGCTTAGCATGCGAGAAGTAGCGGGATCGATGCCCGCATCCTCCACTTTTTGTTTTTATTTTTATTTTTTCTATTTCGCTCGGGTCTTATTTCACCAACTCATTGATTTTACGAGACACCGTTTCACCAGATCCATGTTTTTCATTCTCCTGATTCACTTCTGTTCTTCTGTAGTTCCTGTGTTTCGTGTCATAACAAGAAGATCTCTCACTTAAACAAGCTGCGAATGAAGACGACACACAAACCTCTTCAGAAGTCTATCGAGTAGAGCAACATTAATACGTGTGAACGAATTCAATAAAGGGTTCTTTATGAAGTAAATATGACTTATTGAAATGTGTTGTTGATTATAAAGAGTAAAACTTACAGTTACAGTTCTTTCTAAATCTGCAAGTTTAACAGGAATCCAAAGATGTCCCCCTACTTTTAAGAGTCCTTTATGTATTTCTGAATAAAGTTATGTACCGGTAGTCCGTTATGGGGTTTTCCACAAATGTGTGTCACATTCGATCTGCTCACACGGGGGATTAGCTCAGATGGTAGAGCGCTCGCTTAGCATGCGAGAAGTAGCGGGATCGATGCCCGCATCCTCCACTTTTCATTCTTCTCCACCATATACGTCATAATTAACACGAGGAGGAAGAAACGTCAGACATTCAAACTGTGAAACAACTTTACTCTCACGTCAGACTTTATACTCAAAGACAGTTTGCCAATGCTAACGTGCCCTGCCATAAAAATCTGAAAAAAAAATAAAGATCTTATTTGTAAATCAGAGTTTTTAATGAGGATCAAAGTAAAAATCCACCACTTTACAAATCCTTTGTAGAATCTTTAATGAAATGACGTCACACTGTTGACACGGGGGATTAGCTCAGATGGTAGAGCGCTCGCTTAGCATGCGAGAAGTAGCGGGATCGATGCCCGCATCCTCCACTTTTCATCATCATTCTTCTACATCACACACGTCATAACTAACACAAGAAGGAAGAAACTTGAAGATTAGGTATAAGAAGACATTTAAACTGATACATGTTTACTCTCATGTCAAAGACAGCACGCTGAGGTGCCCTGCAATAAAAAGCTGAATTTATGAACAAAGACTAAAAAACAAAAACAATATCTTGCACATCAATGTGCCTGTGAGTACGTTTATTGATTTACTCACCATCTTTAAAATCCTTTTCGAGGATTGAGGAACCTTGTCACTGTGCCCTCATCCCTCAACTTTTTCTTTCCCCTCCACCCTCCTGACATTTCCTGATAACATCAGATAAATGTTGATGAACTGCTGATGTCCAAGCTTTAGATCTGTAATTCCTACAAAGAGTTCTTTGTGAAATAAATATGACTTTAAGCTTCTTTCTCTATGAATAATAATCCTATATATATTTATTTTATGTAGAATATTATAAAATATTTACACCCTGTTCAGCTCGGAAAGAAGAAAAATATTGTTTCTGTTAGTTTTTTGTAAATCAGAGTTTTTAATGAGGATAAAAGTAAAATCCACCACTTTAAAAAATCCTTTAGATTCCATAGAATTTATTCTGAGATGATGTCACATGACAGGCACGGGGGATTAGCTCAGATGGTAGAGCGCTCGCTTAGCATGCGAGAAGTAGCGGGATCGATGCCCGCATCCTCCACTTTTCATTTACTCATCATCCTTCTTCTACGTCAAACACGTCACAACTAACACACAGAGGAAGAAACTGCACGTGTCGGACATTTAAACTGTGAAACAAGTTTACTCTCATGTCAAAGACAGCAAGCTACATTCTCTGCATTAAAAAGCTGAATTTACGAACAAAGTCTAGCTTCTTTCTCTATGAATAATAGATAAAGCCAAACGTTTCATCCTGGCCTCAGTTGTGTTTCCTCAGATAAACTACACTTATCTGTACAAAAGATTTATGAAACTTGACGGACACTTTGTGAATATTTGTGCAGAAAAGATATATTGAAGAGTGTAGAAGGACTTCAGGAGCTCGGTTGAGAAAGCGAATGAATGAAAGAGGCTGGAAAAGTTTATGAAAGAACATAAAGGTTTGTCAACATAGAAGTGAAAGCAGCACCAGTGATTAACTGAGTTTAATTCATACATTGAATTGAATAAAACATGAACACATGAAGGGTGATCAGACGGGTTTGTCATTTTTTAAATCAGCCATACAGACTTTAACACTTTTATCAAACATCCACATCAGTCGACATGGAAACCCAATCACACACTGTTCAGCTGTTTGAGTGTTTCTCTCAGAACGACCCTCGTCATTCCTGTTCCTCCTGTGATGAAGAGGTCGGCCAGCTTGGTTTGGGAAGCAGCATCTGAACCAGTCTGCGGGCGGAGTCGGTCCCGGACGCCATCGCTCTCTCACTGGCTCGCTTTCTGCTCCAAGTGGCCAAAAGTTTAAGGTATCAAAAGGTCTCTTTTTAGTAATATCCTGCCGGCAAACGTCAATGCAGAGTAAGAGCAAGCAGAAGCAGCGAGGGTTTGTCCTGACCTCAGATCTGAGCCGGGCAGCGCAGTCCGTCTGCTCGCTGCCTCGTGCTCACGTCTTACATGAAGTCATCGGAATCGTTACCGTCCTGCAGACAGCATGTAATAAGGCATTTAGAGAATTCATCAGATAGATAGATTGATCAGTAGATCAGAGTTTATGACTTCTCTTGGCTGGTGGAAATCCTTACCTCATTACTCTTCATATTTTCCTCCTTCATCAGTGTAGTATAATGCCTGGAAAGAGAAACAAGTATTAACAAAAACAAAATTCAAATTCGACAACTTTCTTTTCCTCGGTTTTTCTGATCGGAATTTTATACCTTGAATTTTAGAGCCTGAATCTGACACTGGATACTTGGACTTTACATTTTCTACATCTGATTTAATTTAACTGAACAAGAGCAAGATAAATATATCTTCTGAATATTAGACAAAGTTTCGCTCCATTAAGTTTCTGAATCGCACAACTTGAATTACAAGTTGTGAATTTCACAAAGCGAACATCAGATCTCGCTCTCTCTCTATGACCAGCAGCTCATATACCTGAGATCATCCATCTCTTTTCTCATCTTCTGGTCTTCCTTCTCTCTCTTCTTCTGATCTTGGATCAGAGCTTTCTTCTCGTTCCTCTCCTCTCTGTCTCTCGACTCTTTCTCAGCCGCCAGGTCAGGGTATCGCTCTTCTTTTGTTTTGTCCAATCGGTTAACTATCTCATTGACCTTCTTCTCCACCGCCACGATCTTCACCTGAGAAACAAGGTGCAGATATGGAAACCTTGAAACAAAGGCTGTGATAAATCATCTCAATGAACATGAAGCTGTCATTAAATTTATTGAAAGTCTTTTATTTCAGCTGCGGTTTACTGACCGCTTTACTGTGATGGAATCCGATCTGTCCCACGTCCATGTCTCCGGTTTTCTTCAGGTTGGCCCACGGTGTGTAAACCACGTTGATGTTGTTCATCTTACAGCCTGGACACAAACACAGGGAGCTTGAATTCAACCTAACGCTCAACAAAGGGTATGCATGGGAACCCAGGAGACAATCCGCTTGTTGAAAAGTCTCAGAGCCTGTGAGGACGCAGGTGTTTACCTTGGATGCTGTTGTTCTTCACCAGCTGTGCACAGTCTATCAGCACCTCCGGAGGTATACTCTCCATGGTCCCACCCTGGAAAAGACACAGTGACAACCATCTAAACATGTGAAGATAGAATGAATCAGTGTTGTCAGGTGTCACAGCCTGAATGTGTGAAGGTGCTCTTCACTGTGTGGACTCTTTACCTTTGGCAACCTCAAGTACACGTGAGCCGAAGACAGTTTGTCCACATGAAACCTGGACATTGAAAAAAAAACATCTGTTGTTGAGTTTTAAAATACAACATACATAAATGTTTGTTAATAATTAGATCGGTTTCTCAATCTCAGAACTAATATTAACATTAATGAAAAGAGGATATAAAATGTAGGAAATAACAAAAGGTGTAAGAGAGTCTAAACTGACTCAGAAGGTTGTTTACAAATCATTATGCTAAACTAATAGAAAAACCCTATTCTCTATCAGATAATTCCAATACTACATGATGTTGTAACACAGTTAACTTTACTTTAAGTCACTTAATTTGCACAAACTTGATTGAAAAATAAAAGACATAAAAGTGAACCCCCACCAGATGTCTTCCGGCCAGCCATACTTGATAAGATCCTCATCTATAGACAGAAACAACACGAAGATTAGGTATATAAATCATGGCTAATGCTAAATATGGCACTAAAATTATAATAACGATGCTAACGCTCTTACTCTCATACTTGTCCTTCCCCATGTAGATGGTGTGAGGAGGCTCCACCGCTGCCAGAAGAGGAATTATTCATTAACACATTAGTTCACAGTAAATATGAGTTTGATAAAAACACAAGAATAAAACAAGTTATAGAATCTGTAGCGGTGCCTGTAGCCGGCTAGCAGGCTACAAGCTAGCATGTTGCTAACCCAGTTAGCTCAACTCACCGGCGCTCGTGAAGTAAAAAACCATTTTTACACGAGTTCAAACTGGACGACAGCTGATGAGGAGCGAGAGAAGTGAGACTGGAAACCAGTAAAGTGTCAAAAACCAGTGAGTTCAGATCAGAGGAAAACCACAGAGACGGGTCTGACACCTCAGCGTGTGCACGTTCACCCCGGAACCACATACAGGTCTGTCTTCAGAGTAAAAGCACGGCAGCGAACACGTTTGAACTCCATCTGACGTAAAGCATAAAACACAATACATTACAGACACATCTATATTAATAGCAATGCATCCTAGAAAATACTCAAGTTATTATTTGTCAAGCCACCTCACGTTTATCACAGAGCAGCTTGACGCATGGATAGAGTGGGGATTTATTTTGAAGGCCACTAGAAGCAGGAACACTGCGCTTGTATTGTGGTATCTGGAATTGTCACTTCCGCTTCCGGTAGTCAGACGCGCGCTGTTCAAAACACGGAGAAGAAACGCGGGCAGCAGAAGAAGAAGAGAATTGAACTAAATCTAAACTTTAATCACGTGAATGTAGCGCGAGACAAACGTGTTCGGTAAGAAACATGTTTTTATTACTTTGCGTGTTTTCCTTTCCGGTCAACTGACGCAAGACGCGTTTGTTTACGAGCCGTAAAACAAGACAAACAAATATCGGCAATAACAGACAAAATGGCTGATGTGTGTCTAAGCTGCTGTTCATCGATGTGTTGTTTAGTTTCCATCAAAAGAGTAAAGTCGTCAGTTGTGTCAGATCGTCATCATCCCGCCAACTGTCTGTTCCTTTGTCAGTTTCTCATCAAACAGGCGCTAAAATCACGCTAGGGCTCGCGTGCAGTGAATCCACGCACGCGCAATTAACAACATGTAATGCGTTAAAAACCAAACATGTTGATGGGTCTGTTGATTTAGCGCCAAACACACGCAAACGATTTTAACGCAGCATTTTTTTTCCACCTGTGACCTTCACGACGTCCAGCAGTAAAAATGTGTGGTTCTGCTTTACGGCAGCTGTGAGATCACTGTCTGAGGTTATCAAACACTTGACATGTGGGATAAGACATCTAATGGTCTAATGAGTAATTAAAGGCAGTAGCACGTGCCAGCTTCTGCCCAGTATAACCAGTATAGCATTATTTTGGGAGATACGGTTAAAGGATGAAGTTGTGTAAAGTTGTCAGATCTTGATGAAGTTTTTTCCTGTGTGCAGGTGACATTTGGAGAAATGATGCCCACTACCACCAGGAAGAGGAAGCTCTCCTCCCTGGACTCTGACAGGTGACACACTGGGTGGAAGCATTTGAAAGATTCACTCTCCAAATAACCTGAATGTACACCTGAATATAACAAATCACTCAAGAAGTCTATTGGTACTCTATATAAGACTTATTTAATCATTATCAAAGTATGTCACAGATCTTCTCTCCTGTCTGAGGCTTCTACTGTTTTTACTGAAAGAAAATGAGGCATCACTTTGTTACTGAAACCAAAACCCTAATGAAAGTTGTGCCTCTGGTCTTCTCTCCCTCAAACACCAGTCATCCAGCCAAGAAGGGGGTGAGAGAGGAGACGTCCCCCGTGAAGAGAGGAACCCAGAGAAACCTGATGTCTACTCCAACCAGAAAGAAGCCGGCTGGACGTCTGGACCTTCCCTCCCCGCAGAAATCCCCTCGGAGACGAGCAGGTAGAAGACCTTGTTCAGTTTGTGTGGTTCTCTGAAGTCTGATGAAGATGTTCAATTCTCCACCAGTGTCTGATTATTGTTCTTCTTTCTCTTTAGTCTCACCGACCAAGTCGCCTCGTAAATCCCCCGTCACACCGGCCATCGTCACCAGCTCCTTCTACGGCAAGAAGAAGCCCGTCTATCTCACTCCTCTGGAGAGGAAGGCGATAAAGGAGTCTCGGCCCTCCCCTCCCCCTCCTCCTCCTCCTCTTCCCCTGCCCCCCTCTCAGGTGCAGAAGCCAGTGATGAAGAATAAGAAGAAAGTACAGGGAGGCAAGAAGCCGAGGAAGGTCACTGCAGGATCGAGTAAAGTGGGGAAGACGAGCGTCAAGAACTTCACAACATATACAAAGACCATCCGGCTGTCGAAGTTCAACACCAGGTTTGTTCTGAGTCATTCTCCTGATCTGTTCTGTTGGTGCTTCTCTGGATTTGTTTCTGGATAAATGTGTTGATCTGTATTTCATCATTTAACTCCACAGTGTCCCAGCTAAACCAGCGCCTGCACAACCTGCAGCTGCCACTGGTAACACTGGTAACACCAAACCAGCGGACGCCAAGAAAGCCATCACCATCTGCTTCAGCAGCCTCAAGCCCAAACCCAAGATCTTTGTTGGCGCCGCCTTCTTCAGCACGGGGAAGAAACCGACGTCCATGTACAAGAAGTCTGCCCCGAAGTCCTCGAGCAAGCCGGCGTCAGTGCAGAGAAAGAGTAGAGCCGCTCCGCCACAGGCAAAGAGCGAGAAGGCAAGGCAGCAGCAGCCGACTGTGGCGTCGAACCAGCAACTGAAAGATCCTGAAAAAGTGAGCAGAACCATTGTTTCTAGATTGTTTAATAATGAAATGGATCACTTCTATCACATCATTTAAACCACGAAGCAAATTCTCGGCCAGTAGCAGCTATCTTGTGTTCTCAGAGATAATTTCAAGATTCACTCTGTAGGTTTTATTGTTGCACTTTTTTAACCAGTTGTCATTTTGATGCCTGTTTCCTGCAGATCGTCGTCCAGCCGAGCAACAAGCAGAGATCGAAGTTTGACCCGACCGACTGGATGGACTCTGTGAACGAGGAGCCTGACACTCCACAGCCATTTAGGTGCTTTGATGATAAAGACACGTTTTTTAAAAGCCTTGCCCTTTGTACAGCTTTGTGTATTTAGCACAAACATTTATGCCTTTTTCCCCTTTTAAAACAATATTCTGGTGTAAAGACAAATGATTTCAGATGATTAATAATCATGTTGTTCTCTCAGCTCACCTAAAGTCTTGACAGAGAAATATGGGATTCACAAGGAGCTGAAGATTGTGTTGTCGAGGACCCCGTCACCAAGTTCTGCATCTATCGCTTCATTCATCAACACTCAGGTACAGATGTTTGTACACAGACACACACAGACACTGGTTAATGTTGGATAAAGACTGATTCAGCTTCAGTTTCTTATTATCGTCTTATTTATGGTCATTCAGAAAACCTCAAGTTTCTACATTTTTAAATATCGCCTGCTGATTCTCACGATATTGAACTTGTTCCAGGACGATTCTCTGACAGGCGACGGCTTGGAGCCCAAGTTTGACTTCAGTGACATCAATCCGTCCAGTTCTGCCTCCAGCTCGCCCAAAGGTAGCTGCCCTTCCAATATAATAAAACCACCGACTTATAAGACATTTGAGTTGTTTAAAATGTCCCTGTCGCTCCTGACAAGCTTCGTTTCACTTATTTAAATATTTCCACAGAATCTGAAGCAGCCGTGTATCCAATCTTCGGTTCTGCGTCCAAGAGGTGAGATGTTTTAATCATCTACAGTCGGTTCCATCCTCCCCCTTTCACAGTCTCCCTTCATCAATACAACATATGTGTGGATATGATGAGATAAACTTCAGAAAAGAACATCCACATTTTCTGATGCTGCCATTTGAGTCTTAAACCCCGACAACACTTCATTGTTCCTCATTGTTTTTTTGCCATGTAGGTTGAAGAAAACTCTGCAGCCTCCGGTGACCTGCAGCACCCCCTCTGGCCCCGTGACCACACTGCAGACGCCTTCTTCAGCTAAAGAGCGAAGCACCCGCAGGAGGAAAGAGAAGCAGGACGACGACCAGCTCATCATCGTATGTTAAAGTCTCTATTGGAACTAAGCACGTTGAACTCCTCTCTAAAGGCTGGGGCAGACCTGTTGTGCTCTGTTTTTAAATGCCTCCTAAAATAAATGCAAAAAGTTTGTTGGTAATCGGGGAGAATTGAAATCGCGACATAGAAAGTTGGATTTTTTTGTTTCTCTTTTATTGTAACATGTACTTTTTCTGTGTCTTCGTCAGGATGCGGGTCAGAAGCAGTTTGGAGCAATAACCTGCAGCTCCTGTGGGATGGTTTACAGCGCCGACAACCCAGAGGACAACTTCCAACACTCCCAGTTCCACCAGCGCTTCATCGACTCCCTCAAATTCGTGGTAAAACCTTTCATTCATCTCTCTGGATTAAAGATATTAAAACTGCACCAATAACTCTGCAAAGATCAACTTTCAGATTGTCTAGTTTTCGTTGTGAGTTGTTGTCTTGTAGCTGCAGCTTCTTCTCTGTTGTGTTACCAGGGCTGGAAGAAGGAGCGGGTGGTGGCTGAGTTCTGGGATGGAAAGATTCTCCTGGTGATGCCCGATGATCCCAAATACGCAGTGAAAAAGGTAAAAAGACGTCCTCACTGTTTTTCAATGAACCACCAACGATCCGATCCTTTTCTTTAATGTGGATTTTCCTGATCTCCACCTGTTTGTGTTGCGTCAGGCGGAGGATGTGCGTCGCGTCGCAGACAACGAGCTGGGCTTCCAGCAGGTGGCGCTGAGCCGACCCACTCAGGCTAGAACCTTCCTGTTCATCAACTCAGAGCGGATGGTGGTCGGCTGTCTGATCGCCGAGCCCATTCGACAGGTACGGCTGCTGGAGGTGTTCACGTCATTAGCACCTTCCTCTAGTAGTTGGTTCTTTGTATCCTACAATTACATTAGAGCTAAAACATTTGTATTGTGCCTTACATTCAGTGACCATACACCTGGTGCTTGCTCATTATTTCATTTTGACCCCCCCCAAGGCTTACAAAGTCCTGGAGCAGCCGGACCGACAGAAGGACATGACCAAGGACGACTTCATGGAGCGACACCGAGCCTGGTGCTGCTCCTCCATCCCGGAACCGGCCATGTGTGGGATCAGCCGGATCTGGGTCTTCAGCCTGGCCAGACGTCAGGGCGTCGCCACCCGCATGCTGGACACCGTCAGGTGAAGATGAAATCCTAACATCTTCCTAAAAAGCAGTGTTCTTGGGATATTTGGACATGTTATGAAATAGAAATAAACAACCATAAAAAGGATTTTCTTTAGGGTCAGTTCAGCTTCGAGAATCTGGTGATGTTGGTTAAAAAGAGGTCAAAGGTTACCACAAGGTCAAGTTGCCAGGTCACATTGTCATATTCTGCAATTATTGAGATTTGCACAATTGTAGATCAAAAGACAAAACTGCGACAATACCGTTGATTTACAAAGAAATGATCCATTCAATAATGGTTTTTTGCCTCAAAACTGCTGAAACTAAACAAACTTAGTCCTTGAAGCTTCCTCTTATAAGAGCGAACAATATTAATTAAATCATTTATCTGGTAGAAATTGAGTTAGCTACGCACACTAGAGCATATAGCAAATACTGATGGTTTCTAAGAAGAAGTATATTTCCAAGCATGTTATGTTTTAAACCTTTAACCTTACCTACGATTGATTGATTGATTCCTTGATTCCTTGATTCCTTGATTCCTCTTCTCCTCAGGAGCACCTTCACGTACGGGAGTCATCTGACCAAAGGAGGAGATCGCCTTCTCCGACCCGACCCCTGACGGCAAAGTGTTCGCGACCAAGTACTGCAGCACGCCGACCTTCCTGGTTTACAACTTTGTCGCGTGATGTTGGGAAAGAACTCAGCTGAACAGTTTTTGAATCGGCCTGTTCCCTCGATGAGAGTTTTGCATGTTCACGGATCTTCAGCCGGTTGTTGGATTGTTCTTCACGTGCAAAGCAGTGACTTCAGGTTTTTTAGTTTGTGTACAAGGTGCAGTTGTGTATGTTTTTATTCATCAGGCGGAAGCAGGTTCACTGTTTTTGTGTGAACACGCCTGTGATCCCTCAGTATTTATACCATGTGCTGCCGTTTCCTGTTGGATGTTTATGGGCGGTGCTTTCAGATGTTTATATTTATCTTTTATTGAAATATCGTTGGTTAAATACCTGTTGTGTCACGTTTAAATCCACCGCCCCTGCTCTGGGTTGTGTGTAATGGATTTTGTATCTGTTGCAAATTAATTGTAAAGCTCCAGTGGCCCAGTTTCTTTTTCTTTCTGTAACGTGTTAACTTCATTTTCCTCACGAGCAGAATCGAGGCCATGACAGCGTTTAAAATATACAGAGAAAGCAGACTATTTTTAAATATGTTCATAAACCGTCACTGAAGCAGAAACAAAACGTGCACTACTCTCTTTCATAGACCTTTTGTATGATTTACATTTGAACAAAAGAAAAATATCAATAAACTTACAGAACGTTTACAATATTCATTCTTTGTTATGAGGATTTATCTAACATGTTGCGTTTCCCTTTGTCTGACGTTCTGTTTCCCAAATCATACAAGTTTAACTTGTTACTTTTTTACTGTTTGAAAATGCTTCGCGTCCCAAAACGACCCCGTCCCCTTCATGACCCAACCATCACCTCCTGGTCTTCACTGGATCTCAGTGGTCAATGTGGTGTTTGATGGTTTTATTAAAGCTTTGCACTGGAAACAGTGACTGGGGTTGAAATCTTTATTATAAATCATTTACATTACAAAGTAAGACATGAATCGTTATCCGTCCAAACATCTCGTTAATGTTAGTGAATTCTGAGGAGCAGGGGACTCTTATTCTGAAGTTCTATGGGTGTATTTGAGGATGTTGGCACGGGGTTAATTAAAGGAGAGTAAGTGCATGGACACATGCACTCTGACTCAGACACACACACACGGAATATCCTCAGACTTCAAGTATGAGTACACAGTCGTCGAGCTGCTGATGAAGAACAAAATAAAAACGAGAAACAGGACAGAAGAGGCAGCAAAGACAAAGATGTGACAGACAAGAAGCCGGCGAGCAGGTTTTATTTTATCACACGGACGAGACTCTTTCCTGTTTTGATTCACGTTGTCGACACAAACAATCACACAAGTGATCTGACTTCACAGTGAGCAGGAGGAGATGAAGTGGTCCTCACAGTTTAGATGATGAGGTCTTGGAGTCTGGTTGTTATGTCTTTTCCCTGCCCTTTAGCAAGTTTCTTTATTTTTTTTTAATATATCTTAAATAAAACAGCTTATAAATCATCTACAAACCTACATCTTCTATAAATTACACAATTTGTTAAAGCAACAGTTGAAATTTTGCGGTAGAAAACTCAGAGAGCGAGCGAGAGAAAGAAAGAAGAGAGAGAGGGAGTAGGAGAGAGAGAGAAAGAGACGACCTCAGCGTCCACTAGTGACAAAAAGGATCAGTAGAAAAACAAACATCTATACAACAGCAAACTGATTTGATCAAATTGAACCGAAACAAGAGACAGAAGACGGTTCCTGCTGAGTCAGCGCCTCTGGTCTGCAGCACGGTGTCGCTGACGGCTTCAGGGAGGAGCCCGGGCACTGAGAGGCAGCCTTCTAGTGGTTTCTATTGTGTGTGTGTAAGTTAGTCAGTATCTGTTGTTGTTGTTGTTGTTGTTGTTGTTGATCATGCTCTCGTCAGCAGCTCCTGAGCCCACGACTTGATGGCGGTGGTCGTGTGTTGGAGCAGCTGCCACGTTGAGTTGGCGAAGGTCACGGTGTGGCCCTGCAGGCACGACACCGACACCTCACCGCTGGAGGAGAGGAAACACACAGAGAGAGAGGAGGGGGGGGGGCAGGTGAGTCTCTGACCGGCTGTGCTTCATGTCAAGATATTAACCAGAGTTTTAAATATAGACAAATATAATCTTGGATTTATTTGCATTCACTATGGAAACAGACTCAGAGCAACGCTACTTATAACCGAAGGCCAAACAAAACAGATAACTTCATTCCCATCACTTATAAATGTAGGTGTAATTTATGAATTGTTAAATACATATATGCATGCATTTCAAACCAACTATATAACTACTTCAAACTAAATGTCTCAGAATAAATATCTGTGCGATTTAAAAAGAAGAAAGTTAAATGACTGAAAACAACTTTAAGTATTTTGAATTTTTTAGTTTGGTCCATGTCCCATCCACTAACATGGAGGAGGTTAGGTTTATAACCTATACGCCAATGTATCGAGACATTTGACTTTTCAGCCAGTCGTCACGTTCTCTATTTATGTCATAAATGGTTTGTAATCTTTAGTAAACTGAGGTTTAGTGTGTGAAATGTAATATGTAACATGCTGTCAAACAGGTGGATTTCAAATACAGGTTAAAGCCTCAGCGCACTGACTTGCAGGACTCCTGCAGGTTGGTCCACGCTCGCTGTAGCAGCTCAGCGATGAAAGCCAGAGCCGGCAGGATGTAGTCGTGATGGAGGAGGAGCAGCAGCTCCCTCACAAACGCCAACGCCTGGAACACACTGTCCGGAGTGTTGGTGTACACCTGAGCAAAGAAGAGAAGTTGATCAGCGATTATACCTCAAATATGAACAAGTGACAGTTTTATGGTTGTTTCTATTCACTCTTACCCATTCTATGACCAGCGGTGTCTTTTCCCTGACCCAGAGGATGAACTGTGTGGTGTTTTCAGAGATGAAGATGGCTGCTGCTTTGGACTTCTCCACGGCCTGGGTCATCAGTGGCCCCAGGACCCGCACACTCTCAGAGTAATAATAAGGGGTGTTTGTCTCCAGCCAGCTGCAGAAAAAAGGATAAAAACAAGTTAAATTGTGAATTTTCATGAACAGTTATTAGACAAAGAGTTCAAAGAAGGATTTGTACCTGAAGCCCTGTTTTGAATAGACTGTTATTTTGCCCCAGGCCTGCTGAGATACGGCCGTGACCCCCGAGTTGCGCAGATACTTCGCTGTGCTGGAATCTGAAAACACACACAGACCATCACATGACCTCAGGAACACAAAACAAACACAATAAAAAGTCCAGAAGTTCTGCCGTTAGGACTGACCTGTGAAGGAGCCCTGGGTTCTGACGTCGTGTGCCATGAAGCCGGCGATGAACATGAACAGAACCATGAGCAGCTTGAACCAGGGGAACCCACGACCACGCATCTTCACCTGCAGGTTCTGGTGACCAAAGCAAAACAAAGGTTATGTTTGAAAAGCCAAGTGTTTGGGCACAGCAGGTTTAATTCTGTATTCAAATCAATAAAACCTAAAATGTGCTCAGTGGTTAAATTCGGCTTATCTCACCTGACACAGGCTGTTGCACTCCTGAAGCTCCTGAGTCTCCACGGTGTCTCTCATCTCCTCATTGGTCACTCGGAACGACTGGATGGTTTCTTCAAGGTTCTTCCGCAGCTAAAGACGATTTAAAAAGATCGTTTAATTACAGATTAGAATCGATTCATGCAGCCGTTTCTCTCGGTTTTCTTTTCTGTTAACTCTGAGATTACTGAGAAACCATCTGTGTCGTGGTGGGAGTCATACCTTTGGTGGCAGGGATTTCCAGGACTTCAACAAATGATTCAACAGCAGACTGGAGAAAAGTAAAGAGGAAAATCAGCTTCAAAATCTCAACTACATCCTCATGTGTGGCCCCATGTATTTACTGGTGGAGTTTAGAACTGGAAAATTCAGATTTGAGTGTTTGCTTTCTCATATTCACACTTTAAAAAGGAAAAAGTTAAATTGAACCGATTGTAAAATGTAGAAATGTTTAAATCAGTGTTTATATAAGAGCATTTTGTGAATGGTGAAGTGTGTATAACTCACCTGGACTGGGGTAAGTGTTTGGTATAGAGCTGCCTCCATACTCCAAGACTTTGTACGTCCACACACAAACACTCGGTCATACTGCTGAGCAGCTGCAAGGAGCAGGAAGACAATCTTTTAAATAACACAATCCCAACACAATACGTTCTTCAAACTCCAAGACAACAGTTAAATGTTGAGTTTACAGGTTGATAAAAGTGATAAATCAAAATCAATCAGCTTCTGTCTTTACTTCAGGAGGACTAACACTAAATCCTCATGTTTTCTGTTGATGTTTTTAAACCAGTAAGTACATGTGTGTGTGTGTCTTACCTCTCTCTTCATGTCGTCAGGACAGTGTGACGTGGCTCTGGACAGGAAGGACGGCAGGTACTGGTGTAACGTGCTCTCTGGTTTGGCTCCGAAGGCGAGGACCTTGAGTCGAGGGTACAGACGCCTCAGCTGCTCCTGCAGACTGAACACAAACAGAATGGGGTCATTAGTTTTTGGGATATTAAAAATACCACAGTCATATGTGCGTTTAAAAGGATCCAGACAAATTCCTCAACCGAGGGAAATTGACACGACTGTGAAGCAGATTTTTAAACATTAGATTCCATTCACCTTGATGACAGGGCATTCTTGGGCATGAAGGCGAAATCCAGCAAAGGAAAGAACTCTTTAGGTCCGATGATGCCAAATCCCACTGTCAGGTTTGCATGAAGTCTGGAAGAAGGAGGACAACACAAGGATTTGAGATTTAAGATCATGATTTCAGTTGTCAAAACAAATAAAAGAAGGTTTTTGTTGTATTTTACGTGATCTAAATAAAAAACTGAAACACACAGTTCTCATGTTACTCCTTCAAACTTACAGGAGAAGTCGATCCAGATAGGCGATGGCATACGCAGACAAGGATTTCACTCCAAGCACAGGAAGCATGATGCCCAGCCACACTGAAACACACAGAGAAACTCTTGATTCACCTTGTGCTGGTGGAGCAGCGAGTTCTGGTATTAGACGACTCAACACTGGGTCTTTTCAGCTCCCCGTTTAAAAACAGAACAGCCCAGAGCAACAGCAACCAGGAAACACAAGAAACTGAGTGATGAGAACTGGAGCAGCCGCTCCAACAAGTCACTTTCAAACCTGGGAATACTCTGAGTCTCATGTTAAATATATATAGATATATTTATCGACTGATATGTCTCAAAGAGAAATGGAATTGAGGCTTGATATTTTACATGTTAACCATAAATAGCTATTGAACTGAGATAATAACTGGAGGATAAATACACATTTTTCTCTGTAAAGTACTTTAAAGTGTGTTGAAATTTGCTGCACAATCATTTACTACAAAACTGGACTTGCTCCATCAACCCCTCACCCAGACTGGCTGTGCTCACAGATAGTTGGGAAAGTGGGAGAAAGGACAGTTGTTGTGAGAACAATGAAACACTGTGCTTACTCAACTCAAGGGTGGTTTTGGTAGTTGTGTGAGAATGTGTGTGTAATATTTTAAATGCAGTGTATGACTGTTAGTTACCTCTTAGTCCCTGGCTGAGGTCATAAAATCCTGCTTGTCCCAGAGCCCACATGATAGTCAAACATTTCACTGGGCGATTCTGAACCGAGCGCAGTAACTCCAAATACTGCAGAGGATGAAAGAGGGAGGGGGGGGGGAGAGAGAGTATTACAACATATTACTGCACAGTTATTCCAGAAGACAAATCACACACACACACCAGTGCAGTGAAGCAGTCAACACACACACACTTACCTCTGGCAGATTTTGGGTGGCTATCGTGGGTTTGTCCTTTAGAATTGCCTGGATGCAAACTCTGTAGCCATGAAGTGGTTCTCCTGAAGGGAGAAAAGCAAGGTTGTATTTTGTTACAGAACTTTTCACTTCCCTGCTAATCTCTGTATATTCTGACCTTAAATTCAAGTGGACCTTTGTTTCAAGCCAGTGCCCATTTATTCTTATTCAACAATTGGCTGATATATTAAAGCTTAAATACCCCAGACGTTCATTATCCTTAACTGATTAAGTTAACTAGAACTGTTAGAACAGAAGATATGCATCACAAACTACATCCTCCAGAAATCTCCTCTTTTCACTCAAAGTACTGAATCTAAACAAAGAGGGAGAACAAAACCACTTCCAGCTCTTCATGTAACCTCCTGTATTTACCTGACTGCCTGTCCAGCTCCCGGAGCATGGTGTAAACACAGTGGTCGAAGAAACCTGGCAGAACCTCGCTGCAGCGTCTGATGAGGCCTTTAATCACAGCCTTCAGCTCCTTCCCCGTCAGGCAGTATGGGTAGTCTGGGGCGGGGGGGGAGAAAAGGAGGATATGACACTACTGCAAATACCTTTCCATGTCAGGTGGTTGACATTTGGGTAATATTAAATTTACACTGTATAACTTGATCCAAAAACCAACCGACCGTGAGCGTAGCTGCAGTGGGTGGGCTCTGTCTCCGGCACAGTCAGATTGAGGTTGAGGTACCCGGCCAGGTCTTTGACCCAGACTGACGGGTTGTCTGGAAACAGAGTCTGACTGTGGGCCAGCTGCTGCTTCAGGTCCCCGACGTCCAGCTGAAGATAGAGAAGAGCAGAGAAGAGCAGATAAGTCTCGTCTGTAGCCTCAGAAACAACACGTTCATTATGTGAAGATGAATCTGTGTCTCAGCATGTGATATGTTGCTCTGAAGTTGCCACAATGCTGCATTGTGTCTCGGTTTGTGTGAGGTAATGCTTTGATGTTTTACAAGAGACATCAGGCAAAATCTTACACTAATATTGAGGAAGATTTGTCATTATTTTGAATCTAAAATTTAGGAGGAAAAGTAAAAAATTTACACACAGAATCTTCAAATATTTCAAAATCTGTGACCATGATCAAGTCTGTTTATATCGTTGCTCCGGCCTTTAGATTGTCAACAAATCTCAGTGTCACATTCCTCAACGACCTCTACTCACAGCTTTGAAGGCTTCCTCGAGGTTCTTGTGAGTCGGGGGGGCGACTGTATTGCTGGGGGTTGATTTCTTGGGTGGTTTACTCGTTGAGGGCTTCTTGGCCTGAGGCTCGGCCGGTGGTGGAACCTGCTCCTTGTTCTGTTTCTTCACCATCTTCTCGAAGTTGTCGTACACAGTCTCTGACAAAATCGAGGGTCCTGGAGGGAACAAGGCAGCATTGGTTAGACACGCCCCTAGATTGCAAATATGAGGAAACTTTTTTGTAACTTTTGATCTGGAAAACAAGTTAATCCATGAAAACCAATGCGTTCTCCTGCCTGGTTGCTCCATCTGCTCATATTCAGTGTGTTACTTATCCCTTCCTCCCTCCCTCACTGGTGGCTTGCATAATGATCAGCTATTATCCAACTTTCATGCAACATTCATTTCAGTTCACAGAGGAATGAAGTTAAGCACCCAGCTGTATCCAAAGTTTCCCCCCCGTGTGTTACTTATTAAGATCCTCTGGAAAACAAGCCACGTCCACTTCAGAGTCAAACCGCTCTTCTACCAAATTTAAGCTTTGTTGGCCAAGGCAAATATTTCTGTTACAAGTTTCCCACCACTGGGTATTACAGCCATGTACAAGATTAAATACAATCTTCAATTAAAAAAAACTTCTGATAATCAAGTGTTCACATTAGCTTTTATTATTTTATTCCTAGGATGTGAGAGAATCTAATTTATTGTCAACAAATCCAATGAAAAGATCAAAACCAGGATTGTGTTTCATCCTTTTCTTACTTTCCTCCTTCTGTGGTCACAAAAATAAATTCATTCAAAATAAATAAACAAACAGAGAGCACCACCATGAGACACTCACTCATCCTGGAAAGATATTTACAGTATTTAACTACTAGCGCACACAAGTGTTCAGACCCGCCCACAAACTTGAGTAGTTGCTGACAGAGGTCACCAGTTGCTCACTGATCAGTGAACATGCTGCTGAGAAACCCAAATCTATATGTGGTCTCTGTGTGGGACAGACTGAGTGGACACTAGTTCCATTTCCAAGAGCAGAATCTGAGCTTGTAATAAAATATCTAAATAATCTGAGCCCCTACTGTGCCTTTAAAAGACAGACTAGTACACGTTTGTTTACCTGAGCGCCTCTTACCGGTGTTTTGATCCCCATTAATGAGCTTCTAATGAGATTAAGCTGCCAAGAGGAGGAAACCATCAACACAAATGTTCCCCAGAGTGACAACTACACTTAACTGAGTGAGTTAACCCTTTGATACAAGATAAAGGGAGTGATTTAGTAGTGCTTATATGAAGCTTACTTATAGCGCTTTGTAGTTTGGCTTTCTTGAAGAAATTTGTACTTTCTGGAATTTTGTTGTGAAATAACACAGGAATGTTGTCCATTAAAAAAAGGGATTTGCTAATTTTGAGTGTCAAAGGGTTAAAGACATCAAGCAGATTTATATCCATCTCCCCATTAATCTTTTCTCAGTTATCCCAGTAAACACCAGCATAATATTTCATAACCCAAGTCATGCATGTCTCACATAACGCGAGACAAATACTGGAAACATCCATTATTGCATTGACTAGTGGAGAAACTTGCCTGGCTGCAGTCTGTCCTCTGTGTGTGTTTCTATAAGTGTCCTGACAGCTAATCTGTTGCTGGTGTGAGAATCCAGTTCACCCAGTAAGAGGGTTGTGTTGGGCAGTGTACAGCTCCTCAGATTACGACCCCCCCCCGCCACACCACAAAGACCCTCAGCTATATGTTCACTCATTCAATGCTCCAGGGATAGTTTGTCATGTTGTGAGCAGTGAATTGAGATTTCACACCCTCGTGCATCAGTGACAGGAAGCATATTTATTTAAAAAGACGAGGGTTTTTAAAGACAATAGAATTCACTCCAAATTGCAGGTGGGAAATTATATCATTGGTCAACTCATGGTGTGACGTCATCACTTTTTTTTTATAAGGGAGACACCCTGTGAAGCCCAATAACTTGTTCAGACATGTCGGGTATCATCATATCAGCTGACTTACATATGACCTTCCAGATCCAGTGCAATACACCACAGGAAAGTCCAGAGGGAACAAGAATATAGAAACCCTTACAGAAAAGTGTTTGTATTGTTATATTGACGTCTAGCCTCGTCAATTAAAGCTCTGACTGGAACTCAATTAACATTAAATATCTGTGAAATTCATCTTTTTCTGTGTTTTGTTCTTTTAGAAATAGCTGTCACACACATCCAGAGGAAAGTATTGTCCAGGTTACACCAGAAAAAGAGAGAGAGAGAGATTAGTGTATTTGTTTGGCATGAAACCTCGACGCCACAGTGACACAGACTTTGAACAGACTGATAAATGTGGCGCACAAACAAACAGCCGTGGCAGAGGGGCCTCTAATCTGTCCTCTCTCCGGTTTATTTAAAGTAACCCGTCAGACCTGTGAAGAGTTGTTGAATGACTTCCATTTAATAAATCTGACTTTGGAAGAGGGTCCTCTCTTCAGGACAGTTTCAGTTCCTGCTCATGTCAGCTGATATGCAGATTTGTGTCTTTGGTAAAATACAGTTTCAGCCTCAGAGATATTCCCAACTTTTCATGGTTTTACATCAAATTAAAGTTAATATCTTTGGGATTTGAGCTGTTGATTAGACATGTAAAGATTTAATCATGGACTCTGAGAAGCCGGGATGGGATTTTTCACTGTGCTCTGATAATTACTTAAGCGGCAAGCCTGAGCAATTAATCAAGAATGCTTTAAAAACAATAAGTGTCAACAACAGATAGCTGAAGAACTAATCAAATCCTCAACAGGATAAGATAGTGAAGACGATGATAAGAATTTTAAAAGGGTTTTCCTTCGGTTCCACGATGACTGATTCGCACAGAAAGCTGCAGCAGTGTCACATCTGCTCAATAACTGGATTTTTGCAATAACTAATAATATCTGTGATTGATTAATTTTCTCTCCATCAGCTGCTGTTGGAACCAGTGACCTCTGCTCGTGAAGGGGGGGGGGCACGTCTGGTCTCCAGCTGCAGGAGCAGATGTGGAACACGCAGATGATTTTAGTTAACACTCATCTGACACATCAGCAGCTAAATGCTAACTCATAGGTTTTACATGGATCATAACGGGCCGAAGCTACATCCTGTCAGTTTTTAAATTTCAGCTCCTCAGTGATGACGACGCATCTGTTGACACCACTGCTAGCATGCTAACGGCTCACGCTAGCCGAGGAGCTTCGTCGCTCCTCCTGCCCGGGATGTGGCGGCTGCACCCCCGGGGGCCGAAAGAAAGTCCACATCAGCCCCCCTTTTTTTATTCAAAATGAAAGTTGGACCGGAGACACTGGATAATGGCCGTTAAAGACGTGTCAGTGTGTAACGGAAGCAGGAAACGCTTCGTGGGGGTTTAGCTAGCTGGCTGATAGAGAAGTGAGGCTGAATGTGCGTCGCGACCATAGACTGTAGGTCAGGGTGAAGAAAGAGGGAGCGGCCCCCTCCAGCCTGTCCCCCCCGGGCTGAGGTGCATGCTGAGCGGGTAACAGAGCATCGCTCGCCGGCCCCCCGGGTCACTTACCTCTGGAGGTCTGGTTGGACTCGCACAGGGCTTTCCTCCCCCCTACGCCTCCACCGCCGCCGCCGCCGCTCTTCTTCTCGGTCGAGCTCTTCCCGGAGCTGGTGCTGCCGGTTCCGCTGCTGTTCTTCTTCCCCTTCTTCACGACCTCCCATCGGCCCACTGAGCCGCTGTTGGACGCCATGTCTCCGGTGCCGGTGGCTGCTGGTCGCGGGTGCTGCTCGGTGAGGAACGGGGCTTCGCTCCTTCACAGGCTCCGGCTCCTTTAAACGTCAGCGTGCCACGTCGCTCTGCCGGCGTGACGTCACGGTGACGCGCTGGGACCGTTAACCTCTCATCCTCTTAATTGGACACGTGATCAGAGCCCCATTAAGCACAACTCAGTCAAGACGTATTTTTAAAAAGTGATTTTACGACGTGAGACTGAAATTGGTTTCTGTTAAGTGATCAGTGACATGAGACATATTTTGGAATATATCACCTGACCTGTTGATCAATAAGTTGGCATTATATATTATTTTTTTATTTACTGTATTACACGCTCAATATATCAATATGGTGTGTTATAGTCAGGTTAGGTCACCTTTCATAACAAAATGCCAAATATTTCATGGTTTTACTATCAATCAATCTACAAATGATATTCCTGTAGCCCATATTCACAAATAAAGGGCTTAATAAGTTTTGACATCCTCTGTTTTTAACCCTCAACAAGAGTAGGCAATAGAAAAACTACCAAAAACACAGCAGCTCATTTCCATCTTACTGTTAAAAGTTGATTTTAAATATCAACTATATCTGAGGAGTCACAACCCAAAACAATGGCAGGGAAAAGGTAACAATAGAAATCTCATTCTAGTGCTAAACATTGTAATTCCTGCAGTAGACACGTATTATCTCGTCTCTGTAAAGTCCCTGTTGTCAATTCAATCACTGACAACTGCCAGGTCCAATTAAACTGAGGACCTGCTGAAGTTTGGAGTCTGGTTGAAAACTGTGAGTGTTGGCTCCTCTGACTCTCAAATGAGTCGCTAAGTGTTTGGCTCAAACCTCCTGGATCTCTGTCAAGATCTCTCCCTTTCACTGTGAGTGGAAGTTTAACAACTGACCACAGCCGACATCCCACTGAGTCAATATGTAGCTGCGAGTTAACTGTGCTTTTGTTTCCTTATCAACACATCTGCACCTTTTGTATGACTGATTTCTTGGCTACACAATGGAAATCCTTATTGTTACACTGTTAATGTGAATCTGATTTGAACCACTTCCACAGTCTGATGCTGATTCACTTAGTGATACAATAGAGCACCTGATACAATTAAACAACAAAGCACACACAACAATAAGCTCTGTTACTCAGAAGTTTATTGCGTTCCAGCAGTAACGCCAAATGATGCAAGTTGATCACACGGCTGCCATGACGACAAGCGGTGAGAGAGGGTTTGATGTTTTGTTATCTCTGACGGGTCCGACAGATTTCAATCACACTCAGTCACAATAAACCACACCCACAGTTCCTCGGCAGCCACTGTGGCTTTTACCGCTATGCAAGAAAACTCATTAAATACGGCAAAAAAAATAGTAATGATAGCAGCTACAATGTTTAGCTCAAAGATCACAATCAAACATTCGTGTTTAGTAGTGTCAGTCTGTCATCTTACTATTTTTCTTTACATTTGTTCATTCATAGAATTCAAAGCCTGACATTTGTCTGATAAATAACTTTAACACTGACGCCTCTAACTTGACTTGAGGAATTCAGTGCAAATTTTATAAAACAACAAACCTCTTTAAAACAAATCTAAAAAATATAAAAATGCATTTTGCTGTGTGTTCCTGGCAGCAGCCAGTCACTGCACGTTGGCATTTTAGATCATTTCTATCAGTTTTTCGTCGCTACATTTAGTGCAAGAACTTCAACTTCCCCAAAGCGGATTAAAAAAAGATAAATAAATAAAAAGATAAATACATCATCATAAAACAAGCTGTCAAAACAATTGCATTATCAAACCCTCTCTGGTGGGACGACGTAGGAACATGCTCTGTGATGCTTTTTGCTTCGGAATGATGGACTTTCTTTATGCATGTACATGCAAGCAATTCAAAGTCAGTGATATGTTTTCAGGCTAAAATGTGTCATGGTATACATATATTTGATATATGCATGTGCAGGCCTCCCTCTAAGGGGCTTAATACCATTATCAATCTCACTGTGTGAAATTTCCAGCCAAAATATCTCAAACCGATCTAACTGCATTATTTCATAAATAAACTCTGCAGAGAACCCTGATGCACACGCGTGTGTGTCTGTGTGTGTCAGTGTGTGTGTGTGTGTGTGTGTGTGTGTGTGTATATGAGTGTTCACCAATCAGAGTGCATGGTGACACAAAGGGAGTCTTTATTCAGATTGATAGCACTGTTGTTTTCAGATCCCTGGATCCCTGTAATCTCATTGCTATTACTCCTCAACCTCAGACAGGCTAGCAAGGCTAACTAGCCCTGAAGTGCTGCTGTCCCCTCTAGTGAGTCGAGGGAGCCGAGCCAAGCTGCTGCGCCCTCGTCCAGGCAGGTCCAGATTAAGTGTCCTTTGCTAGTAAGAGTTTGGGAAGTCAGGCAGTACAAAAAAAGTCGTCATGGATGTCTACAACGACAGATGAAATGGGAGACTTAGTGGGCGTCGGAAAAAGTGAAATAAAGGGGCAAAAGAAGAAACAGATTAGGATGATGATCGGGGAGGTGAACGAACTGATAGCGATGAAGAGGAAGAGCTCAGAACTCCTCTTGGTCTCCCTGTGCTCCTTCATCAATTTCGTCATCATCGGGCGGCGCAAATCCATCCTGAAAAAGATAACGTGGGTCAATGAGTGACAGGGTGGCGGCTTTTCGTGTTTGTGTAAGTGTATAATCTCATTTCTGTGAGTAATCTGGTGGCTGCACATGGAAACATGGTTTAAGTGCTTCACCAAAAACGGTTTGAGCAAAGTAACTCATTCATCTAAATACTAAACTGTGTGCGATGACTTTGAACTCTACTTACACTTTCAAATCCTTATCTGATCCAGGCCTCAGTTATCACATGTAAGTATTAGACTAACTATCTACGTTTATAGGTTACATTTATAATTGGACTGTATTCACCTCTGTAGCGTAGAGTATGTTGATGATTTTGCCGAGGGCTGGGCTGTTTTCATCTTCGTGTTCCTGACAGATGAGCTCGATGTCTCTGAGCTTTCCAAAGTAAAAGTCCCTCTCCTTCTCCAGTCCGTCCACAGTCAGCTTCATGTCCAGCACCTGCGTGCAGAGAGGGAGAGGAGCCATCAGGACGCAGGTCAGATTCGTAGAATTCTGGACTCTTTTGTCATTCTTAACACCACACTGCCATTTTCAATAAGGACATGTAGGTTGTGTCGCTGTGTAATTTTGGACCAATCAGAGCAGTGCTACCTGCTGGTGAAGCTCTATGAGCTCAGCATCGCCGCCATTACGTGTCACAGGAGTTGTCTTGCGGGTGGCTGTCAAGTTGATCTGCCTTTGTGGGGGTGGGGCAATCTTGGGAACTGTGGGAGACGTTCTCATGGGCACTGGGAAGACAAAAACCCACAAACATGTTAATATACAGCATCTAGACTGCACTGCATGAATAAGGCCTTTACGCAGCCTATATCTTAGACTTATTCTCCCCTATACAGGGCAAGACATGACAAATTACGTTACATGTAGTCTGTAAAACTTTTAAAAACTGTAACAAAAATGTAAAAAACATTGTATCACATGTCTAATTAAAACTTTGCGGCTGCACAGAACTACAGAGATGCATTCAAAGCCCACAACATGTCTGAACAGACCATTCCAAATAACACTTTTTAGATGAAACCAGCTGTGCCCGTCAGTGTTTTAGTCACACAGGAGTGGACGTTGTTTCATCTAAACTGGGTTAGAAAAACAATCTATGCTAATTCACAGTACGATCATTGGTAAAACACTCTGCAAGCATGGAGAGGATCCAACACACACACACATATGCTCGATGGAGAGGATCTCTCACACACACACACACACGCTCGATGGAGAGGATCTCACACACACACACACACACACACACATATGCTGGATGGAGGGGATGTTACCTGGGCGAGAGGGTCTTTTAGGTTTGTGATGAATGGGTTCACCTGGGTTAGAGTTGGGGGTGTGGTTGCATGGAGAGGTGAGAGCAATGAAATGAAAACTTCACACACACAGGGGGATGGAGCCTCACCTTCTCGTGTACCGTACCTGGGTTATGTGGCGGCGGCGGCGTCCCCTCCTGGCCCTGCCGTGTCAGCATGGGGTCGTATTCTTTTCCGTCATAGTTGGCATCGAAAAACTTCTTAAACCACTGAAGAAACTCAAAGTTGTCCTGGAACTTGCCCTTTACCAACTTCTCGACCGGTATGATCTGAGGGACAGAGAGAAGGAGGACAGGGACAATGTGTTGAGGACATATTTTTAAATGCTACAACCATACATAGTGTTATGATATTTAAATAGCAGAGACAACGATAGACAGCTCCTGGATATAGATCTGAAGGAGACTACTACCACAGGCACAGAGGGACAACCTTATGATCAATGTGTCACCGTCTGGAATTACAAAATGCAATAATATGTGTGTCCTCACCTTGTCCACATTCATTCTCTTGAACCCAGACTGTAAGACCTTGAAATTTTGGATGTATTCGTGTTCCAATTTAGCGTTGAATTTAACTTTCTTGACCAATATGCAGCCTGGAAACAACATGTCCATGAAATGACAGTATGCAGCACCTAGGGGGAGACAAAAAAACCACACAGATATATTTACTTTTGGAGCTTAATATACATTTGTTATTTAATAACCAGCTAAATATGAAAAAGATGATTCACCTGTACAGAGCTGCTCGATCTTAGTGTAGTTGAGCTGTAGAGAGTCGTTGACCCAGGCCAACATGTCATGACGACTCAGGTTCTCTATGGTCATAGAGGTGGAGTAGACATTCACCGCCATTCCTCCTGCTTCATACAAACACACAAGAAAGCTGTTTTTAGGAAATCACTAAAACAGTGGCTCCTTTTTCGTTACAGACACTTTCCAATTAATATTTTTGTGAAGAAGAAACTGGTGGAATGTGCAAAGGACTAATTATTTTAAATACACTTTTTTCAGGTTGTAAATACTGCCCTGTACGTCCTAAATTAAAATCCAATTAACTACTTAATGGACCACTTTAAGTGCTGTCTCGTCATGGTAACAGGAACAAAAGGTAGAGCAGAGTCTTATCAGACTTTAAAAAGCTTACACTGCTAAATACAAACGTATCCTGTCAATTAAAAGGTAATATGTGTTATTGTCTGGATTTACTGATCTACTCTGCAAAAGATAAAATAAAATAAAAAAACTGGACTCACCTGCGCTGGGTGAGGTTTCGGTGTGAACTGTTTGAATCAGGTTGTGATGGACCACCTTAAAAAAAGACCTGGAGACAGAAACCAATGACATGTGAGATATTAGGCCTGAGAACATTCATCCCAACCTGTAAAGATAATCATAATAAAGGTACTTATGTGACTATCTTCCTCTTTACCTGCTCCCGAGTGCCTCAGAAGGGTAAGATACTAAGATTCACAACAGATTAACGAGCTACCACTCGATAGTTCACTAATCTTGACCTCTGTTAATCCTTTTAGCCAAATGTCCAACATGCTGCACACACACCCCAGTAGCTCCGGAGGCCAGTAGGTGCTCGAAAAAATACCAAAACGACTGTGATAGAGGAAAAAAAACAACATGGAGGTATTTCCCGTGAGTGGACTCCAACACTAACACCATAGAGACAATCTGCTGAACCATCACTTCCCTGAGAGCAGAGCGTCACAGAGGCCTCACTGTCCACTGGGAGAACGCTGCTGATCTGTGTGTGTCACTGGTTCATCTACCAGTTATACCAGGATTTTCTGTTGGTGTATTTAGCCTAAATGCCTGAAGTTACAAGGAATAAAATAACCTGTTGATAAAATACATAACTACAATTGAAGCCAATGCACTTATAAGCATTAACAACTATGAGAGCACTGCAACCTGCTCAGATACGTGAGAGACAAACCCTCCATTGGCCGCAAATGAAACTACAATCAATACTGTCGATTAACCTTGTTTGAGGCTTAAATGAAAAATACTTTATTTTGCTAAAGGAGAAAACACAAGTTCATAAATGAGTGAAAGAGCAGAAGAAAGAGGATTGAAGGAGGTAAAATAAATAAAAAAAGGATAAATCTACAAGTGGAATATGGAAGAATAACACATCGAATAGATGGAAGTGTGTAGAAGGATGACATGAATACAGAATAAACTACAGTGATGGCGTGATCGGGTTAAATAGCAGAACTTCAATGCACGTGCGAATAAAAAGTGTGACAGCTCGTGTAAAGTAAGTGAAAGGGAGATTAAAAAAAAACAAAAAAAACACCATAAATACACGAGTGCAGTACAAGTACCTCAATCGTATATACACAGACTGCAGCCGCTGTGTACTAGTTGTGGTGTAAACACGTGTAAAGAGCCGCTTCCTCCACTCAGGGATCACTGTTGACAGTTGTGTCCGCCTCACGGTGCCTCGGTCCCGGTTGCGGCGGCGGCTGTGCCCGCTGTTAGCTCGCGGCTAACCGCAGGTGCTAACTGCGTCACTGAGGTGTGTTCGGGTGTTTGGTTAGAAACGGATCCGGGGAATTTAACGGAAGTTCGGCGGAACACGCGCAGATACGCAACGGGGGAGAATACGGGACTTTCCCGTTAGGGCTACCGTTACCCCCCTCTGGAGGCCTGACGGGGAACACACACACACGCACACGCACATCAGCGGCGGGGGAAACTCCCGCGTCACTCAACTCTTCTACCGGACCAGCCGGGGACTCGAACCCAACGCGGACCCTGTGGTTCAGCGGGTTGAAGTGTGAGTTTGAAGTGTTCACTCACCGGAGTCTGTCCCTGTGTCGTCCTGTCGTCTCCACGCATCAGCTGCTCTCCGTCACTAGCAACGACGCCAACTCTCGCGATATACCGCGAGACTCCGCGAGACCGAGCCACGCTAAGTCGCCGGAAGTGCGCAGGTTGCAGGATTTTAGACCGTGCGCAGTGAAACTGGAGTTCTCTGCCGCCGCCATGTTGGGGACAGGAGTCCAGCAGCGTGACTCAGGCGCTTGTTCGGGGGATTAACCCGATCACTAGAGTCTGTGGCGGATCCGCACTTTATCCTGTGGGTTCGGATCCCAACACTAAACTTTACACTATAAATAAGATATAATATAATAAAAGGAATAAGGAATAAATAAAGAAAAAGGTGGAGCTGAATCTTAACTTTATTCTGCCAACCTGTTATACGCTTTTATTTGGGGAACCCCTATGAATTATTATGCTTTGGTTGGTCTGTCATACATTACAATTATATTTTATATTTGTTATCACATTGATTTAAATAAAATTCTAAAAGTATATATATATTTATAGCTATTTGAATGAGAGTGTGGTTATTCTAATAAGTTTCTGTTAGTTGATATTGTGACTCAGAATAAGAGTCAGAGTTACATTTAAAACCAAAAACAGTCAACAATAATTAATGTTATTAAATATATTAATATTATATTAATTACTGTATAGTAATCACATTATCTGCTTTAACTGCTAATTGTATTTTTGCTATGTATTGTATTGTAAACCTGAAGAGAAATGTAGATCAAGTTCATACTTCAATTTAAATGTGATGTGTAATAAAGGATATTTGTGAATAAATTCTGAGCCACAGTGGCAACATGAGTTTTTTTCAAATTCCTTATGTTTGTCCCATATTCAAATTATGGTGTGGTTCTAATTATTAATTATCTAAATTATTGTTATTCCAGATTACAGTTTATTCTTTATACTAACATGGAAATTTGTTTCCATAGTTGCACGTTTTGCACTTTTATTCTATTGTTTACTAAGTATTTGTTTTGAAGGTTCTACATTTTTACTTTACCACATCATCTTGTACTTTATCAATGATCTCAATTAATTAAATCATTGTTTTCTTATTTGCTGAATTCAGCTCATTTTCATAAACATTAGACCGATTGACAACAACAACAACCAGGAGCCATGAGGAGGTTTTGTTTTCACTTTATTCTTTGCTGTTATTCTTGTGGTAAGAAACAAGTAGCCACGTACAGATTCAACAGGTTCACTGTCCAACACAACAACAGTCTACAAACACACACTGACCAGTCACAGTGCCTTCAACACAACAAAACCGTCCAACAATAAAATAACAGGTTATTGTAAAAAAAACAGCACCAGTTGTTGTGAACCTGTGGCGTTCGACTCCTCGGCCTCCTCGCGGTGCTCTTCATGCATGGGTGTCGCTGTGGCACGGGTGATTCACATTGGCACATTTATTCTTTCAACTAATAGTTCAAAACAAACACCCTAAATAGATAGTACACAGGCAAGGATATGTGATCATGTATAAATATAATACTGTGAGGCAGGAATGAGACTCGTGGTTTTTTTCTTCAGCCTGTGCAGCTCGATCTTTCTGCTCTGAGGAGACTTGCTGCTCTTACAACAATCACACTTTACAAAAACAGAGGAAGTTCACTGTTGGGTTCCTTATGCAGGATCTCAGGATTCCTTTATCCACTGTTCCCACATGGAATCGGAGTTATTCTAATATTCTTGCAGAGCGGACTATTGGAAGAATCACTATTTTTCTTTGTCCCCTGTTTTTTTTAAATTGAAGGAAATTAATCTCTGTATATTTTCTAGATTTGTCTTACTGTCAATAAATCCCAAAGAAAAGACTAAAAACAAGGAATAAATTGGTCCCATTAACAAATCATCTTTACGGTCAAAGCCTCATATTGCTCATAACGTGCCATGGAGGTAAAATATAATAAAATACACATAAAAATACAACATTTGTCTTTGCAACCATTTCCACACACATTGTAATTTATTTTGACTCGATCCCTAAAACAGTCGGATCCAGTACCGACGACAACATGGGATTTGTTGACAGTAATACAAATATAAAAGATGGCTGACTATTCGCAGCCTAGTGATCATCATCGTTAAGATCATTTTTGGGACATTTCTTTGTGCAGATGAGCTGATTAATGCACAAATGTAGAATATGTTGGATTTTAAATATTCCACTGCATCAAACCGTGTGAGCATATTTGATTTCACTTAGTTTTACTCACATTTTTATAAACATGACCCTGGTGTTCTTCAGCAGTCAAAATGTAAAGGTTAAACGAGCAGCCATGATTCCTCTGTTTATGTTCTCACTCTGATCTTTAATTCACACACCCAACATCCTTCTTTAACAAACTGATCTGAGGTCTCCTCAGGGTCTAGAGCACCAGGATACCAGCCGAGGTTTCCATGACGGCAGCTGTCAGGGGACCGGAGCTGAAGGAGTTCGATTCCCACAGGGTGTATTGTTCCACCGAGGCTACAGAGCCTGCTTTGTTACAGGTGAGGCTGGGATGTTTGTGGGGAATGTGTTGTTCAGTCAGAGGCAGTGAGGTATAAAGGTGGATCAGCTCTTACTGCGCGTGTAGCTGTAAGATCACACGGCCGAACAAAGCAGTTGGATGTCATCACCACACGGAACAGTTCGTCCATTGGAAACAAAAACACTGTTAGAGGAAAACCCACGGTGCGGCAGGAAGCCGAGCACTAAGGGAGGTTTTAATCACAAACAGAATCCACACACACACACACATCGTCATGAGTCTAAAGCTATGGTGTCTACAGTGAACTGTACGCTTGTGTGTGTGTGATGGGGGTATAATAGATATGTCACTGAATCCAGTTATTACTATTTTTTTAGATAATGCGTTGGACATCACTTCAGTTCAAACCATCAAAAACTGTACTGGTTTTTTATCTTTCACAGTTTGTTTAGTTTTTTTTCCCGCGGGATACGAGCAGGGTGATAATGAGCAGACTTCATTAATGTTAGCATGGTCAGCTTGAATTTGGCAGAACATTCAAATTCATAGGTAGCCCTTCACTCTCGTGTTATTAATCGATCAGTCACTCCAATTAAGACACAAATTAGATTTGTAAAGAGTCACTTTGGCAAATCTTCAGTTAGTTTGTCAATAATCGCAGATAAAGTGCGACCTTTAAATTCTGCGATTTGAAAATCAGTGCAGTTTTCCTGGTTGCTCAGAAATATACAAAACATGGAGGAGGCTCGGACGGTTGGAGGTCGTCTCCGGCGATTACCAGATCCCACTGGAGCGCCCGCCGGGGGGGGCCAGGATCCGAGCGGAGGACCTCTTGGGGACGTGGTCGTCCACCTGGGAGCCTGAGAGAAACACACACAGTTTAGTTTGCGTTACAACAAACAAAAAAAAACAAGAGGATTCAACAAGTCAGTTGTGTTGCCGCCTACCAGAGAGGCTGAAGGACGACTCGTGAAGGTCTCGGACGCCCTGGTGCCCCCGGGGAACCAGCTTGGATGAGTCTCCATCGATTGGGCCCAAACCGAGCTCCTTCTTCATGGTGTTGGCCACCATGGCCACGTCTCCAGAGTATGGATCCCTGTCCACTCCTTTGTAACCCTGAGTCTAAATCAAAGAAAATCAACCTCTTCAGTACACACACATTACATATAGATGCAGTAGATACACATAGTCAAAGGATCAGATCAGGGAGGTTTTTTGTCCGATTCTCACACAAATCATAGATTTTTCTAAATGACCAAACTGATAAAAGAACATACAGAGAGCATTTCAAGCATTTCCCCACAAGTTCGTTGTATAAATTATCTAGTGCACCTAAAATAGAGCAGAACCAAAGAGGCTGTGATGGAGCTTTGTGCAGACGACAGCAGCAGAGGAACAGAGTCAGCGTTTGGAAGGCAGCATTAAAACCTTTATAGAACTGTTGAATCAGTGGAGCTGGACAGTTTGATGGGCCTGTGTGTTTGCTGCAGTTTCACCGTCAGCTGACAGAGCAGCAGAACAGCCTTGTTACCCCAGTTTATTTTTTCGGAAAAGCACTTGCATCACTTGAGCCAATGCAGTAACATAAAATATTTACCGTCAACCGTAGAGACACTGATGTGAGTGAATGAAGCGAAAACAAACCTTTTCTCTCTGCACCATCTTTTTATAGAGGTAGTCGGGGAAAGTGCGCTGCGGGTAGAACTTCCCGGATCCCTGAGCGCACATGAACGCCCCGTTCTCACACACCAGGCGTCCGCGGCTGATGGTGACCAGAGGGACGCCGTGGCAGCGCAGCCCCTCGTACAGGTTGAAGTCTCCGCCCTGAACCTGCGTGCTCACAGAGATGGTCCTGCACCGACACAAGAGCCATTAGCACCAGAGAACCAAGAAGAATGGAGGTTGACTTCAGGTTTGAACTTTAACTGCGTACTTTGTTGCATCTGGATCCCAGACCACCACATCGGCATCGGCCCCGGCGATGATGCGGCCCTTGCGCGGGTACAGGTTGTAGATCTTGGCGGCGTTGGAGCTCGTCACGGCCACAAAACGGTTCTCGTCCATCTTTCCTGTGACCTGCGGGTAGTGACAGGGTTATCTAGACCAATGGATATCCATGACTTTTCAATAACTTTAAACCAAATTTCCATTACCGAACAATTTTGTGAAATCTCGGTGTGTGACAAAGTGTATTATTTAAACTAACAATTAGAATTCCAAGGCACACAGTAAACCTTAAATGACACAAACCCAAGTATGCCTGCTTATATTTTAGCGTATTTCTTTAAAAGCATATGAATTATTTAAAACTCAGCGTAAATGTGAATGACATGAAAATATGGATATAACAAATTTCCATGACTTTTCCAAAAACTTTTGGGAGATTATTTTTATCCATGACTTTTCCAGGCCTTGAAAAACACATTTTAAAATTCCATCACTTTTCCAGGTTTTCCATGACCGTTCGAACCCTGTGTGATGCATGGAAAATATCAGAAGATAATAAAATACATCCACCCAAATCCCCAGAAATGGACACTGACACACAGGAATCATAAAAGTTGTGTTTGCAGATGAGTGTGTCAGTGTGTGTTGGTGTGTACTCACCACTCCTCTCTCCCAGATGACACTCATCCTGTCCTGCACCCCAGCGACTCCATGAGGGATCTTGGTGAAGTCCTCTTTTCCCAGAGCTCTCTGCTTGGTGCTGAACGGTCGGTGCTCCGACGCCACGACGCTCAGGGTGTCACTGGTAACAGGAGACGCGTGGTTAGCTTAAGCGGTATGTATTATTTACAACACCTTCAGTTGTAGAGCCACTGTTTTTGTGTAGCTGCCGTGCACATACTTGCCCAACAGGCCCATGAGGTAGCTGGGTGTGTTGGGGGTCGAGGCGGAGAGGAGGGACGATGACGTGGGCGGCGGCGTGGGGACCAGTCCTGGTGGTAGTACTGCATCCCGTTCAGCACCGCGTGAGCTACTGTGGTCTCTGCATGCACCACCTTACCTGGAGAGACAGAGAGAAGAGAGAGAGAGAGGGATGTTTATCACCTCTCTTTATCACCGTCACCTGCTTCACGGGTCGAGCGGGCGAACTCACCTTGGATCTTAGCAGCACTGATCATGTCTCCAGCCGCCATGCTGGACACGTTCACCAGGTAGATCGGGCAGCGAGCCTGCAATCACATCGGGATCCATTTAGTTATCACTGGCATAGCAGACACATGAGCAGGATGTGAAGGTCTAAGGTCAGGTGTGTGTTTACCCTGTTGGCAATGGTGACGGCTCTGTGAGTCGCCTCAGACTCCAACTGTAGTCAGAAGAAACACAATCACACAATGAGACATTTAACAAACACTCTTTGTACAGTATGTTTGGTCAAAATCAGGCTTCCCTTTTGAATTTGTTATTGATATGGAAACAATGACCTCAAATCCATTAAATTTATTGTTTTATCAATAAAATAAATACATCTGTTGTAAATGTACCTCTTCTGGTCGACTGATCTCGATTCCCTCTGGTCCACTGATGCCCAGATCCAGAGCCTCTTTGGCCCCCTGACAACACACACACACACTTCAGCATTCTGACTTTACTAACTCTGATCATGTTGTAAGTGTGTGTCTGTGTGTGTGTGTGTGTGTGTGTGTGTGTGTGTGTGTGGGCTGTGCACCTCTGCCACCAGCTCTCCGTTCTCGGCGTGGACGCGTGCGATGGCCCCGATGTCCTTGCAGGTCTGGAGCGTCTGGTAGAGCTCGGAGTCGCGCAGCATCATCATGTCCTTGTAGGCCATGAACATCTGGAAGGAGTTCACCCCGTGCTCCCTCACCAGGGTCTCCATCTCGCTGCGCACCTGATCGCAAGGCAGAAGGTGGCAGGTTTGAATCCCAGCTGTAAGTAAGTTGGTCAGTTGGAACCCCTCACAGACAGACAGGGTATTTGCATTAGGCCGTGGGAATGTGTGTGTCGATGTGTGTGTGTTGGTGTGTGTTTGTTATATGGGGCATGAAATGAGCTTGGACAGCAGCCAGAATGAGATCACACTGACTTTGGTGATAATCACAGATTTGCAGAGGAATTTGCAGAACAGGAAAAATCTTTTAAATTAACTCAAAATGCAAAGAGGAGATATTTGAACTTTACCAAGTAAAATGTTTAAATAATAATAACTATGCTGGAGTAAAAAAAAACGTTTAAAAGACATCATTAAAATACCAGAAGTACTGTTGCCAAAATTCAAATGAAGAAAAATATGATTAAATTGTCACCTCGTCTATATTCCTCTAATTTCGTACAGTAGATAATTTTCTGTGTGATTATAAAAGTAAACAAAGTCTTCTCTTATCAATAAATAAATAAAACAAATTAAATATATTGATATCAGCCATGGAATAATATAACATGGGCCCTTGCTTCTTTAATGACTGATTTAAAAGAAGAAAATGATCATAAATCATTTGACTGCAGACGGTGAGGTGCAGCTCATTCTCAGAGTCAGCAGATGATATCTCACCGACACAGAGCCCGAGGCTGTCGGCTCGTTGAGTCATAGAATCTGTCTAACGTGCCCAGTGAGCATGAGTGTTAACCTACTTCGTGTTAGGGTTTAATCTAGGTCACTGCACCTTTCACACATAAATGAAAGTGGTTTGGTTGCTTTGTAAATATAAAAAAGACGAAGGAGAGAAAGAGGAAAGGAGGAAAACTGTTTATAAAAGGGAAGTGTTTCCAGGCTGATCATTGGTTCAAACCTCTGTGCATCTCACCTTCGGGCCCCACCAGGTCACGCCAACATGCAGAGCGTAGTCACAGCACGCCTTGGCGTCGGCCAGCGCCCTGCAGTGCTCGTAGGCGTCCAACAGGGAGCAGTGTTGTTCAGGCAGGACCAGACCCATCACCATGGTGGTGCCACCCATCAGAGCCGCCTGGGGAAGGGGTGAGTTAGGGAGGAAGGGAGAGGGAGGGAGGGAGGGAGGGATGGAGGTAGAGAGACAATGGGAGGCAGTGGGAGAAAAAAGAGAGATTGATGAGGAGGAAGGACAACAATGATTCTACTGTAAAGAACAAAGACTGTTGTGAGCGATGAACTGTTTCCTCCTCATCATCGTCCGGTGTCGTAGTTACTGTTTAAATCAACTGATGGACGGACCACACGTCTCTTCACATGTGACATTAATCATATAAACACGTTGTTTGACTTTAATAATCCCTCTAAAAAAACTTCTCTTGGTTCTTGTAGCTTTAAAATGATTTAAGGAAAATATTGGGAAATGGAAAGTTAGTAAAGTTGAGTTAAACTATGACCGTGATATCTGTTGAAGCTGCCCCTCGTGTGATGAGGAGGAGGAGGAGGCGTTGACTGATGAAGAAAGGATGAACCTGGAGATAAGGGAACGTTCGAGAAGGAGAACTATGAGAGGAGTGACTCGTCCTGGTCGCCTGCAGACATGGTAAAGGCACTTTTTTCGTCGCCATGACAACAGATAACTGCACAGCCATGTCTGCTGCGTCCACCCACCTCCTCCACCACCTCCTCCTCCTGCCACCGTGCACTGAGACGCTCACACCAGAGACTAACGGGGATATTGCACCGAGGCCTGATGGGAAAACAGGAAACAATCATGTGTGAGACAGGAAATGAACAGAGAAAGAGCCCTAACGGTGGCGTGTTTGAGTGACAGCTACAGTGTCCAACGAGCTATTAGGGTTCATGTTACCATAGGAACCAGTCAGAATCATCTGCAGCGTCAGCATCGAAGGCCTCTGCATATGTAATGTCATGGATCACTGTCAGGGTGTGTGAGTCTGTGTGTTACTTGTGTGAGTTTGACGGAGAATCAGGCAACATGGACACAACGCAGAGGATTGTGGGATTCAAACTGGTCTTGTAAAACCTTGATTGAAACACATCTTCAGAAAGAGGGATTGTTTCAGTGGTAAAAGGAGAGAGAGAGAGAGAAGGGAATGTGTTCATCACTGGAGAGAAACAAGGAAGATGTCTGCTGTTTGAAATCTCTTCTTCTGTTCTCTTTTAGTGGAAGGACAGTCACTGAATAAACATCCAATATTAGACTTTTAAATGACAGAACTGAGACGTCTGGGTGAGCGGAATGAAACCACCAGCAAACTCAGTGTAGAAACCAGAATAAGGTCTGAATCTATTTCTGATTCTAGTCAAGATGCCCAAATCAACCAAAAATATCAAATCACCACAAATTACCAGAGAATATCATATAACTATGATTTCACCAATTTATTTAACCTTTCAAACATCAATAATTGTATTGTTTCGTATAAGGATGATGATTTTAAAGACACCTTAGATAAATAAGTCCAATAAACTGTGCTGGAATAAAAAAACAGAATTTAGAGACATTGCCTTTCAGTGACTGAGACATGACTGATCTGAGAGGATGAGAGAATCCCTGTATGCTGGAGTCGGGGAGAGGCTATCAGTGTCAGACAGATTACCACAGCAGCTCTGGGATCAGCCTCTATCAGCAGCACTCACACTTCACTTGACAGAAGAGGTCTGCAGCGTCGGCCAGGAGGAAACACACACTGCTGCGATAACGACGACACAATGAAATGATGCGGTTCGGACGTTTTTATCATACTGTTATTACAAAGAAATGCAATTGAGGTTTGATATTTTGACATTTAAACCATGAACTTTAATATGAAAATGAAGAAATGCATGTCTGAACTGATCTGTGTCTACGGTCCATATTACTTCTTTGTACTTTCGAAGCATTAGACCCGTTTATACAATTCAGCTCTTTACTGCAGATCAGTGTGATTCTTCATGGGGTTGGGGGGGGAGCATGGGGTGAGACCGGAGGGGATAAAGCGGAGCGAGAACAAGAGGAGGAAGGAAGGAAGGAAGGAAGGAAGGAGGGAGGGAGGGAGGGAGGGAAGGCGGGAGGGATGGAGGGAGGGAGAGCAGGAGATGGAGCAGACTGTTACAAAACGATGGGGGGGGAAGGAAAATAGTTTTCTGGGGTTCATCCCCAATTGCACATGAGCTGTTGCCGTGGTAACTCAGTCACCATAGGCACACAGAGTGGGGGGTTAGTTGCCAAGGCAGCGAGGCTAGTGGGCAGGGGTTGGTGAATGGGGTTGCCGGGGTAAAGCTGGCATACGGAGGAGGATTCAATCTGCCCCAAATTCCTCTCACCGCACTTCATCTGACATTCCATTAGACTGGTTTCACTGGGAGCTCTTCACTTTATTCAACAACAAATCCTCAACACACCAACACACACACACTGGTGGTGGTGGTTTGAAAAATGAAAGATACACGAGGTGCTTTAGATCTACAGATAATCAGATGATCTTCTTAGACTAGATCCGTACACTCTCGTTTTAAGATGGTGTTTCAAAAACTAAATCTATCTCCATCCACAGGAGCATTTTAGCTTTGTAACAGTATTAATCTCCATCGATACTTCCACACTATTCATCTCTATTAATACAGCTCTGAAGTTTAACTATTGAAAAGATAACAGATTCATAGTCGTTTTCTCCTGGTGTTCAGCAGCTGCCACGCCTTCATACATCCAGTGAAAACCTCGAGAACTAGACAACTGTGCCACACAACAGCAGCGATAACATCAAACAACATCTTCCAGAACGCGCACGATGCTGCGGGCAACAATTAACACGATGCCTCTCTTTTGAATTTTTAAATCTCCTAATTATTAAATCCTCCTCTCTGCTCCGAGTCTCCCGTTGATCACTGGAAAAATATGCAGAGCATCCATTTGAAATGAGCTAATACCACCGTATGAATGAAGACGAGCTGAGTGTGTCTTTGCGTTCAGCTGCAAACGTGTGTGTGCAGCTGTTTGGGTTTGCATCACACAGGAGCGGCGAGGGAACACGTGTGTGGTCATCGACGAATATTTAAATACAGACCAGACAGAGGAAGAAAGTATGTCTGTGTACTACAGCTGTCTCTGGAGTCTAAATGTGTTCGATCATAGGTCACCCTCTGCTTACCTCCTGTAGTCATAACACAGCCGAGTGTGTGTCTGTGTGTGTACCTTGGTCCCACTGTAGAAGTCCTCCTGGATGCTGGCGTTCATGAAGGTCTGCTCCAGATGCACACTGGTGTCTATGCCGCCCGGCAGCACCAGCTTCCCAGAGGCGTCGATCACCTTGGCCCCGCCCGGGATCATCAGCTCCTTACCAACCTGCCGGAGAGAGGACAACAACATTCAAATCAAACACAACTCTGCTACACAATGCACAGTCACCTCTACCTTGCATTTGAACAGGACTGTCGTGGTGCTCCAATCACTTATTTTGTAATCATCAACACAATCCCTTAAAACAGCCGCAGCAAAAAAAGTACAGCTGTAGGAATGTGTGTGTGTGAATGGGTGAATGTGGTTTGTAGTGAAAAGTGCTTCGAGTGATTTTAAAAACTAGAAAAGCACAGTATAAGTACCATTAACTCAAAAAATAAATATATTACTACTGGTAGATCAGAGGAAACAACTTGTATGTAACAGACATGTTTATGTTGATATTTTAGAAGTATATAAAACCACAGCCTGAAACAAAGACAGAAAGTAAACCTGTGTTTGTTCACAGGTTGGAACTCGAGCACTTTCTGACATCAACGCTGTATTTGTGATAAAAAATAGTTTCATGTTTCAGCAGAACTTTAAAAAGAGCTTTGATTAAAATGCATCCTCATCACATGAAGCGATTCCATGACAGAAGCCTGGAGCTAATTTTAGTCCTTCATTCTCCTCGTACTGTTTTATTGTGAAATGAGTCCACAGGAACAGCTGGGGATATACAGTATATGAGCAAATGTGTAGTATCCATACTGGTGTGTTGTGCCTGAGGTGTGACAGTGACAGTACTGTTTGTATTATAATGTGTAAGACAGAGAGTGTGTGGGTTACCTGCTGAATGATGCCATTCTCAATGTAGACGTCTGCTTCCTGGGTGAAGTCATCATTCACCACCTTCCCTCCCTTGATGAGGATACGCATGTTGGCAGCCATTGTCCTACAAGAAGAACCAGAAGAATATTTCAAATTATAATGTGTGGGAAAAAGTGTGTATTTCCACGTGGATTTAACCCTGTAGAGGGATCCTGTGCTTTCAGCTCATTATTAAAAACCAGAGCTTGATTAAGTCTGATGAGACTCAAACAAACTGAGAGGAACCTTCCACAAACATTCCTCTGTGTGTGTATGTGTGTGTGTGTGTGTTCTGCATGGATGCCTGTATGCAATGTGTTTCAGGGGCAGAGCACAATGGTTTCCCAGTCACGCAGAATCAACTCAAAAAGATGGGGAGGTGGGGTGGGGGGGGAGAATAGAGGGAGGAGGGGAGCGAGAGAGAGAACAGGGGAAAGAATCTGGAGCCTGAGATTTGTTCCTCAACCAGATGGGACCAAAACAGGATTTGGGGTTTTCTGTTTCCTTCAGTTTGTCTTGTAGAATCAAACATCTTTCACGGTTGCCTGGTAGATCGATAGTGTGAGTCATAATAAACCCAGAACTCAACTCCCATCGGTGAAGGTCACTGCTTCTGATATTGAACAGAGAGCTACTGGGATCAGGTCAGACTCCAGTGGAGCTCAGAGAAGATCGAGGGGAGATGGATGGATAGAAAGAGGAAGAGAAAACACGATAGAGGGAGTAACAAGGAGATGGCTGTGCAGACGTGAATGGTAAAGTGATTGTGACTGCGGTGAACAAGGCAGTTGTGGTGGTGGTGGTGGTTGGGGGGGGTGGGGGGGGGGATGCGGTATGGAAAGCATTGCCCTGAAGGCCTGGCAGCCATGAGAAAAGAGTGGTTTCCCTGGAGATGCGAACTGGAGTGCTTTCACTGGGGGAAAAGGGGCTACACACACACACACACACACACACAACTATACATGCACACTGACATACAAAACATACAACGGCATGTATGTCATGGCATGGTGATGCATGCTAATGCAACTGCATGACTGATCTGCAAATTTGAATCTATGGTATTATAAAATCGACTCTGAAATCGACATTTTCAGTGTAATGAAATACTTAACACAATCAATTGTGTTCAAATTAGTGATCTGTTGGTATTAAATCCTCATTTTATTACTCAATATAAAACAGTAGTTCTCCTGGTGAGCATCTTGTGCAGCTTCTCCACAGACTGTTGGCGTCTTTAACTGATATTTAAAGAGCGAAACTACTGTTGTCACCATTTTCCAGTCAGATTGGTTCAAACCCACACAGCTGACTGACCGTGTGTGTGTGTGTGTGTGTGTGTGTGTGTGTGTGTGTGTCTGTGTGTGTGTGTGAGATCGGGAACGATGACTACACAGGCCGCTGCACCGGACACTGCCGGCTTTGTGCGTCTGTGAGGACTGTAAAGCCAAAGGAAATTAAAGTCAACTTATATATCTGACATTCTGGACAGTGACACCTTTAATACTCACAAACACACAGTGATCCCCCCCCCCAGCTGCTGGCGGGGATCTGTCATCTGTCAATTACTCCCTGTTATACTCTCACATGACGGATCGGATGATGCCAACACACTGTTACCATGTCGACACCCGTTTCAAATATGAAGCCGGAACCAGGACACGTCAAATTAGTTACAGATGAACAGATGGAGCCAATTGACTATTTGGTTAATGGACAAACAGCCTGTGTGAAGTGATCCTTTGACAAATAATCACAGAATATTAGCTATATTAGGTGCGTTGAATCAAACGGGGGAATAATTAGATTTTATTGGTTGGAGAAACGTTAAAGTTTTTAGTGTCTAGCGCCCCCTGCTCCTGAATAATGCTAAAGACCACCTGGCTGTTTCACTTTCTGCTGTGTCATGGTGGATATGACAAACACCCACAGAAAAATACACACACACAGACACACACCATGCAGCATTTCAAACTCGCCTCAACAGCTGCTTTAACATGCGCACACACACACACACACACACACACACACACACACACACACACACACACACACACACACACACAGCCACACCCTCACTCCTCTACTCTCTGCATGCAGACAGTTCTTTAATGGGGTGTTAATTAATAATGAATGTGGGGCAGCAGGCAGACTTAGTTCAGACTCTCAATGTCACATCATCACAATGTCACACACACACACACACACACACACACACACACAGACACACACACACAGCTGCATTGACAACATACTGTGGCCATGTAGTAACATCCACACCCACTTCACAGTTTTCTGTTTCAACCCTCGACGTACATAAGAAGTGATTCTGATTCTTTCATTGAGGATTAAAAACTATTAATTTAGACCAATTAGAATAAAATAAAATTAATTATCAGTTTGTTTAAGAGACAGAGATGCAGACATAAATAAAGAGGAAATCCAGATAAAGAATAAGAGAGCTTCAATCTGACATAGTAGCTGCTGAAATCCTCACAGTCTGTTTCCGCACAAGTGCAGACGACATGTGTGGCATGGAAACATGTGTGTGCGTGTGTGTGTCTGTGTGTGTTTGTTGTGTGTGTGTGTGTGTGTGTTGTAAGTGAAAAGAAAGGAGCAGACAGCTGCTGACTTCTGCTTGATCTGCATAGTAATCGCCCCAGGGAGGGATAGTGTAAGGTGTGTGTTTGCATATGAGTGTGAGTGGATGTGTGTGTCTTTTTGTTTTTGTGTGTGAGAGAGAGAGAGAGAGAGAGAGAGAGAGGAGAGAGAGAGAGAGAGAGAGAGAGAGAGGAGAGAGGAAAACTGCAAAGCTATTTAAAAGTCAGAACAAACGCGGATCAGACAAATTTACAACCCAACAGAGATAAGAATAGACATTAAACACACACACACACACACACACACACAAACACACACACTCACACAACACACAGTGGGTGCAGCATAAGAGTGAAACGAACATCAGTAAATCACACACACAGATAAACACACAATAACCACATAACTAAGTGGGGCATCACTCCTGAGGATTAGGGGCATCTCTGTCCTCTCTCTCTCTCTCTCTCTCTGTCCTCTCTCTCTCTCTCTCGCTCTCTCTCTCTCTCCTCTCTCTTTCTCTGTTCACTCTTTTAATTCTGTTCTTCCAGTTTTGTGAAGATGTCCGGTTGTCTCCATATTTCCGCTCACCCAGCTTTTCTGTTTAACCTTTGACCTTTAGTCTGACCTCCCCCTGATGAATCGTTTTGATTTCGACCTGCGGACGTTTCCCATTTGGTTCCAGTGACTTGATTCCGATATGTGCTGGTTACACATTCAAGCAAACATAATTTACACGTCTTAGTTCTAACATGTTTATAAGGAGGTGTGTATCCATGATGGAAGCCTTGAGGGGGACAATGTCTGTGCTTTAAAAGGTTTGTGCGTCTCAAACAAAGAGGACGCTGGACGATCGAGCAGAATCTGATTCCTGTTCATCAGCACTTGTCCCTTTCTGGAACAGCATGTCTTAACCCCGCCTCAGAGTCAGAGTCATTCAGGCTTCATCCACTCTAACAACCCCTTCATTATAAAAGAGCATTTTAAAGCTCTGTATCAGAAATATATATTCCCCATTTATATCAGCACCTGAAAATGCAATCACGTGACCACCCATGTTTATAAAGGAACAGATTCATATATACAGGAATACAACGTGTATGTGTGTGTGTGTGTGTGGTGTGTGTGTGTGTGTGTGTGTGTGGTGTGTGGAAGGCCTCTACACAATCATATCCACACACCAGAGCAGGTGAGAGAGGGCGAAACAAGACAATGGGAAAGGGATGAAAAACTTGAAAATCATGTCACACATCAGTGCTGCAGATGAAGGCAATAGCTGTGTAATGCACATACACACACACACACACACACACACACACACACACACACAACACACACACACACAGCAGGCTCGTTTGTTCAGGACCACTCCTGCAGACCCTCCTCTTCATCACCACCGTAACTCGACATCATATTTGGTAGAAGAGAGAAAAACCTATAAGCGAACGGCAGACTTACATAACGGGCAAACACACACACACAGACACACACAGACACACACAGACACACACAGACACACACCAGCTTATTGCAAAGATGGGACACCACATACACACACACTCAAATATTACAGCGAGCCTTACTGCACTGATGGCATGCCACACACACACACACACACACACACACACACACACACACACACACACACTGGGTTATTGCATTGATGGCATGCCACACACACATACACACGAACGGACACACACACACACAGACACATTTCATCACCACTCGACGCTACCTTGCATCGTACGATCGGTTATTTAAAATCATTTTTCACTGGATCAATGTGAATTTAATTCGCTGTCATTCATAAAAAAATAAACAGAAATCTAAATTAGCTCCTTGATATTAATCCAATCTGACGTCAGAGGAACGCTCACTTGCACCTAATGGGATTCGAACGCTTCACGGTCGCGGGTCTAAATCTGGCTGATTGGAGGTAAACCCGTGGGAGAGTGACCTCCTCCTGCAGCATGGGGTCGACCCCCGCGGCCGTGTGTCCGCCCCCCAGCGGCTCCTACCTGGTGTCGTGTCCGCTTGTCAGAGCCCCTCGGCCGGCCTCGCTCTCCGCTCCTCTCCGTTGCCCGGCAGCAGCACAGTGCGCGCGGACAGCTGGAGCCGCGCGAGCCGCAAGATGCGCGTCCGCTGAGCAGCCGGCGTCCGGCCAATCAGGGGGCCGCTGCAGCCTGAGTGACGGGCAGTCCGACCAATGGGAGGGGAGATGTGGACCGCAGGGCGGGGGGCGTGCTTCTCGACTCTCGTGATGCCTTCACAAGCTTCACTCGTTCTCCGGAAATTTGACGTTTCTGGTGTTTAATGAGTAATTAGCGAGGTACAGGTGAGTCAGGTGGTCAAATTCTAACACGAGCCGTTATATAGGATCCCTTATATAAATAAAGAAATATATTTTAGATATATACAATATAACAATAGGATGAATCCTGCTCCACAGTATTCTGTTTATGTTTTATGCTTTGCTTTTGGTAAATCTTTCAGTAATCTGCAACCATGCTAATCAATATAACGTCATTATTTGTGACAAATGCTCTTTGTAAATATTCATAGATTCCTTAGATATGATGACAAACGAAGAAGGAGCTTTTGATCAAAATACTTTTCATACTTTAACAGTGTTTTTGCATCTTTAAATAAAGTTCTGGCTTTAAGAGATAAAGGATTTTACACCTTCTAGTGATTATACACTTATTTATACTTATTATACACTATTCAAAAACTTACCCACACATATAACGTATTAATGGACTGTATTATTATAATATGCAAACACTTTAATTGTTTAACTGAGGACATTGTAATCATATGTTTTGGATTTAGTTATGTTTGTAATTTCTTCACATATATAATTTATCTTTTTTACTTATTTACCTTATACACTGTCTCTTCGACTGTAACAGGTTAATTTTCTCTTAGGGATCATTAAAGTAATTTCTTATTATTAAATGGTGTGTTGGATAATACACCCATATTGTAAAATGGCTCTCTCTAGCATTAAACTAAAATCTAATTATAAAAAAATTGCAATATTCTGTAGTATGTCATTAGCAAAGATATAAAAGGATGGAAACATTAATTAGTCACACCTACATTTACTCTATTTTTGTTTCTCTAAATAAGTTATGCACCGATCGAGCTCCATGACAAAACATCAGTCAGCAAATACAAAATAAATCCCATTCAGTTGTGAGTTTGATCTTCTGATCTGCAGCACATGAATGATGCACTTTCATCAACAAGTGTTTATACCAGCAGCACGTGAAGGCAACAACATGGCGCTGAGGAGCCTACGCGTGGAGACACGCCCACCTGACAGCATGGCAGACTGAGCCTGGAGAGGATCCACAAGTAGAGATTAACAGAGGGAAGAGCTTTAAAGAGCAGAGCTGATGGATATCGATGATAATTAAGCAAAGGTTCAGTGTGTAGGATGTAGTGACATCTAGTGGTGAAGTGTCATGTTGCAGCTGAGTACCCCTCATCTCTAACAAACCTTATTGATCCACAGAAGAGTCTGAGAAGAGAACTGACCTCCACCAGAGTTAGATTAGCTGTTAGGAACTTAAATTCAGTTTTGACTTGATGGGTTATTGTATTTCTCACAGACACACACACACACACACACACACACACAGTTGAAAAACAAGCAGCATTTCAGGCTGGATCACAAGAAACAGTCCTTTTTTTTTATTCACGGTTTCATTTCTTACATTGTTCAAGTACAAAGTTAAAATGCTTTTTTAATTAGTTCATATTCATACAAGAGTAAAATAATAATAGTGCCTTTTCATTACTACGACAAACTTAAATACAGTCATTGTAAAGACAAACTTGATTTATATTCCTAACAATATATTTTTCTTATTTTCAGATAAAATTTTAGCACCTTTTGAAACACCACCAGTTCCTCCTTTTTTTTCCGAAAAGCTCATCTTTCATTTAGTCCATGAGATGAGTGTCTGGATGCGCCACAGCATTGTGTGTGTGTGTGTGTGTGTGTGTGTACGTGTTGTGCGTGTGTCAGTAACAGTGTGTATTTGTGTGTGTTTTTTCTTTGTGTGTCAGTGTTTAAAACAGCGCATCACTCAACCTAACAGCTGTCGATGTAGGCGAACAGAAACTCCATCACCGTGTCACCTATCGTTTAGAGATATCGACTCCATCCCTCACGCTTCTGACCGAACTGCGCTCTCAGAACAGACACACACTGAAGTGACCGCTGCACACAAATCTGATGAAAAGAAGCCAGTGGTTCACACACTGGGATTCTGGTTTGTTGTCCCCGTTTCAGGAAAGTTAACTTTTTCAAATTCAAACTTTTAAATACAGGATAAAAGAGAGAAGAGACCACAGGATCATTTTATGCCTCATTGCAAGGAGGTAATAGTTCCACCCCTTGGTTTGTTTCTCAGTAGAATTACACAAAACTTAGGTAGAAAGACCCCATTCCATGTTAGTGTAAATCTGGACTGAGTTTTGGATCCACAGATTATTTAATTTCCCAGGGAGTCACTTCAGCTCGCCTCCTGTTCGAGAGCGACCGTCCTTTTGGCTCATCGCTCAAAAATCAACCATTTATTCCGGCCTCCTTGGATACAATAGAACAAGTCACTATACTAACTGTAATATATGCTTTCTCGAGCCTCCCTCTCTCCGCTCTACAGGCTGAGACTGAACTGAACTGAGCACCAACCTGGAACAGTACACACACACGATAACAGATTATTATTGTAATATTATTACCATTATTTTTATTATCTTTACTCCCTAATCTAACATGAAATCAGAGATTACACTGACTGACTGACATGCAGCACCTGGGGGGGAGAGGGGGGGGGAGAGGGGAGGGATTTCAGATGACCGGGCAGGGGTTGTGAGCACCAAGCGACGCGGGGTGATGATGTCACACCCGGTGGTGCCGTGGGAAGCCTGATGGCAACAGGCAGCCGGCGAATCCACAGTGTGTATGCTTGTGTGTTTGTGTGTGTGTTGCAGAGAAAGGAGAAGCATGAACGTCTGCACCATATTTGTAGCAAAATGTGTGTATGTGTGTCAGAGTGTGTGTGTTTGTGGGTGTGTATGAGAGACCTGCAAGAGCACTGTAAAAAAGAGCAAAGTTTAAAAAGCACCAGACTGTTGGTTGTAAAAACGGAGAGTAAACTTGTCGGGAAAACATTTTGAACCTGCTGGTTTACTGTTGTTTTGTGTTTCTGTGTATTTGTGGGTCAGTGTGTGTGTGTGTGTGTGTGTGTGTGTGTCCAGTCGTTAGCTGGTATCTGAGGAAGGTCAGAGGATTCAGAAGGCTTCCTGGGAGAAAAGGATTGTTGGTCGTCCTAGGACCAGAAGCACCAGACTGAAAGAGAGATGACAGCCCTGTCTGAATAAAACACACAACTGTGTGCAGTGACGCGCACACATGGCGGTTAAGGTGTGTGTCATCTCCTTATTGTTTTACCTGCCTATGCCCGTTCAAGGTCATGATGGGGCTGAGAGCATCCCGGCATGCGTTGGGCATAAAAGAGGTTGAGCAGTTGCATCTGTGTTGTGTGAGGAAGGATCTGTTATCTATTCAGGGCTGTCTGTTTCAGTCACAGGAAGTAGAAAACCAGCAGAGAGTCTACAAAGTAAAGGTCTCACTGGACGTCGCTGCAGAGTTTTGATCCCAGAGAAGCAAAGTCGAGGTTTTAACTTCAGGTCCCACAGGACGACAACACTGGAGCTGAGGCTCAGGAGATAAATATCTGGAAGTGTTCAGGACCGACACTTTGCAAACTGGAAGTCAATTTGAACGCCGCTCTTAAAGAATAATCTCAGAGGACGAGTTAAACCTTATTGACGAAGCCAAAGATCCAAATATTTTTGATAACAAAACACGTCTACTAGTTTTTATTTTAAAATCCATAAACTTTTTCAATAGTGTTATAGTCATGGCAAGAATTACAGGTGCGTAAATCAGTTTTTTGATATTTGATTTGATTTTTAACCACAATTAAGTTTTTGTTGAAGGGCCATTGTTTGACTACTGCAGGTAAAATATTTCAAAATTAAAAACCACTAAAATAAAAAGCAATTTCTAGAAGGAAAACCTAGAAAGCAGATTTTAAAGAGAGTAAAGTCAAGATGAATAAAGAATCCATATTGTCAATCTCGATTCTAAAAGCTCATCGTGGTCACTTGGATAAATACAGAGAATGTGTGGGACAAAATAAAAGCCGTTGTCATGATTGGTTAAAACAAGCTGCTACAGAACTAATGACCTGATATTTACACTTCACAGTAGCTGGGTTCTGGGCTGAGATGCAGGTTAGTCACTCCCAGCTTCAAGAAATGATCCCAGTAAGTTTTCCTTATCATCTACCACCACCTGGTGACGTCTCCAGGGACGTTCACTGGGAATCAATGAACTCTCCAAGCTGTGAGACCCCAATGTGTGAAGTCTCTGCTACATTCACTAAAAGACAACTGACTGTATTATTCATCACAGTCGTTGGAGCAACAGTAATAAATGCAAAAACCTGACAGCACGTGAACAGCATCAAATAAACACAAGGTCAAATACCCATCGTTAAAATGCTACAGTATTTCACAGCAATTAACTCAACTTAATAAACAACCACTGCCTAATAATCTCCATATTCAATACTAGTGTGAAAAGCTAATAAAAGCGGATCCTGACCAATGAGAGACCGGCAGCTGTGAATGATACTGAGAAGAAAAGCAGATTTAATTCTTTGTCTTCATTAAGCTCACAATATTCTAACACACACGAGACTTTTAAAAGTTACTTTAAAAGTGTTTCCATGACGATATGAAGAATATGCCTCGTGTATATTTGAGTATAAGAGAAAACGTATTGGATCGATAGGATGCAGATTGGTGAGGAGAGCTAGAGCGTTAGCATTCGGACCTTCTAGTTTATTTAGGTATTTTCTTGTTGCTATATTTTGAATGTAAATCACTTTGCATCGTCTTGTTGTTTTACTGTTTATATACAAATAAACTTTGCCGGTATCACTGACCATATTTCAGCTGGAATTCCTCAGGTGAAGGTTTAACAGTTTTCTTTAGATGTTACTTTGCCAGAAGAACCCGTCGTTTACCTCGATCCCTGAGATGTTTTACTTCCAGAGCAGCGTCTCCTCCCAGAAGAAGAGTCTGATTCAGTCCTGCTCTCTTTGAGAAGCCGTCCTGCCAGTTCCTTCACAGCAGATCTGACCAATCAAAACCTCCTAAAGCCTCACGACCACCTGCTGTTGCATCATCGTGTGAATCATTGTGTAGTTTGACTTCGGGTTCGGGAAACAAAAACCTGCAGCGACTGAAACAACCGGAGACTGTTCAGTGTCTAAAAGCACCAAGAACTGTAAAAGTGTTGTATTAAAGTGGCACCATTAGGCCTCTTATCACTGCCTGACCAGCACCATGAGCATCAACCGGAGTGTGTGCGTCTGTGTGTGTGTGTTTGTTGTTGTATAGATTTGTGTTTGTTGGACTGTAATATACCAGCAGCACTGTCACTACACATGAATACAGTTATGGTTGAGAGGAAAATCATTGGTGTGTTGATGTGTTCAGAGCGTTACTGTATTTAGGAAAAAGTCAAGGGCGTCTGTGTTAGCTCTAGCGCCCCCTGGAGGTTCGAACTCCAGCTGCCACCACAGAGTAAAGCCAGAAGACATCAGTTTCAAGGTTGGACAGGAAGTTCGTGTGTGTGAAGATTTACAGTTCAGATAAGACCAGCTGCACCAGCGTGTGTGCAAATCAATGACTGTTCGTAAAGATGGAGAAACACCACAGCTCTCAAACGGTGAAACCAGAAGGTCTTGATATGGCAGCTCCACATCCAGCTCAAGATGGCAGCACCAGCACGTGTTCGGCATATTTTGGATTCATTTTTTTTTGTTAAGTAGGAGGAAGTGGAGACGTGGCGTCCATCTTTATTATCAGTCATTGGTGTAAATCAATGGAAGGTAGCACCAGGGGACTAAGGTCAGCCAGTGGCCTACAGGCGTGTGTGTGTGTGTGTTAGTGTGTGTGTCTGATCATCTTCTGTCAGCCAACCTTCATGTACAATCTGTATACAGTGTGTAGTTGTGTGTTTGTCCTTACATGATGTTTATGTGTGTACGCATGTGTGTGTGTGTGTGTTGTGTGCATGACAGAAAGAGAGAGAGAGAGAGAGAGAGAGAGAGAGAGTTGGTGTGTAACTAGTTGCAGGCGAAGAACTCCTTGAGTGGGGCGAAGAGGTGCCTGATGACGGGGACGCTCCAGGAACGTCCCAGCAGCCTCTGCCTGGCCAGACGACTCATGTTGGACACGTCCGTGTAGTGGACGGGGAAACCGAACACCCTGGGGACACACGGGACATCCAAGTGTGTGACTTTCAAGAGATTTGTGGTTGTAATCAAATGTTTAAGAGCTACAGATTCCCTTCATGCATCCATTTCTTCTATTGATTGAAAATAAGGTTTATAAGAGTTACCTTTTTTATGAATACAACAGGGTAGAGACACGTGACACACACACACACACACACACACACACACCACCGTACCTCTCCATCTCCGTGCACCAGAGGATGTCCTCCTTGTTGTCCATGTAGACGGGGAAATGCTCGTCTTTCCCCTGCTTCACAGAGTTGGAGCGTGTCGTTATCGTGCGCAACTTCTCAAACTAGAATTACCATCCAGAGCCAAACACATCACAAACACAACACAGACAGACACACACATGCTGTTTGTGCACCAGCTTTGGAAGATTGGGAGGTTTCATATGAAGCATTAAAAACAAACAAAAACTAAAGTAGAGAAAAAGTACAACAGTAGTAATATATATATATATTCAGTCGATATTTTCATATGTTCGAGACATTTTTAGATGCTGCACATTTAAACTCTTTATGTTTCATCATAAGCTGTAATTTGTGCCTGAACATGAGTTAAAAAGTTAGATGGCATAATAATAATAATAATAATAATAATAATAATCTCACACACACACACACACACACCGGTGGTTACCTTGGCATGGCGCCCATGCTCGAGGCACTCCTGTAGGTCCAGCCTGTCGTTCACCATGGCTGCCAGGGGTCTGCCACAAGGAAATGAAGGTGAACAAACTAACTAAAGTAGAAAGTTGTGTTCCAATGGTTGTTATTGTGTGTTTGTGTTTGTAGGTTTGTATCACCTGGACATGCCAGGCAGGTTTCCCCAGAAGTAGCGAGCGCGGTGCGCGGCCGAGACTTCCTTGGCGTCGATCATTATCGGATTAGACTGCGGACAGACGACAGGGTCACGTTGTGTGTATTTGTGTGTGTGTGTATTTTGTAGCTGCGCTTCATGCGGCTCGTTCACCGCACCTCTAAAAAGCGAGAGATGTCCCGTTTGTCGCTGACTCCCATGGCGACCACGTTCTCGAACAGCCAGAAGAACGGCCGCTCGTCGCCGGGCTTCGGTCGCGCCTCGTGCAGCAGTCGGTAGAACTCGAAAAAACAAGCGGCCGGTTCCCTCTGCAGGAGGAAAGAGAGAGAGAAACGCCTTTGTGGTGATAAGTTAAAAAACACAACGACAACAGGAAAGACCTGGTGACTCCGGATCACCTCGTACCGTAAAGGCCTTTGCGTGCAGGGTTGACTATGGAGAGGTCGTTACAGGGGCTTCCTCCTATCACCAGGTCGAAAGGTCCCCACTCGTCAATCTGACAGACACAAAACAACACAACACGCGTCAACGTCACAACAAACACACGTCATGATGTTGCTTTAAATGCATCGTGTCCAGATAACCACAAAATCTCAGATGTTTATTATTCGTGGAGGAGGAGAACGCCACCTACATGTTTGCGGGTCACGTTGCGGATGTCTCCCACGTACATGATGCGTCCGTGGTGTCGCACCAGGCCCACGGTGATGGAGTCTTCACACACCTCCGACGCCACGTACTTGTCGATCTGGATTCCCAAATCTCTCAGCACCAGCAGACCTGAGGAATGGGTTTGATGGTTCAGTCATTTACCAAATAAAACAAATTTAAATCTGTGTCTGGCCTCTTTCGGCTTCTGCTCGGTTCAGTCGGATAGAAATAACGATTTGAAGACGTCACCTTGAGCTCTGGGACCTTGTGTTGGAGGTTATTCTGTCATTTTCTGACATTTTATCGAGTTATTAGGTTTAAACAAGTTGAAAAACTTTAAACTCAGAGTCTGGAGCCCGGCTGGCGGCTCTGTGGGAAACTTGAAGCAAAACCCTGACGTCTATCGAGTGAGACGTCATAAACCAAAAAGAAATTGAAACTCATTAATGTGTTCCATCCACAAAGGCAAACCTCATGGTGGCGCTAGAGGAAAAGTCACAGGGGATTAATAGAGTCATTAGGAATCATTATCTCCGGAGCATGAAAGTCTGAAAAGGAACATTTCCCAGCAGCCCCAGACTGACTGACGTTGCCTATTAATAGTGAATGAATTGCTAGTTTCCCCCCCCCCACGTGTGTTTACGTACCCGTGGCGATGCCGTCGAACAGAGAGAGGACTCTGATTGGCTGTCTCTTCTCCGCCGCCACTGGAGGATACAACTTGGCCGGCTCCTGGAAAACAGAGAGTGAAGAAGAAGAGGGGATGTTCTATATTCCCTAAACACCATAACAGCTAATCTTTTTTATTTATAATCATATATATCTGTATTCATCTTACGAAGTCCTGCTCGTGGTTGTTGGCGAAGAAGTGCTGGAGCCGGCAGGGCCAGTCGTCCCGTCGCCGCAGCAACCCGTGGGTGTTCCGGGGGCCGCACATGTAACAGTTCCAGGGATCTTCTTTGATGGCTATCGCTGCTGAGCCGGTTCCGACCAGAAGATCCACACACTCCACACAGAAACACCTGGGGGGGAGTTCATCAGGTTACCCAAATTAAAGAAATGACGCCTTGTTGTCTTTAACCCCTTGTAGACGAATGTCGCGAATTCGTATTGGAAGCACTCTGCCGCCATCTAGTGGTCGGAGTGGAAAATACATACTAGCCCCTTGGGACTTGAGCAGCAAAGTTATTTTGAGGTATTAAGCTGCATTTGAAATACTGCGAGGATGGAACATCAATGATTTTACAGAAACATATGTTGTTATTCAATTTCAAGCAAAAGCAGCATCAATATAATAATCTACAAACCAGAGACAGATAAATGTGTTAAATTAAGGTTATGCCCCATTAAGCCTAATGTCGCTAATTTGCGATTTTATATCTATTGTATATGCTTTATGGAAATTAACAATCTCCACTTAATTTAGCATCTGTATGACAGCCAAAAACACAAATAATATTTTTTTTATATAATTGGAAATTAATTCAGGCATTAATTCCACTTCCTGTTCCGGTTGTGCTGAAATGATCTGACCTGTGGTTTTTGTCCCTGGAAGAAGGTTGAAGGAGATGAACCAAACCAAAGAAGCACATTATATATTTAACTTGTTCTTTTTGTGAGTTAATTATGATCTAAATCGTCTTCACCTGCGGATGTGTCTCGTTTTTTATTTGTTTTCCTCTCAGTAGTTTAAAGTTCTCTGTCGGGACACGTCCACGTTCAAGCTGGCAGCTATTTGTGTATCTCAGCACTTTTTGAAGTTAATTGGAAGTTTTATTATTGCGACACTCGATATTATATATGCAGTATTTGCAGTGATGGAGTCAGAGGAGCCTTGAAGCCTAAATCAACAGTTTACTCTGTATTCTCATAAATAAACCTGGTCCACGTGACACAGGCTGACTCGGCCTTCACGTTTCATAAACTGTTTTTTTTCTCCATGTGAAATCCAAAACCTGGTCCGAGCCTCAAAGAGCAGCGACCCGAGTTCTGGTGGCGTCCCACCGAGCGGTGCACCCGGCCCGGCACTGACCTGCAGCAGTTGTTGTTGCCACACATGAGCACTTCCCTGCCTCCACAGCAGATGGTGCAGTAGGACTGGTAGCCGTCGTCATCGTACTGGTAGGCGCACTCCAGGAAGGAGTTCTGTCAGGACAGCCAAACAATAATTAAGGAATAAGATTGATATTATTTACCAGTTTTTAATAATTGAAAGGAGAAAAGCAGGGGTTGATTTCTTACTTTGCAGCCCTGACACATGGCTCCTGAAAAGAGGGGGTGCTCCAGAGAGACGTTGAGGCTCCCGCAGGAAATACAGATATCTGAGCAAAGGCAGACACACAAGATGTGGTGAATACACAACTTTCTCAGCCGCTGAGGGACAAGGTAAACACAAAGCACTTAAATTCACCAACAGGACTGAGTCACAAACCACCAATCCACTCAAACAGTAAATTATTCTGCTGGTTTTTTATAGTTGCTAAACGTCTGAATCACAAACAGGAACAACTGACTTTAAGGATAATTCAATAATAACCAAGACAAATCTAATTATGTGTTGATTTAAAATCTCCCAGATGATGTGACTAAATTTTCATTTTATTAACCAGAGAAGAGTCTTTCATAAAAAGGGTAATGACATTTAAAATTATGCCGTTTATCAAACAGTTAAAGGAGACATTTTAATACTGTTTTTTTAATATCTCAATATTCAACATTATTAAATCATTATGTTTTTCATGTCATATTTATGAGGTTAGACAAATAAATACATCACTTAACACATCAAATACTTCAGAGGCTTTTACCTTCTATATTCCTGGTTTTCTGTTTGACCTCACATATGAGTCTCTCTGGAAAAACACAACAAATTATAAAAAGTAATTACTTCACACACACATATATATATATATATATTATAGAATGATCAGTTTCAGTTATAATAATCTGTGTCTGTTCACCTCTGGTCCCCTCGTCGATCACTTCTCGGATCTTTGATTTCTCCGCGAGGTTCTTGCGCGGTTTCTTCGCGGGCGGAGGCGTGTACGCCGCCTCAGGCTCCGCCCACATCTCCGGGTACACCTCTTTGTATGGATTCTGCTCCTCTGTGTAACGGCAAAGTGTAATTTACACGTGTGTGTCATTAGTGCGGGTGTGTCATTGTGTGTTTGGGAGGATAAGGAGGAGGAGCTAGTCACCTTCTGGAGGCTCCAGTGCCTGTGGGCCTTTGGGCAGGAAGCCGGTCATCGCCCACTCTATCATCTGTCTGGTCTGAATGTCCACGCCGTCGCCATCGTCACTGGCGTCACAGGAAGGGACGGGCCTCCCCGCCCGCACACTGGCCACCTCAACACAAAACAAACACACAAAATTCAATATATACAGGTGCACCGCTTGTTTATGATAAGAAAACCAATGGGTGCCACAGAGCCTGTAAACGACCATGTGTTCTGTACTAAGAGATAAAGATAGAATGGACCAAACATTTCCTTGAAATTATTGATTTATACTAATATACCTACATGTGTAAAGAGGGGGCGGAGCTGGATGAATAAACCACCTCCACATATGCAAAACACCAACGTTACATAAGAGAAGAATGAGTAAAGTACGACCTTTAGACCTACACGTGTATAATTAGGTCTTTGAGATGTTTATTCCAAGTGCACAATGACACAAAACCACACACACACACACACACACACACACACACTGAGGTTTAACGCCGGGGTTGATTACCTGCAGAGCCTCGAAGATGGCTTTCCTGTACATGGACTGTTTGTTGTAGGTGGGCTGGTGGAAGGCCGAGGAGAAGGAGCTCAGCAGCATCAGCTTCTCCACACACACCTGCAGAACACACACACGGTGACAAAGGGAATAAGAACAGATTATCTGTGGTTGGACTTTTTTCGGTGATGGGGTTTTTAGGCTTCGATAAGAGTTGCCTGATAATTTTGCAGCTGCTGAACCGAAGGACTCCCACTCACCACAGAGAATTTGCCATCGCCGAACCACATGACCCAGCGGGTGCCGTCGGCGGCTCGACTCCGGCCGCTCATCCACCAGGACACGATCCTGCCGGGCCACCACGAGAAGCCTCGCAGCTTCCCGAACACCAGCGTGCCGATGCCAAAGCCCCGGCCATCCTGTTGGCGTACGGACACACACAAACGCACACACACACACACACACACACACACACACATACGCACACACACACACAAAGGAGCCACAAGCCAAGTTTGAGGTTTCATGCTCTGTTTGTAAGATGATAACTGTGAGTTTGTTAACAGGAAAGATATTTTATGTTTCAGCCAAGGACTAGAAACTTGAAAGTAAGAGACCGGCCTGGATTTCTGCAACATGAAAATAACGTCTGAGTTATTCTCCTTATAGCTTAGGTGTGATAATACACAATAAAACGTTACTACAAAAGCACAACACAATCGTTTTCCCCCTCGTCAGATGCACGTTTCTTTGAGCTGTGTCTTCGTTTCCGTGTAAATTTGCATTAAATCAGCACAAGAGGTTATTTCCTCAGGTTATTAGAAACTATTATCATCCACCTGAGATGTTTATGAGATGGACCGGTATCAGGGAAACAAGAAAGAGAGGAAGGCGTAACGTGAGCAGTGGTATCGCAGCAGCAGCTTCAGCCCTCGTTGTACTGTCCTTTTTTAAATATGTTTTTTTTTCAGACATGGCCTCAACCATTGGCTGACGTACCTGGCACTCTACCTCATTGGGTGTGGCCTGGTCTCCCCTGGCGACCGGCTCCGGCGTCACGGCGACTGTGGGGGAGGCGGGGTCGGTGTGTTGTTGTGAGGGCGGAGGCGCTGGGCTGGCCGGCTCCTCCTCTTTCCGAAAGTCGGCCTCCGTCAGCTCGTCCATCATGCTCATCTCCGCCTCCCGGTACGCCCGCCGCTCCGCCTGAGACACGAGGAGACAAACATGAAGATGAATATTCACATATCTGCACCATTTTGTTGTGTTCAGATTTGTTGTTTTGTGTATCTATTGTTCTATAGTTAAGTTAACAATTACAGCACAACCTTGAGATCTCATCATCTCATCTCATTATATACCAACCCACTGTCCATCCCTTTCCTGGCTCTACTAGCCCCATGCACAGTCTCTCTACCACTTACATATTCTTATTTATTTATATATATATATATTTTGTTTTTATATATATATATATTTTTGTACTATCCACTCCAGCAGCACAAGAACACTTTCCTACTGGACACTGACACAATCACATCATTGCATTCTGTACCATAGTGTCAGACCCACTCCTGTATCTGTAGTATGTTCTCCCTATGTACTGTAAATGTGATTTATGTATGTATGTCGGTGAGGTCTATAAGTTTATAAGCTACTGGATGATCTGAATTTCCCACAGGATTAATAAAGTATCCATCTATCTATTTATCTATCTATCATGAAGAAATTTACCAGACAAAATTACCAACAAACAAAGTTACACAAAGACTTTTAAAGGGAGTTTCCCTGCCATTGTCAGCGGAGGGTATCTTCTCTGTTCTGTAGCCTCTCACTGTGGGAACAGACGTTTTTTTACATATCTGTGCATAATTACAAGGAGAAATGTTCCTAACTACGACAGAAAAGTCAGATTTCCCAGCACAGTCGACAGGATTCTCCATTTAAGGCCGAGTCTCTGTCAGATTTTCCTTTGGGGAAACCGCCTCCACGTTCAGAACCTCCTCCACTGGAGTTCTTATGAGCAGATAAAGGATTAGTCATACAAATCTGTGACTCTGTAAAACCGCACAATGTTAACAACGGATTTTGCTATTTTACTTTTCTGTCGATCATTTTTGGGAATATATTTGGGAAAGAATTAAAATCTATCATAGAGTGAAGAAGTAGAGAGAAGACTTGAGAAAGCTCGCGGGACCAAATGCAACAAAGGACGCTGACTTAGCTTGTTTTGATTTTAATATTCAAAGAAATGCCATTATAGTGTTACTATAAGTACTATAAGAAATACTGACTGTAGTAGTAGTAGTTATTTTAATTATAACTTGAGTATTAACATGAGCACGACATCCATCAGCAAACAATCTTGTGTGATCAGGTCTTGAAATGATTATTCCCAAAGGCAACAGGAAGCTTTCACCAGTCAATCAGCGTCATATTTGTCATTTTAAAATGTTTAATGGTAAATGACCAGTGTTTATATCGATATTGGAATGTGGACGGGGATCAAACTAGTGACTGTCGAGTAGTGGGCAACCCGCTCCACCTCCTGAGAGTCTAAAAGTTGACCGTGACTTATCTGTACATATATTCTGGGCGAATCCATCTGTAAAGGACGATTTCTTTCTAAATATTAAAGTTGCTGCTGATGGTTTGTCAGTGTCCAGTGACTCGGCTCCTTTCTGTTCTCCTCCTGTCGGACTCGACAGGAGGAGAACACTGTGACGTAAGGAGCTCTCCTGCGGTTGACGTCTTATTTGGATCTTTGCAGTCGATGTGGTGGCTGCTTTGGAGATCAAGGCCTCGGCGCTCGGGCCCCCCGGGGGGTCTGTGGCAACAATCCTTTAATTGTTCCTCTAAACAGGAAGTGAGCGAGGAGAAAGGGTGCGGTGGGGAGGCAGTTCAACGGGTTCAGCTCAGGAAGGAGAGAGAGAGAGAGAGAGAGAGAGAGGGAGTGGAAGCCGAGGAGGGAGAGTAAATGGGATTATGATATAAAACTGAGGAATACAATACGGACGGAGAGAAGGAGAGTGGAGCGTGTTTGATGGGCGACAGGAAGAGAAGGAGAGACTGCAGGCGGTGAGGTTTTCAGAGTTTCTCCTCTATTACCTCCACGATGAGCTTTCATCCCTTTTTTAATGCTTTGTTTGTTTGTTTGTTTGTCAACAGAACTACTGGACGGATCCACACAGAACTTGGTGGAAGGAGGAGAGGCAGGCCGAGAAGGAATTCCTTCAGTTTTGATCCAGATCAGGGGGCAGAGACAGGATTGTTTTTTTCTCCCACCCTCTTTACATAACGAGCATACGAGCATCTTCACAAATTTCCCATGTAATGATTTATAGATCAGGGATACTTAGAGAACTGATATCTATGAGTGTGTGGAATCTGTTGGGCCTTGGTTGAGTTGTGTGCTCTACTGAGTGAATTTTGTCATCAAAATGTAATGTTACACTGTGAAAAACATCCTGTTATAACAATAAACCTTCAAGATTCTTTCTTTCTCTTTCTGGTGTGACAGCAATAGGCTTTGGTAACGTTCCTCCTCTGATAACACAACACGTACCAGGTTCAAAGAGACAAATGAAAGAGCAGCACATGAAATAAAAAGCTCTGAAGTGGAATAAGAAGTCCAGTGCAGCTTCAAAGACCAAATCCAAACTAATCATGACCTCAGTGGCCCTAAAATCCCAAGACCCCTTCATGAGCACTTCCATGACCTACTAACCAAGTTTCCCTTTTTGTAATAAACAGATCATTTAGATTTACTCTGAAACCGTGAAATGAACGTGTGAAACAGTTTGAGGTACAAAACACATTCGGGTAGAAAAAGAGAGGGAGAGCGTGAGAGGTGAAGGAGGCGGAGAGATGACGACGTGACATAAATTCAAGTTGAGGAGACGGTAAAAAGTGAGGGGGTCCGGTTGTGACACTTCTCTCCTCAGTTTGACCCCAAAGTGAGAGGAGGGTCACTCCTCCCTGCTCCTGTTGACCCCTGACCTCATAAAGTCCAAATCAGCCTGTTACACGGATCGTATACCGACCACACACGCACACGCACACACACACACACACACACACACACACACACAACACACACACTACACACACACAGGTGCACGTGCACATGCACTGTAAGGGGAACTCCACATGTCGTCACTGAATTCTAAAACATCTGGAACTCTTGAGTCAAAACTCACATCCACACCACGACTTTAGAATTTAGCTTTTAGCATTTAGCATTTAGCATCCTAATTGGTTTTTGAGTGTAAGAATGTCTGGATAAGTCTTGGGAAACAGTTTTACATTTTAAAAAGACACAGAACTTTTTAACTGAAATAAAATAAATGAAGTTTGTTGGATTGTTAAGATAAAATGCTAAAGTTTGCTGTGAACCCCAAACCGTATATTAATGTTTTGAATGTATGTCAAATAGAATTAGCATCTTACATAATTTTACAGTTTTAATGCTGTTGTTTCTTTCTTGTGTTTTTTTTTAACCTTGGTGCTAAGTTACTTATTAACTTATATCTCCTGTATTGATATTATTCAAACTACTCAGAGACAAATTGAAAGCAGGAATGTAGAAGTAGAAACGTTCCAAATGCATTAATTAATGATTTCCACCTTCCTCTCATCTAAACTCTGATGCTGTTATCGTTGTGGAGGAGACCTGACGGTGTCTTTAAGCATCCTGGACTGAATCTCCTCTTCACACGACTCGGACCTTGCTCCTGTTGCTAAGCGACGTCGACCTGACTCCCGCTTACAGGAAGACAGTGAGTGGGTTGCCTGGCAACATCAGCAGATTGAAGCGTCCATCAGGGAGGATTCAGAGGCCGAGTCACTGCTCACACACGAGTGTGGAGAGCAACACTCTGAGATGAACTGAAACCTGCTGCTCTGGCTCCTCTCTTTCAATCTGATGATATTCAAAATGTGGCAGAGGATTAGTTTTAATAACTTATGAAGCTCGGCACGGTCTGACCCCCGGTTACATTACAGAGCTTCTAACTCCCCACACACCGAGACCTAATCTACGACATAACACTCACAACACAACAATCACAACACTAGTACTTCCTATAAGTCAAGGCTGGTAACTGAGGAGGACCAGGCTTTTACTCTGGAACTCCTTGACTGAGGCGATTAGACTTTCCTGCACAAAACCTGTTTTTGAATAATTTCTTAAATTACATTTCTTTTACAGGTAAGACTCTTAGTGCCTGAATTTTAACTGGTTTTAAAAGATGTGTTAATCTTCCTTATTTTAGTTTTGTCTGGTTTTGCGTTGTGTTGTTTTGTTCCCATGTGTTTTAAAAGCACTTTGTAACCTTGATTAGATAAATGCTACAGAAATAAAGGTTTATTGCCACTGATTACTATTATTATTACATGTTCAGATTTTCCCCAGGGAGGCATTGATTCAATTTTCACTTTTATTGCACTTTTAGAAAGTTAGTGTAAACAGCGCTTTAATGGTTTGGTAATGTACCTCAGATTATTTATTTAAGATAATGGTTGTGTTATGTGTAGTTTCGGGGCTGATTCATGAAACTGCTTCGTATTGTCACAGAAAACTCAAGTGTGCAGATGCTCTCAGGTCAACAACAACAACAGAAACACTCGAGGATGTGTGTTGTCATGTGGGGGACAAATAAAGGCATGGTGAACAGAGAGGCTGTAATGTTGTGAGTTACATCTTTGAACTTTATCGTACCCCCATGGCCTGGTCAGTGTTTTCACTCTTTGTGCCGCCCCCCTTGACCTCCGACCCCTCACCCTCTGACCTAGCCAATGAGCCATTTCTTAAGCCCCGCCCCCTTTATGAGCGTGACTGACCCTGACCTGGAGATGAACCCGACATTGCTCAAAACACACACACTCTCTCTCTCTCTCTCACACACACACACACACTACAATTAAGCCAGCAGTTTACAGCCTCTCTCACATGGTCAAGTGACGGCTCTTTGATTAGCATTGATCGAGGCCGTGGGACACGTTGAAGAAACACGAGCGGTGGGTTTCCATGAAGCTCCCCCGAGGTCGAACCACGTGTGATGAATGTTTCAGGAGAAGAATCTGATAATTGATGATTTGGTTTTTCGTTTGCCATCTTTTCTCATGATACAAAAAGAGTCCAAAATGTTTCAAAAGCTCTAATAAATAATGATTGTGTTAATAAAGTCAAACTATAAACAAACCTGATGTTAACCTATATGAACATAATACTTTAGTGGCTTGTTAATTTTACCTACTTCAGCCCAAAGACTCTTGCAAATAGTACAATGAAAGGTTTTCATAATTGTCATATAATGCAAATATTTACTTTATTTATTTAGACTATTTAGTGTTTTTTTAAAAACTTAACATGCAGAAATATAAAGTTATAAAGCTTTTTCAAGATAATTTGTATGTTTTCATGAGGGTGACTCATCTGCTTTCCAAAGACTATTCATCCAAAACATAAATGCGCAAAAAATATGGTTCTCAAGATGATTAAAAGAAGAAAATTCAGATTCAGATACTCTTTTGAATCCTATTTTGAAATGTTAACTTTTATATTGTGTTTCCATTAGCTCTATAGCTATGTTTTGAATCAGCTGGTTTAGCTGCTATACAAACAAACTTATTTTGCCTTGTTAGATGTCCGAGGCCAAAAAAGTTGATATATTTAGAAAGACCAACATGAAAACAGGGAGTTGTCCGACGGTGACAAACACGTTAGATAAACAGTTAAAAGTAAACAGAAAATAAACATAATATTTAGATCCAACCAAACTTTCTTCTGTCAGATGTTTATCCCTCAAAAATAAACTTGCCACGAAAAAACTTTTCGCAGAAAGAAACAAACTTGTATAACTTTGTGTTTCTTACACTTCTTCACACACACACACAAACACACACACACAGGTGCAAACTCTGCAACACGTGCACACACACACAAGAGAAAAATATGAAATCACTTACAGACCGGACATGACAGCTCTGCAACTGTAACCCTTCCTCTCTGGATCTCTTTCTCTCCTTCATTTTCTTTGTCTGTCTCTCCGTCTCTCTCCCTCTCTCTCTCTCTCTCTCTCTCCCCGTCTCTCTCTCTCTCACCTCCTCCTCCTCCTTCACTTTCCCTCTCTGCGTCTCCTCAGCTTCACTCAGACCCTCAGGTCCTCCTCACCCTCTCCCTCTCTGCTGATTGGCCGGCAGGGAAGAGTGTGATTTACTGGCTTCTTCACCTAACAGATGTTTAGGTGAACTTTCACGTTACACACACACACACACACACACACAGAAAGAGAGAGAGAGCACACTAATGTCTGGTAGCCCTGGAGTTAAAGGGCGATTAACACACACACACACACACACACACACACACACACACACACACACATGGGCCGATGTGTATAAGAGGTGTGTTCATGCACTGGGGTCAAAGGTTACGTAAGCCTCATGGTTGACAAGGCAATAGGATGTGTTAGGGTCAGGACCTCGCAATCACACACACACAATGACACACACTTGCACACCGCCACCGCCACACACACACACACATACACATTACTGTGAAATGCAGTTGTACACAGAGTCACATGAGACTCTTGGGTTACGGAAAGAAAAAAATAAAGCCAAGCTGACATCACGTCTGTGAATTGTGTTTGGAATCAAAGGCACAATGATTGTTTTCATGAGACCAGGAGAGGATCCACCACTCGCTTTGGCCACCAGGGGGCACCCAGCCAGACACACAACTCCCATATACAGTAATACTGCCTCATGATATTGGTGGAGAGCAAAAATGTTAGAAAACATTTACACATATTTGAAATGAGAGAGCTTCTCCAAAGTGAAGCCAAATGATCTTGATCCCCCCCTTGTGGCTAGCGGCAGTACTGGCTCCAAATGAAGTAAAAAGATGGCGGCACCCGTATCTTTTTTATCTTGTTTTGTTGAGACGTGTTTCACAATAAAAGTGAAACTAGCGTCGCAAATATTCATAGCAAATAAACATCAGATTTCATTGATTAGATCTTATTGACATGTCTGGAAGTTACGAGTTTAACTTAAACACTGCGTTCACGAGTCAAAATCAAGTGTGAGCTCTGTGTGAGACTTGCTTGATTCAATCGGTACAAAGACAAGTTTAAGGCGCGGAGAGAATTAAGAAAGCAGACCCTCCTAATATATACAACACACAATACTCCCCACACACACACACACACACGCACACACACACACTCTCTGGGCTGTAACTCTACACGCCGAGAGAAAACCACTGCGCCAGATGTTTTTTTTTCCTGCAAAAATGGAAAAAAAAGAGTTCTCAGAGTGACCAGGATTTTCTTTAGATGGGTCTGTTAACAGCTGGCTGCAGTTCCAGTGACGAATGAGTGAAAACACACACTCACAGACACACACACACACACACACACACAAACACATAGAGGCAGAAACCTGGAACTGGTTAACCTCTGTCTCCATCATTGATTTCTCCTGCCCTTTCTTTAACTGTGTGTTTCCCTCAACCCCCCCACCCCTCCCTCCTTTCTTTTCTTTTCTTCTTCCTTTCCTCATCCTCTCCTTTATTTGCTTGTCCCTCTTCTTCTCTTTTTTTTGTGTTATCTTACTTCCTTCTTCTTATTGTGAAGTTTCCCTCTTGTGAGGCTGGAAAACATTCAAGTTCATTAACTCAAGTGTTGAGCTCTTGAGGTGGTTGAGTTGAGTCTGTGTTTTAGTGTTTGTACTTCATTACATTTCATAGTAAAATGCACATATATAATATAATATGATATTACACATTAAACTATATTATGCTGTATTATTTTAAATAACACACAGTTACAAAGGATATTCTTCAATGAGTCCTTTAAGTGCATTCAGCATTTAATTAATATTTATTTACATTCATGTAGCGTATCTGATTTTGATTCTTTGCTCCTAATTGCTCAATTACTTATTATAACTATTCACTCTATTACCCACCTTCATCATTTCCTTTCTGTACTTGACTCTTTTGTGTATTTTCCTTCTTTCAATTTGACATAAAGACGTGAGAGCAGTTCAGTCTCATGTTCTGTCACACTACACATGGGAGCCGGCGATGAGTCAGTGCATGATAATAAGGTGTTGACAGGAAGTCATGCATGGTCTACCTCTCTCTACCTCTCTCTCTACCTCTCTCTACCTCTCTCTTCTTCTCTCTCTACCTCTCTCTACCTCTCTCCATCTGTCACATGCAACAGTCTGAAGACAAGCCGGTGTCAGTTTGACCAATGGGAGTTCACGGTTCATGATTTGTCTGTTTTTTCATGTAATTAATAAGTCATAATACATATAAGTTGTAGGTTGAACGACTTCTCTTTCCTCAAACAAATGACCTGTTGTCACATTTCTCACGAACACCGACTGCAGTTAATTCAAAACTCCAGAAGGAGGAAGCTGCGGCCGCCGCTCACTACTCTCACCTCCCGGTGTGTGTCTCATTCAACCTGTCTCACAATCAGCCCGGTTAACTTTCTCTCACCCGTTCATGACCACACACACATCCTGTCTCTTCAGTTTTATGTCATCCACACACACACACACACACACACACACAGACACTACATCTACAGATACACAACCTCTCCTTGTAACAGCACAACAGCACCTTATTTTCTCCAGTATGTTGTATATATATATATGAGCGCAAGAGTATTTTACATGTGCATTAATGTGATCAAATCTATTTTCTTACTATCTGTCATTCACTTTAATAATAGAAAACTGTATTGTAGTCTTTATGATTATCAGTCCAATATTTAATCCCTTGTATCTCTCATTTTGGTCTCCACCATCCCCTGAGGCTAAATGTGGTGTAGACAAATGTCCTTTGAGAAATAGAGAGGACGTGTGTTCCGTCAAAAACCATGATCAGCTTAAAGGTAGAAGAAGAAGAAGAAGAAGACGAAGAAGAAGAAGAAGAAGAAGAAGAAGAAGAAGAGAAGAAGAAGAAGAAGAAGAAGAAGAAGAAGAAGAAGAAGAAGAAGAAGAAGAAGGCGACAAGAACTCAAAAACTGAGCTCTGTCATTGCAATGTTCCACGTTAAATCTAATGAAATTCTTATTGTTGGATAATGAAATGCGTTAATTCACTATACAGAGTTTCTGAAGGTTCCTGATTATTATTTTATATTGATAACATCTTTTTTCCAGTAACAGAAGCTATTTAAAATCAAATCACGCCCAGTAGGAACTTGGTGACACCTTCTTTTCATGGCCTGTAGATTTCCCGCCTGTGTTTAATCTTTGAATTCTTAGTTCAGTCGGCCAACTCACATGGAACCGATCACATGAACGTTGAATATGTTAAGTATTAATGTTTGGAAGATTGCTTCAAGTTGAGCGGTGGGGCGGCGGCATAAGATTAAACAGAGCACCGGTGTTTTCAGGATTAAACAAGTACATTGGATCCATGTGGAGAGTTGTGTGCAAACATATGAGAAGAGAAGAAGAAGAAGAAGAAGAGAATATATAACCTCTGCAGCAAAGACACATTAAAAACCAGCTTTTCTTCAAATGTTAAATGCACGGTTATTTTTTAATTCATGAACTTAAAAAAAAAGTAAGAATAAACAGTTATCATGGCAAGTACAGGTCCTTATTATTATTATTATTATTATACTCTCTTTAGAGATGTTTTGAGTCTCTCTTGCAGCCACAGCATGTTTAACACAGATCTTCAATCACTGTGTGTTTCTTGAAGTGGTTCATGTAGCAGGAGGCCGGCCTGTTTGCGGTTTTCAGTTTCAGGACATTTGCATCCAGAATGTGTTCATGTTAAATCAAAACCTTCCCTCCATCTCTGCAACATGTGCAACCGGCAGCAAACAAAGATATTAGAATATTACTGCCATGCTGAACAGCTGGCAAACTAGTGGGGCTACAGCCACGCTACTAGGTTTCTAGTATTCTAGGGTCGGTAAATCTGAGAAGTTTAGAGGCTTCGCTGGCCCCGTTAAATTCTAAGACTCCGGGGCTGTGTTTCAGTCTGGATGTTTAAAAAAACGTTGACGTATAGAAACTCACAGCTGCTGAACCATCGAGTCTTTTTGGTCACGACTGGATTTTGTTGATTCATCACGTTACATTACACATCATTTAGCTGACGATGTTTACCACAGCCACTTACAGTAAGTGCATCAAACCCTGAGGGTACAAACCCAGAAGGGCATGAATCACGTAAGTTCATTAGCTTAGCTGCGTTAGCTTCGTCTTTACAAACTACAAACTGTTCAAAATGGAATTTCTGAGACGACTCTCTGGATTTATTTGAGTCAAAAGAGCACTTAACAGAATCAGGACATATGAAGTGAATAATATCCTCACAGCATTTTAAATGATGTCAAACAACACTAAGTAAGTAGGTTGAGCTCATTTTTATAAAGAGCTTTGGATGCTTTATATTACAAAGCATCGTCTACAGATTCAGTTCGAAAGCTTAAAATACTTCTCTGTTTCTTACTGAGGTGTTTTTTTCCTCCGCGTCACTTCACATTCTGATTTTCCGTTTCATTTTCATTCCGTGTCATCGTTTATCATTTGCACACAGACAGAGACCTGATTCTCTCCCACCTCTATCTTCCAGCGGCTGAGCCACTCGTCTCTCTGTCTCCGGCTGATGTAGTACGGGTCGCCGGCCTGGAAAGTCACCCGGGGGACCGGCCTCCTCCGCAGCCTCCCGCTCTCGCCCTGCACACACTGACACACAAACACATCGTTATGCACTGTACTGTTGTGTGCTGGTTCATTTTAGAGAAGGGAATTAAAGAAAACCACTGCTCCTCTCACCTCTTTGGGGGAGTCACAGTTTCTGTCGTCTGGCTCGTCTGCAGGAGAAGAGAAGTTACAGGAAATAGCCCATTTGTACAGATTTAACAAGAGGTTTAATGATATCATATACATATTTTAGACAAATGCCCTCAAACACTGCATCTGGAAGCTGTTTAGCAGGTTATTATCCAGGTAAACTGACAGAAAGTGCTTCTGAAAACACACATCATGTCAGGATTGGAAAGTTCTTATGTTTAAAGCATCTTGATTCACAGCAAGTTAGATATATCTCACTGGAAATCTTTATTTGAAAATTTGAATTGTTGTATATGTGAGCAAAGCCATGTAATTTGAAATTATATGACTTTGCATTAAAGCTATATACCCTTATTCCTCTTGGTTCTGTCTAGTTTCCGACGCCCACGCTTCTTGCGAGGGGAGGGGGAGGCCTCCGGCTCCTCAGGCGGGGTTGGGGGGGCATTTGCACAAGGGTCAGAGGTCGCCATCTCCTGGGAAACAGACGGAACACAGTCTGGGTCTGAGAAATCTGCTGCTCGCCCTCGTCTAGACCCATCAAAGCAAGCAGGCATATTAACCGTACACACATAAAAACTTGTGCATGTACACACACACAATCAAAGAGCCGCTGCGGTACACGCACAAAGCTATTAGTCTGCTCTGATTAGTGCAACACAGAGCAGGTACGTCCAGCAGAGCCCGTCTGCAAAGGATCAGCCTAATAAACACCCTCAACTCCCATTAACACACACACACACACACTTATGAGATGAGAAGGGGAGTAACACCGATGTCATTAACAGTGATAATGATTAATGAGCACATTTATGCTAAATGATGCCAACCCCCTCATAACGCAAAATCTAAAAAAAATCCATTAGCCCCCACGGCAGCAGCCAGGTCTAACTCTGATCATGCGTCCGCACTCAAAAGGCCAGCGGGGGTTTTATGTGTGACTGCGGCTGAAAGGCTAACACCTTTTATAGATGAGTCGTTAAAGAGCGAGGAGCAAGGGGTGAATGTCAAGCTCAAAGGCTACGCTAACCGCGGCTAGCACTCACGAGCCCCCGGAGGCTGTAATGAGGAAGGTGAGGAGACCTTCAAAAGGCCGAGGACTCAAACCGGCCCCGGGACAGAACAAAGTGCACCAGTCGCACAAACTGGTTACACACACACACTCGATCAGAGGTGGACAATTTAATCAGTCGCATTCAATGTGTGCCATTCCCCCCTTTTTACAACACAATAATTGCAGATAACTAAGAGCATGTGTTAAGTCTCTTATCTGAGAGTTTATGCAGGATCAAGCTCTAAGAGCCAGTTGGGTTTTTATCATCTAACAGCTAATCGTCAGAAAAGTAATCGACAATTTTGAATTTTGAATTAATGTCCATCATCTACTTCTTATCCCTTACGGTTGTGGGCGGGGGAGTGGGGTGGGGGACAATCCCAGGTACACTCAATTTAGAGTCTTCATTTACTCTTATCCAACTGAATGTGTTTGGATTCTGGTCGGACAAAAGAACAACGTCTGAAGAGCGAACCCCCATTCGGAATAAATTATAACTTTACACTATTTATTATTGTATTACACTGGTAATAATTCGAATATTATAATGATAATAATAGTTAGCTGCGAGCTTTGAGTTCATGTCTTCAAGCAAGATTTCTTTTCTTGCACATTTCCGATCGTGTCAGTACAGAGTTTGATCGATGACGTAGCAGCAGATAATGTTGTGTTTGACCTAAATAGAGAAATTAACACTGATAGGTCTCATTAACAATCTTTTAACTTGGTAAATATATATATAAATAATTATCTGTGAGGCTACTTATGTGACATGTTCAATCCAAGGTCCACACAAAATATTACGGAATGAGCTGCTAAAATAAAAGTGAATAGACAAAATAGAGATTTGTGTTTACATTATCTTACTGACACCATTCAACACACAAAAATGTGACAAACACAAAAGTTCTGACTAAACAAATCAACTAAATTCAACTATGCAAAACAAATTCAAGCACGTGGCTAGAAAAATACAAATGCATGACACTTATTAACGGACATAAATTAGCTTACATGGATTTTTTTTAAACAAATCATGAAATAAATCAAATTAAAAATAAATAAGTGCAGCAGAATCTATCACGTGCACACGTTACATCTTCATGTGCCCTCGACGAGAACACATGAGCTTAACATTAATCGTCTTAACCCCAACATGAAACTAAAGCTGCATTGGGCATAGTTTTTATTAACTATTAGTTATCACTACATCAGCATCTACTACTAACTTTTAGGCAAACAACTCACTACTTACACATTCAGCAGAAACAGAGGAACCTGGACTCGCTGCAGTCATCTTTTTGGCCACATGGTCGAATGTAAAGTTCAACTCAGTCCACAGACTCGTGAGAAAGTGCGTCTGGACGTCTTTTGATTGCTACATGTGCGACGCTCTTCGGCCACTTCAGCCTCTCCGGCATTCAGCGATAGACAGGAAGTGTACAAACAGCCTGTGTGAGCCGGTTGAACACTTCCCCCTCTGAGAGCAGGTGTGTATATGTGAGGCTGTTAGTTCACATTTCTTATTTTTGTTGATTTAGTGTCACTAACATAAAATATGACTTAATGCAGCTTTAATGTCGAACAGAGGGGATTTTAAGGCAGGAAACTGTTTGACCTTTAGGCTCTGACGACCTCACATTAGCATTAATTCAAACACAGAATCTAACGCCTCCTCGCTGACCTGCACTTCCTCTTATCTCAACGTCCAGCCTGGACCTGGAGTGACAGCCGGCGTGGAAAGTACCCGACTTAACTGTGCGGCTGAACTCTGACCTGAACGGGTTTCTTAGGTTTTTATAAGTGGGATGAAAAAATGTGATTATACCCAGGAGGAGGCCGGTCAGGGAACAGGAAGTAGCAAACAATAAAACAATAGTGCATCAAAAATAGTAAAAAATCATCCATTTATAGACGAGTAGGTTGAGTAACTGAGCTAATTATTATCCAAAATGCTATTTCCAGTAACTTATGTGCAGAAACGTGTGCATCATCATATTTCTGACGTTTCACGTGGAATAGCTGTGAGTTTCAATCCAGATTGTGTTTAGCATCAAATAAATCTCACAAAGTTAATTAACTAAATGTCTTTCATCTTCCAGTTCAACTCTTTTCATCTGTTTTTCTTATGAAACTTACTTTTCTCGCTTCAGTTTTTCTAGCCAACACTAGAGATAGCTGCTGCGGAGACACTGACGAGAGGAGCTATCCCTAGTTGCTAGATTAACTGAATTTATAAAAACTAATCTAACGAATGATTCGTTTGTCAAAAGCATAAAATAAAGGAAAATACCTGACAAGTTTGTGTTGTTTTACAGCTATTGGCTTCAGGCTATACAACAGAAACACATGTCAGTCGGTGTAACACACGACTATTTCTACTATTACTTTGTCGCACACATCTGCTGTGAGTTAAAACAGGGATTGTCCAATTAGGATCCAAAAGCTGCGTATAGAGGAATTTACATGTAAACATTTTACATCTTTTAAACAAGTTTTGTCCTAAAAAAACGTTCAGGATACAAAAATATAATAACTTTTATGACAGATTTCTCAATTAAATCAAATGAATGTAAACACAGATTAATGTAGTGATTGTATGAAAGTCTTGATATTGTTTCCTGTTACCTCAACAGTCTGACTTTGCTATTACTAATACTACTACTACTACTAGTACTACTTCTGCTGCAAGTATTACTGCAACAGCTACTGCAACAATTTAAAAAAACGTGATAAACAACATTTCAATGAACCAAAGCAGCAGGTAAACACAATCTCAGATACTTTTTGCAGTGTTGTTTTACTTTTGGCCACGAGAAATTCATTTTTTTTTGTTAACAGCTCATGAAACTTTCTGCCAAACGCTGTGAACACAACCACAACGTTCCCAGAATCTCTCGGGGACCGTTGAGGTTTTGGCGCAAAATTGGAAAAAAAACGCCAAAACAAACCTGAGAGAGCTGCAAATCAAAAACCCTCTGGACTTCAGGATTACAAGTGAGGACCTTGATTGTTTAGTTTGAGCCTTTGTCAAGATAAAATCTAGTTTTTATTGTGCATGAATGGGTTCATTGTGTATAACAGACATCATCACAACTGGTGATGTAACAGTGTGTAAATGTTGTACTAATATAGTGTCTTTAATCCTACTGTACTTCAAACTACTCTGAAGTCTTAAAAGCCACAAGCACACACACACACTCACACACACACACACACACACACACACACACACACACACACACTCATGCAGAAACCCCAGCTGCTTCACACATGGTGCCAGTGGGGCAACAAGCGAAGGAGAAACGAAGGAGGAAGGAAAGACGACGAGCCCGACACCTATCTGAAGTTTGAGTGCCGAGCGAGCGAGCGCCAAAGAAAACTGAAGAGCGGCCAAAAGGAATCTGAAGCGTGAAAGGAGCAAGAAAAGAATGGCGGCTCCAAAACAGCTAAGTACCATGTCGCTGATGTAATCATCCGTGAGACGTTCTTCATCACTGTGTGTGTGTTTGTAATAGAGGTGAGTGGAGGAGACGAGGGAAGGAGACAAGTGAAGGAGACAAGTGGAGGAAAAAGTGAGGCTCCATCCCTCTCTGCTCTTTATAGCTAGTGTCACTGACGGCTCCACCCTGAGCTCCACACAATAGCTCTACTCCTGGATACACTCCACAGTGTGTGTGTGTGTGTGTGTGTGTGTGTGTGTGTGTGTGTGTGTGTGTGTGTTTGTGTGTGTGTGTGTTTGTGTGCGTGTGTACATTTCATGCTTAAGACCATCATTAATCGATCTTGGAAAACGTGTAAATACAACATTGTGATAAGAACTACTATCACTGATAAAACAATTATTGTTATACTACTAGTCGTACTAATGTCAAGACATAAAAGAAAGACCAGCCTTGCTCTTTAGTGTACACATACACACACACACACACAAACACACCCACAAACACAGGTCTTGTTTGATCAGCTATATTGACTTGCTGATTCTGCCGCAGAGTTCATTCAGTACAAAAGGACACACACACAGACACACACACACACACACACACACACACGAATACACACACACACTGTGAGCACTAAGAGGATGAATGAGGAGGGAAATAAAGATGCCAAAGACCTGAAGTGTGTCAGAGAGGAGAACTGCACAGCACAAAGTCATTACAGTAATAATGCAGCACAGATTATTTCTGCCGGCCTCAAGGTGATTGGAAGGTTGCCAGTTTGAAACCCCCCCCGGTCAAACCTACATTAGGGTAGTACAGTAACATTGCCTCTTTGTATACACACAACTACCCAAGTTAAAAAACTACAGCTACACTGGACAAATGTGCACGTTTTGGTCATGTTTGCACAAACACATGCAAATATGCAAAGTATAAATATCCAGTATGAGCAGATGTGTGGATATGAATGACCACAGAGTTTATTTAATCTATCCTGTGATAAAATGTTGCTATAACCAGTGTTCGGTGTCGCTGTTTGTGTTTTGTGTGACGCTGATTTGTCGTTGGATGACAGCTCTGAGATTGTGTAGCGTATAACAGATGAATATCACAGCAGAGGTGTGTGTTTAGAAAGTAAAACAATGTGTGTACATCTCTAAAGAGTGTGGCTCTGCTCTAATTTCATCTATTCTCCCTCCTCTTCCTCTTGAACTGACTAAGTGAGTGGGGTGTGAGGTCGAGGCCCACAGTTATCTACAGAAGAGAAATCCAGTCCAACCTGAAGGATTTGATTTAATACTCCTCTTGTTATTAACCCAGAACACGTCTTCTGATTAAGTGCTAAAGATGACCTCACATCCGTGATAACAGCTCGCGTCTGGGGGCTGATAAGTGAAAATGATGATGAGGCTGGAAATCAGGAGGAAGTGAAACCGACGCTACATGTCTGAGGAGAGCGAACGCACAAGAGGCTGGTTTCAAACAAAGTCTCCATGTCACTCTTAAAAAAGCAGAAGAACAGAAAGCAACACAAGCTGCTGCGAGGAGGAACGTGTTCCATCTCGTCTTCTGTCAAACGCACTCACATGTGATGATTCATTAAAGTAGTGAGAGTGACCTGAGTCTCTTCTGTGACAAGAGACACGCTGCATAGCTGTGAGTTAACGTGGAGTGAGTGCGTGCATGTTCAACGGGTCTTTCCAGGTTAGAGGGTGGAATTCAGCAGGAGGATGAACAGATCGATGAAAACGTCTGAGGTGGTTTTGAAGCATTGGAAACACAGGGTGTAATTAAAGCACTCACAGGAAGCAGCTGCTTGCGTTTCCTTCCAGGGCGGCCCACTCTGCGCTTGGTGCGGGGGCTCGCCGGCGTCCCCTCCTCCGGACTGTCCTGGTCCGCTCCATCTTCACACTGGGCAAAGAACAGAGAGGGCCACATCAAACACTGAGGCATTCAAAAAAACGACTGTATGAAGTAATGATGGATGTCAGCTAGCGGCTGTGATCCGAGGTGAAGAAACAGCATCAAATGAATAAAGGGTGGCAGCACATTGAGAAAACACCCCATGAACAGGGTTTCAAGGCTTTTTCGTGAAAGGAGAAGAAGCTAAACTGAAGATACATTCTAAAAATACAACTTTAAAAGTGAATTCATCAAACTATACATGGGTAAATAAAGAAAATCTACGATGGCACTCAACATACGTCCGAATCCAACAAGCCCAAACAGCCACATTTAAATTCACTAGTTCCAGATTTCAGATATTCATGAGTTTGCACAAAATCGTGCTCACTCATAAACATCAGTCCTATTAACATCCCTGATTGTTTTCATTAAGATTCATTAATTATTCCTGGAGCAATCAGAGAATATGTTGAAAAAACTGCCCAAATCTCAGGATGTTAAAGAAGGAGAAGAACAAATCGTGGATCTGGATCCATAGCAGAAATGTGAGGGCTCATTCCCGGACCCGTACCCGACCTTCCACCAAGTTCTGTGGTAAATCCCTCCAGGAGTTCCCCTGCTGATACCCTCCCTGATGGGGGGTAACCAGTAAATGACCTGTTTACAGACCTGAAATCCATCTTTGTTTAGACAACACGCACGTTGGACCAGGCCGGCGCTGGATTCATCTGAGCACGGATACACAACACGTCTCTGTACAACCTTGAATAATTGGTCTGAAGTGTTTTTAGAAACTTGTCAGAAGCCTTGAGAACATAATTCTTCTCTGCTGCTGCTTCTCTGCAGCTTCGGATCTGAATTAATTCACCTCGGCCGTTTGAAACAGCTTCCTCAGCTCGGCTCACAGCAGAGACAGAGCGGTACGGTGCAGCCGAGTGGTGGGATAGTGATGTGTGGAATAAAAATAGCTCAGCACCTGTGTTTTAAGTGGATAGTGTGTGTGTTTGTGTGTGTGTCTTTGCCTCTTTGCCTCTTTGCCTGATGCTGGAAGGTGTTTCCTTGATTTAATAACATCATAAATAATGAATGGGGGTGAAGAGAGGGACTGTGTTGCAGAGACAGTGTCTTGAAGGGAGGAGAAGGTGTGAATATCTCTTTTTAACACAGAGCTGTAAACATCTTAAACTTTCTGAACCCGGGTCTGTGCAGAACTTTTATTGGACTTGAGAGGGAAAAATAAGCAACACCTGTCGCGTCTTTTCTTTAACAACACACACTTTCATGTGGCTTCACCATGAAACGTATCACTGCCCGGTGCTTTGAGAGCAGTGTCGTGTTTTAGCCCGGAGGCAGGAATTTGCCGGCTGCAGTGATTTTCATATCATTCATGTTTGAGTTCTCTAAATGTGCATCGAGCCCTCGGGCAGAACTGAAATCACTTGGTACAAGGATCAAACCTTAAACTCTTGTATCGCTGAAGTGAAGCAAACAGCTTTAAACGCAGCGGTCAAAATAAATAATGGTTTTAATCAGAGGTTTGTGTATCTGGGACTCAAAGTGTGACCAGTGGCAAGTGATGTTTACAAGATTAAAACAAGAGAGAAGCATCAGAGATCAAACTCCTCATGTCACTGATGCTGGGTTATGATTTACTACTAACACTGATAATGAATCCTCTCTCTCAAACTGTCTCCAGCTCTAATCCCGGCGGTTTGATTCCGTGTGCCGCCTCCTGTCGGGCGAGTGTTTCCACTAATGTTGCTGAGTGGTCGCTAAGGTGCAGAAACTGCTTAGCAACTGTCTCCGACAGGGCCGGCGTGCTGACTAAAGCTCCTGATGTCACTTCCCTGACGATCAGCATAGCAACCAGCTAGAACGGGAGGGGTAATGGCCCTATCGGCCTGGTGTGCTGCCCATATGCCGGTGTCACGACACACACTCAAACAACATGAGCCGAGTGTAAGAACAAAAACATAAAGCAGCACGGCTAAAAAGAAAGCCACTCAACCAAATCCTTTTAAGAATACTTCTCGCACACACACACACACACACACACACACACACAAACACACACACTAGTCAATCTGTCCGAGTATCTTTGGTCTATTTCCATCTCCCGGCAGGTTATTTTGGGCTGCTCCAGTTGCTAAGTTACCAGACTGAAAGCAGGCGGACAGAGGAGGATCCCATCAGCAGCAGACAGCTTGTCCTCTTTCTCTCCTCCGCACGTCCTCCCTCTCTACCTCGCTCTCTTTCCCCCCTTTTTCCGTTTCATCTCCTCTGCTGCTTTTCTTTCTCACTTTCACTCTGAATCATTTCCTCGCCTGATGATTTGTTCATTAATGTGTCAATAAAACAAAGACAAGACTCGTTAACCGAGATTCCCCCCTTTCAATACTACGTTTAGAAACATCTGTAAATCAGAGGATGTCAATTCTGTATTATGCAATTTAGAGTTTAGTTTAGAGAATTTCAAGTTTAGACTCCGACTTAGCATCCTGGTTGTTTATTTATTCATCTTACAGTCTTTGAACATACAAAACCTTTATCAACTGTTACTCCACTGCCCTTGTTGAAGAAAAAGTCAAGTTAATCTGCGACCAGACATCGACCGGACAGATGAAATGCTCCCACACTATCTCAAAGACTCAATCACCTTGCGATCGTTGCAAAGTGATGGTTGTGGGTGGAGGTAGAAGCAAGGGAACCACCCCCCCCACTCCCAGGTGTTGACAATAGAGAATTTTAGTGTTGTTTAGAAGCTTCTTTCAAACACTGGGTGGACTTCTACCTACTTTCTTCAACCCACAATCCGACATCATGTCCATTTCTATGCCCTGAGTGACGATGTCTGCGGAGGTGACAAAGTGGAGCAGAACTGGAGGTTTTTCCCCAGGTTCCAAAATTGTGGACTTGATATGAAAAAGGAAATATGGAAAAACCTGCTCAACCCCCGGCATGCACATGTTACTTATCGAAGACACACACAGACCTGAGGATAACGAGACCTGATCCAACGTCTGGTCTGGTCAAACAGAAGACCAGAGCCTATGGGCTATCATCTGAATTATCCTCCGGAGGCAACAGCAAATATTTTGAGGCTTATAGATTCAACAGCAGATCTCTGGGCCAAGACTCCGTTCCCAGTTACCATGTTCAAGTCCGACAAATCAAATGGAAAGTTTTTCCGCGCAAAACAACAACGCAGATACTTGTGGTCTGTGTTTTAGGTCCAGACAACATTTGGGCTAATTAACAGCTACTTGCAAATCAATGCAACCAAGGCCTTCTCAAATCTGATCACAAATGCAGAATCTGTTTATAGAAAAAAAGCATGACTCTGATCCTTTAACGAGCATCAAGACGCGCTTTAATATTTACATCTATTTAAGAACAAATAGAAAGTCATTGAAAGTATTTCTGCACCAACAGTTTGAACCCTCTTTAGCTCAAGACACAGATAATCAGATATTACTTTGATTGAGTTGATTGATTGAGACTAAAACAGCTTCTCTAGAGACAGAGACAGATGAAAAGGGCCATTTTTCACCCGCGTGTGTGTCTGACTGTGTGGTAGCATGTGTGCGTGTGTGTGTCCTGGTGTGTGTACATGTGTATTTAAAAAAACAACAACCCCCGAAAACAGTGTGAGACTCCAGACTCCTGCACTCGTCGGTATGTGGCGGTGTGGAGTGTGGAATGCAGAAAGGCCTGTAGGTAATGTAAATAAATAACTGTAGGTTTAATGATTACACACACACACACACAGACGCACACACACACTCTGACTTGCCAGATTTTCTGTGAGCATTGGCTAACAACGTCTCTGCACTTCATGCTCAGAAGCCGAAGTAGTGATGGTGGTTGTAATGACAGCTGTAATAATATCTGAGGCTGCACAAATAACAGTAGTAGAATTTCACCACGTATGATTATTGAAGCAGCAACAACAACAACAACCACAACAACAGTAGTAGTAGTAGAAGTTGTGGTGCAGAGAGTTGAGGGTGGAAACCCCAAGTTTAAAAAAGTGCTGCAGTGACATTTTGAAGTACTAATACGTGACTTAAGTACAAACGTTAAAGTTAAATCTACACTTTTTTACAGAAATAATATATTGAGTATTTGATGCAAAAGAAAACTGACCACCATTTAACTGATTGAAATCATTCACCATTATTAACATATAATAATATAAAAAGTAATGATCCCTCTCTCACCACATCGACCACGGTGTCCTTCGCTGGCGTCTGTGGCGTCTCCGTGGCGACCGGACTGTTGGACGGCATGGCAACGAGCGGCTCCGGTGAAGCCAAGTTCAGGAAGTGAAGAAGAAAAAAAAATGGAAGTGGAAACAAATCAAAACATGGGAACTGCCCTCAGAAGCACCAGGTGCAGCTTCATTCAGTCTGTGAGTCGCTCGGTCCTCCCCCTCGCGCCCTGGAGATCAAACACACAACACAGGGCGGCACGTGAGTGGACGGACAGTAGGAGGAAACTTGTCAAGAAATCATTTTTAAATACGTGGTTCCAATCTCCTTCTTCCTATCGACCCTTTTCTTACCCTTTTACACACACACACACACACACACACACACACACGCACAAATCACAGGTGTGTCTATGATCTACAGTTGATGGATGCATAGTTGCAGCACATACATTTCATCTCTGAACAGTAACCGGTTAAAGCAGGAAGTGGTCCACATTCACACACTAACACACACACACACACACACACACACACACACACACACTGGTACACACACACACACACACATGCAGGTGTCCTCAAAGGAAATCTGCTGGAATCAGGGTAGCTTTCACCACGGCTGTCCCACAGTGATTGATGGTCTGTGCCCATTTCAAAAGACAAAATGGCTGCGTTCACTCTGAAGGTACAAAATCATGGCCGAAATATGATTTTGTTTCCTGTCACACGTGTAACTTTTATGTTTAATACACATTGACGAGGGAAACAAACACATTCGAGTTGAGTCTACGATCCAGATCTTCAACTGAGGCTCCTAATCTGTTGGGGAACTATCACCACCACCATCACCATCAAGATCCACCAGCACGCTCCAAGATCAGCCTCAGCCAATCATATCAGTTCCTATCGGTGGTTAAACTGTGAAATCTATTTATCTATCTTCGTCTGTGACGTCCTTCATGAGATGATTGGTCTTTCCTGAGGTTTTATCCATTTCCCCCCATTTTCAACAGCTTCTCCTTTTTCCTCCAGTGCTGATTTGGGGCCGTTTAAATAAAAACTGGCTTCACTTATTTTCCATGGCGATATCTGGGCTGCACACAACACGTGCCTCGCATGTCACTTATTTCCTTCTGCCTGAGCATCCTCCTCTTTGTTTACTGGTGTCAGTTACTGATCACAAGCTGAGGACAAAGGAGGGTTTTAATGTTTGTGAAATGGATTGGGGTTTTTTAAGCACATTACCACTGCAGCCACAGTGTCTGGCTCTTTTGCTCGGGAGCCATTGTACAGTATGTCACTCCTCACGCTGTGGCCTTACATCACCTACTGTAAAGACAACAGGCGGCCGGGGCCAGCGCTACCAGCGGAAAAGGCCGGGGTGGAAACTTTGCAGAAATGGGTGTACAGTATCCAGCCCTCCACCCCCGAGGGCTCCTTGCACGAGCTGCAGGCACCAGGCCAACCAACTCCTCCAAGTTCTGCATATGTAGGTCACACACACACACACACACACACACACACACACACACACACACACGCAAACATACACAGACACACACCTATAGCAGGTCTACATACAGACATTTAAATTGTTCCAGTCGTCATGCCAGCAGTGGTTTAAATTAGAACATAGTTAAAGGCCCAGAAGCCTGAACTGGTGGGAGGAGAAATGGCTGCGCAGAAAAAAAGCTTGAAAGGTGTGTGAAGGTGGAGAGAGTCACACAGAGACGAGAAAGGGAAGTAGGCCATTAGTCTTCACAATAAAAGCATACACTGAATCATTTCCTTTGCTGTTTTATTTGTTAGACTTGAGTAGCTCTATATCTTGTACTTGAGCATAAAGAAAATCATGTTTAAAGGCAGTTAAAGTGTATTTTTAACTCACTTATCAACCTTTTTACTTTATTTTAAATGATTATCATTCAGAAAAATATTATATAGGTCACTGAGGTCACATGAGGTCATGAGTCCAGCAACTCTCAACACATGTTTCTGAAATCTTTAAGTTGCTAACCTAACTGAACCTGACTGACAAAATCCATATTTAATGGAACTCAAAAACTAGTAATCCCAACGGATTAGATCTGAAATAATCACAACATATAAACTAAAGTCTCTATAAATTGATTAACAGAAAATGAACATACATCTAAGTTGTCGGAATCATATGACATATGACAAGAAATCACATTAATGTTTGGGAATAGGTAAAGTTTAACAGCTACTAGTATAACAGCTAGTATAAAAGCAACTAGTATAACAACTAGTGTAACAACAAGTGTAACAACAACTAGTATAACAGCAACTAGTATAACAACTAGTATAACAACTAGTATAACAGCAACTAATATAAAAACTAGTATAACTGCAACTGATATAACAACTAGCATAACAGCAACTAGCATAACAGCAACTAGTATAACAGCAACTAGTACAACAACTAGTATAACAGCAACTAGTATAACAACTAGTATAACTGCAACTGATATAACAACTAGTATAACCGCTGATATAACAACTAGCATAACAGCAACTAGCATAACAGCAACTAGTATAACAGCCACTAGTATAAAAACTAGTATTACTGCAACTAGTATAACAACTAGTATAACCGCTGATATAACAACTAGAATAACAGCAACTAGTACAACAACTAGTATAACAACTAGTACAACAAATAGTATAATAACGAGTATAACAACTAGTATAACAACTAGTACAACAACGAGTATAACAACGAGTACTCCAAAGATTCAGCCTTGCTCAGGCTACTGTGAGGCCTATTTTTCAAAAAGACGTTTTCATTGTCAACACATTGATTTAAAGTGAGATACGGTGAAGCACAATATATATATATAACAAACAAACAACAAATTTACACAAAACCAACACGTAAACAGAAGAACAATTAAAAACAGGGTAAGAAGCTGTCAATCAAGACCACGACAATACAAGGCAAACAGCACATTGGATACACAACTGACATCTCATCCTGCAGAAACCTGCACGTCACGTCAGTCAACACAGGTCAACAACATCTGCAGTGTGTTAAAAACTCAACGATTCACAATGATGTTCACATAAGGGCCACATACTTTACTAAATAAGTTGAATTGTTCTTAATTGGCTGTTTCGATGATTCCTCCCCCACCCCCCCCCACTCGTTAGAGGAAGTTATTTCCAGTGTGAGAACAGTCGTGCAGCTTGTGATGAGGATCTGTAGAATCTGCTGAGCACATGTTTATATGGTTTCATGGTCGTTTCACTCTTGTTGAGTGTTTAGAACATAGGATGTTGGACCTTGTTAAGATCTATAACACAAATTATGATATGTGCATATGGGCTATAACTATAAAATGCGTCTGATTGATTGACGGGTGGATAAACCTGCTGATCTATTCAACAATAACAATCTGCTCGGCCTACTGTCGGTGGGTGAGGCTTTTATTTCTCAAAAAGCAAACCGGAAGTAGCGTCCCCCCTCGTGCTGCCTTACCGGAGCGCAGCCGAACGATAATACAGGGAGCGACCTCACGCGGCCTTTACCGGACGGCCCCCGGTCGACCGGGCTGTAATCCCGGTGTGTGTGTGCGGGGCGGGCCGCCGGTGCGAGGCACGTGTCGGTGTGTGTACCGACGATAAGCTGCAGTGTGTCCGGTAATAAACACACACACACACACACACACACACACACACACACGGTGGCGCGTTTCAGACCGAACGCACCCGTTAACCCCGAGCAGGCGCGCTCCCGCCAGCTCGGCTCCGCGCGCTGATGTGTCTGCATCTGGTGGTCGGAGGTGACTGCGCGCGCTCCGGTTTAACGTTACCTGCCGGTGCAGAGGGGTGGGGGGGCGGGGGGGGGAGGGGGAGAGAACCGTCCCCTGTCCACCGGATAACGTGCAACACACTCCCCGCTACACACCGTGCGTGCGGCCCGGTGGGTTTTCTGTTCCTCCGCCTCCGGTAAAAAAAAACCAAGTCCCCAAGTTCACCGCTCCGTCCTCACGCGCACATCCTCCGAGGAGCGCGCGAGCGATGACTTCAGGAGTGAACTTAACGGCGGTAACGGGAGCGTGCACGAGCCCGAATGTGATGTTTATATTTACCGTGTCGTCCGTCGCTCTGCCTCCCGGAGCCTGACGGTGGTTCTCTCTCTCTCCCTCTCCTCCCGTTCAGTCTCGACCTCTCTCTCTCCTTCTCTCTCTCTCTCTCTCTCTCTCTCTCTCTCTCTCTCTCTCACACTCACTCTCTCTCTCTCTCCGCTGCTGGCTCGCGCTCCCCCGCCTCTCTCTCTCGCTCTCTCTTGCTCTCTCTCGCCCTCCCCCCGTTCAGTCTCGACCTCTCTCTCTCTTTCTCTCTCTCTCTCTCTCACACTCACTCTCTCTCTCGCTCTCTCACTCTCTGTCTCTCTATCTCTCTAACTCTCTCACACACTCTCTCTCTCTCTCTCTCTCTCTAACCGCAGAGGCTCTGCCGCACCACACAGAAAGTTTCCGCCGGGTCCTAGAGTCTACAACCCAAAAAACGTCACTCACGCGCGCACACACACGCACACAAACAGGTGTAGAGGTTGAACTCAGGTAGGAGACGCGAGCTGCGTCCCAATTCAGGAGGCTGCATCCTTCGTCCCAAAGAGAAGGCTCCTTCAAATGTGTCCTTCCAGTTCTCTGCCCAACGTTTCCCATGATCCATTGCCATTGCGTGATAAAAATAGTGCGTTCAAAAGACAGCTTTACTACGTTTTCGTCCCTAGCTTGGTGGCTAGGCAATGGCTGTAACGGTGGGGCAAGCTGGTGACGCATCATGAAGACCAGAACGTCTCATTTCGTATTCGGCTGATGCGGTTTAGGCCGTGATGACGATTTTTGTTCGTATTTAGCACACAGGGTAATACGAGATACAGGAGATGGCGGTAGTGCACCTTGATGTTGGTTTTCCACCTGCCAATAAACCTAAAGAGGAAGTGGAAAATGGAAAAAAAGACACAAAATGGCGACAACGAAAGGAAACAAATAAACACATGACTGAAGAGACACAAAACGATAACTAGCGCTACGTTCAAGTTCAAAGATACAAATCAGCTACAAATGCAAAGACTACAAATATACGGAATGTAACCAATGAGTAATAACTGGGGTTTAGATAACTTTCCTGTTTCCGTGTGTTTGATGTCAGCAGTTTTCAGCCTGGAGGAAACTTTCTGTCTCGTCTCAGGGGGTCAAGGTGACGTCTGAACTTAAAATTGCACTTTTAAGAAGCTCTGACGCTCCAGTTTCCAGAGTAAAGAATGTAAGATCTGAGAAAAGTCACTAAAACGGGCCTTAGATGTCTCTTTGTCTTGTTTTACCTGAGTCACGTGACTCCACTGACACTTTCACCAACTTTGTTGCTCGGCCGGTTCGTTTTCCTGTGATCTTTCTGCTCAGGTTCTTTCAGCAGGTGAAGCCGAGGTCTGCAGGAACAAGTTGAGACGTGCGCTCCAGCTGCTGTGGACGAGGTCTTCTATCAAACATATAAAGGAAAGAAAAGCAGTAAATATAATCGACACAGCAAACTTCAAAGCAGCTGCTGATGAACAAGAGGAGACATCTCGTTTTGAAGTGTGGAATCAGTGTAAAAGGAAAAGTATTGTATATATAATATTGGTCATGATTTTGGTATAATTTTGCTCCCCTCAGAGCTGGATAAGTATTTTTATTTACAGATAATTCCCCTAAAAAGATGTCGATCACCTATCAATCAATCAATTAGTCCACCGAAAGAAAATGAGTCTCCAATGTTTGTGATAATCTATGTTTCAGTTGATTTAACGAGTAAAAACTGCAAAAACACTCCTCATTCAAGGTTCTGAAATGTGCAAATCTTTCTTATATATCATAATAAGTTTTATATATCTGAGCAAATCCAAGTTGTTGGCGCTATATTGATTTAGAGTTAATTGTTTAATTGAATTGTCAGATCAAATAGACCTCTGCTTGAGTCCTGCAGTTAGTTTCTAGTAGAGGAGGTTAAACTCAGTTTGACCTCTGAGAAGAAAAAGATCTTGACTACACAGGGTCATAACTACACTCGCTGTGTGTGTGTGTGTGTGTGTGTGTGTGTGTGTGTGTGTGTGTGTGAGAGAGAGGGCACATGAGAGGTGGGGGTTATTTATAGCAGTCAGTGAGGTCACCGACACACAGAAAACCTCAATGTGCTTTATTCAGTCTATAGTTTACACTTTCCCCTTGTATACACACACACACACACACACACCCTCACACAAACGCACATCCACTGAGTCACGACCTCTGCGGGGAGCTCATGGGAAAAGTGAGAACTGCTCATCCACACTAACGAGGACACTAAATCAGGGGGAAAGTTTTTAAAGTCTTAACATTGAGGAGGAAAAACGGGTGTTTTTAGTGTATGACCAGGCTGGGGTTATTTATAGAAACTGGGTTAGGACTGAGAAACACTGGCTCACAGGAAAATGGAGCTTCTCTCCGGATTACTGAGATCACGTTTGGATGGAAATATGCGTGGAGGTTTTTTTTCAGACTGCTGCCTGTTATTGTTCTTCCCTCGGATTCATTACATTCCTAAAATGGTTGGATTTTTTTTAGGGTAGTGGGTTAGAGGCCTAAAATAGGTGATGTGTTTTTAACGTGAGATTCATCTTCACTACGATCCTGGAACTCGGAAGAAAGATTAAGATGCTTTACTGGGAAGATAGAAAAACCAGTGTCTAAAAACTACTTAAGAACAATCCTGCATTCTTGTACTTGAATGAAAGTAATACTAAAAAATCAAGGTAGATTTTCTAGGAAGTATAGAGATGTTTAATAAAGCTACTACAGTCAAACTAAAAGCAATTAAAGCTTATTATAATGAATCTCATAAATAAAAGGTTGTAAACAATAAAATAAATCTTTTAGTACAAATACAGCGCATTACTTTAACTCTTTTAAATGCTTACAACAACATTTTACATTATACAGACAGAAGATACCTTACAGGGCTGATGGGGAAGTAATAAACTCTTAAAAGGTTTTCTGGAAACTTTGAGGATTATTAGGATTTTTAAGTAAACACATTTTCCTTGTTTCCCCACTGGTTTAGTCACGGTCTCGTATTTCTTCCCCCTGCAGAGTTTCCAGTTGTGTTGGAGTCGTTGTAATAATCCTGGGTTTTAGAAAAGTGCAATACTTCAGCAGAGGGAAGTCGAGGAATTTCACAACTGGGTCACTTTCCAGGAACAGAGTGGAGAGTGTGGTTTCCAACTTATTAGATGTTTCAAATGTTTCTGCCAAACTGCAGCAGGAGAAGAACACGGACAAACGAGGAAGGAAAGAAAGATGGAAAAAATCTGGAGGAACCGTTATTGAAAAGCTACTGAATTCTATTAATACATTTTGATGTGTTGGTGTAATTTTTTTTGAGCCTAAGGAAAAACAAGCAGACTCTCAGAGGTTTGACGTTAAATATCATTTATTGCAGATGATCCACACGTTTCAGTCACAGCTGCTCCGGCAGGTTCGGAGCTGAAGGAGTTTCATGTCTGGACGAGTCGGTCCTGTCAGTCTTGATTTCTCTCGCTCTCCCTTTTTCACACACACACAGACACACACACACACGTTGAAACATGAGTTCATTCGTTTATTAAATCACTGGCACTGTCAGTCAATCATCGCTGCGGACTCAGAGATGTGATAATCTCAGCCGCAAGTAGTCAGGCGAACAAAGTGGAGGCCGGGGGGGATAAACCGATGCACAAATGAACATTACAGCAAAGAACAGCTTCCTGTGAAGATGAATCCAAACGTGTTGATTAAAAATAACATCTCACGGCTGGAACATGAAAATCAGAAATCAACCTGACGTGACTCGAGCTCAGTGAGTCGCTTTGGCTCCGGTTGGATTTGCATAAAAACGTTGGGCTGAAGAGTTTTGAAGAGGTGCTGGGGTGAGTTCAACTTCCACAATCAGTGACATTTTACAGGGATTCAAACGCAGCAAAGTGTGAGGAGTTCAAAATATAATAAATAATTAGTTAAGTTCAAATGATTAGCTCCACAATGTGATTATTGTTTTTTTTATTTGTTGGTAAGATTAATACAGGAAACGTATTTTAAACTTGGAGTGACGAGGTTTTTAATGTTGTTGCAGATGTGGATTAAAGGGGGAACAAGGAATTATTTTTCAATTTCTTTATATATTATGACAAATCATTATTCTTGCTTTTTTCTTTATATATTAATTCTATAAAAGCTAAGCAAGCAAGTGTTGTTGGCTGGTCATCCAATATTTCTCTTCTTGAACTGACCTTTTCAAAGAAAACTTTTAAAATGGGCATTTACGAATCTTCACCTCCCACTCTGCTGCTCTACTGTTGCCCCTCCCCTGTTGAACACACACACACACAAACACACTTGCTCTCACACAAACACACACACAGTAATCAGATATGACCTCTCTAACCGTGGTGCCGCTGCAGGAGTGGGATCCACAGAGAGGCGTGGACGACTTCCAGCACCACAAAACTAATCTGGTCCAGGTTTCAGACCTGAACCGACACTTCAACTCTTCAACTCTGCCTCGCTTCGACCAGACGGGGACGACGACGACATTAAAGCTTCCAGCAGGGCCCGACCACACCGGCGAACACAGAGGCACTCAACTGAATGAATAAATGTCAAACATCAAATCAAAGCAATAAATACTGAGCACACAGTGCTGAAACTTAAAACGTTACATCTCACTTCCTGTCTCTCTCTCTCTCTCTTTTGACTTTCCTCTGTTCCTCCTCTCACACGGTCTCGTACACTTCCTCCTTCCTGGTCCGGAAACTTTCCTCCTTTTTAAAAAAAACAACTAATCCTTCACAAATGTCCTGAACGCAGCTCATCTGTCTCTTCACGGTGTCTCTCTCTCTCTCACTTGCTTGACCATCTCGCAACTCGGCAAACAACACAGAGCACACACACACAAACACACACACACACACACACATGCTACAGTACAAATCAGCAGGCATCCGTCTGCCTGTTTACACACGATCAAATCAAAAAACTAAAGATTCAGTGACCAGACACACACACAGAATCACAGCTATACATCAGTAGGGACCCCCCCCGCCCTGCTGTGGGGGGTCATTTGGTGTCCAGCATCGTGATTGGTTGATCGGCAGTGGAGCGCTCATCCCCATTGGCTAACGAGAGTTCTAAGAGGATCCGCTTGAATCCCTGCAGGGTCTCGGTCTTCGGCCAAGATGAAACCTCACACCTGAGGAGAGAGCGACACATCAGAGGATCTTATTATTCTGTCACATGGAATTTAACAGTTTAACCTTTTTGGGATTCTGCTCATTGACTTTCTCGTCAAGACTTAGATGAGATTATTAAGTCTATGAGAAAATACGAATCTGGAACAAACAACGAAACAGACTTAAAAACAAATGACTTACTGCTTGAGTTGTTCCTCCAATGGTTTTAACCTGCTAGAGAAAGAAAGTTGTGTTAGAAACAAGTGCTTCAGGAATCTGTCAGAAACTCAAAATAAGATTCAGACCAGTTCTTACAGCTGAACCCTGGCCTCCTGTCTGTCTGTCTGAGGGGTTGTATTCTAATGAGTTGTTAGTCTGGGCCGGGCAACAGACCAGGAAGTAGTTTGAACACCTTGCCTCTGCAGGCGGTCCTCTCGTAAAGAGGAGGGGCTCCATAAATCAGCGGGTAACGAGACGGCCTGTTAATGAAGCTTGGAAAGGACGAGAGCACCTGGAGAACGAGTGGCGCTGAGCGGACGGCGTGCACGTGGGCGCGCACGGACACAGACAAACAGGGGCGGGAAAAGGTCGAGCGTTAAAAAGCAGAACTTGGGACGTTGGCCTGAATTGATCCAGAGCGTCTGTGAGCGAGAACGTAAACGTCAGAGTCAGTTGCTGTTAGTGAGACTCACTCTGAGTTTTTCCAGCCGGCACCACAGTAACGACTCAGGAGAAAGTCCGGGCTGCTGGGTCTTTATGTGTGAAAGGGAAACTCTGGAAAACCTCCAGACTCACTTGTTTCCAGAGTTCACGTCCCTAAGATGATAAAAACTTTGGAGACCTCAAGGAGATTTGAGGATATCCCTAAACTTTCTCTCAAGTTACTTTGTGAGTTTACTACTTTTACTCAAGTGAAGGATCTGAATACTTTTTACAGTTTAACCCCATTTGTTCTCGCTGCTGGAAATATAATCAAGTAAGAACCGCAGAGAGAGAAAAGTTCAAGTGTGCCCTCGAGAGCCGAGAGGAAACATCAACTCAGCTGATCTCTGAGCCCTCGAACTTAATCTTGCTCTGTGAAGCTAAACTCAATATTTGGTTATTTTCTTGAGAAAAAGAGCTTTTTTTGAATGTGGAAACTTGGGCCCTGGAGAATAGAGATATTTAAATTGTTTGAATATTAAAGAATGCAATCATCAGATGTATTGGTAAATGGAAAATAATTAACATTCTCTTATCGTGGATTAATTCCATGTAGCCTGAGGTTTTCTGTGGGTTAATAACTTAACAACAATTGAAACAGTTTAATAAAACATTACAACAAATAATCACGGTTCAATCATAATTGTAAGATTGGATTTAGAGATCCGGCCTCAGATGTGTGGACAGACTTATTAACTGAAACAAACTCTTCACTATCATGAGATCCCATGTCCGTGGGAAACAGATTTTTAAAAATTCCCCAATTCTTTACAGATTTTAGGGAAAAACTTGCAGAAAAATCCTCTCAGGACGAAGCGTGGAGTTCATGAGGACTTCTCTGTTCATTTTATATTTGATTTACTTGTAATTATCATGTATTCAATATGTTTTTTCATTGTATGTTTTGCATTATTACGGTTAACATCTAAATACACAGATTATTAGCATCTGGCTCTGTTGCTACTGTTAATTCAGCAATTTTAAAATGGAGAAAATGTTGGTTGCACTTCAGACAAGATATGACTCCACTGAGAGAAGGTCATGAGACAGACAGATGTACCTCTGTCCTTCCCGTTCAGCAGCCGCTCCTCTTCCTCCCGACCGTCATCTAGTCAGAGTAAAAAGTCATACATGTGAATATGAGCGAAACAAAATGGTTTTAGAAACATGTCCATTATATCAAACCCAAAAATGAAGAGAATTATCATCATTAATACAAATGACAGTCATTCAGAAGCTACATAAATGAGGGAAGAACACCTGCAGGACAGTGAGGGAGTGTGGGATTGTGTCGTTTGTGTTGTTTTTGTTTTGTGTTGTACCCGAGTGCAGCTCTTTGACCAGGGAGGACACAGTGTTGGTGATGGAGTCAGCTGCCACCAGGAGGTCGTTTCTCAGGTTCCTTCTTGAGCCTGAAGAAGAAACACACAGAAGAAAAATGTTAAACCACAACAAAATCATAACAAACCACAACCCAGCGACAACATCAAATGGAAACCACACCTCCCAGTTTGACAATGAAGCACAAACACACAACTACAAACGCCAGTTTTTTCAGCCGGTAAAACTTGTCACAGGCAGGAATGTACACACTCATCACTTATCCCTCTCACCTTGAGCGAAGGCCTCTTGTACGTCCCCCCCCACCCCGGCCAGGGAGTCCTGGGGGGGGTACATGTGAGCCTGCGGAGACGCGGCGCCCACAGAGCGAACGGCTGAAGGACTCGGCCGGGAGGGAGAAGCGTGAGAAGAGCCAGCGGCCTGCGCCTGAGAGACGGATTCAAGAGGCTGGTTAGGACCTGGAGGCGTCTGTGATACTCGTCTGTTCTCACAACTGACAAGAAAAGATTTGTCTGACTTCAATAAGAGGCCGTTAACGATCCAAAATATCAAAGGTTGCAAATTAAGGAATGAATTTGCCTGCACAGGTTGATTTTGATATAAAAAGGCTGAAGCTCAACACAACGGGGAGAAACTTACTGCCTGTCGCTGCTCCTCATCCTACAGGGGCCACAACACGGGCAGGTGTGAACAAACAGGGAGGAAACGGAAGGAGAAGAGGAGGTCAGACACAGGCAGAGGAAGAAACAAGAGTAAAATGAGACCAAAAAGAAGGAGGAAGTAGAAGAAGAGGAAGTGAAGCTTGTTACTGCAGCAACAGAGAAAGAGACGAGGCCCTCTAGTGAGAGAAAGGACACCGGGCTGAAGGCGATAGTCTGTGTGTGTGTCTGTGTGAGTGTGTGTGTCTGTGTGAGTGTGTGTGTGTGTGTGTGTGTGTGTGTGTGTGTGTGTGTGTGTGTGTGTGTGTGTGTGTGTGTGTGAGAGTCACCTTGAGCAGCTTCATCAGCCCCTCCAGCTGCACCATCAGCTCCCTCCTGCTCTCTTGTAGAGACGACATCCTCTGCTCCAGCTCGTCTTTCCTCTGTCTTCAGCACAAACACACAAACACACAAACACACACACACACACACACACACACAGACAAACAGCTTGTGTCAGGAGGAAACAGGAAATAAAAAATAACCCAAGCACCAAGACTCTCTGGAGCTAGAAGCTGTAGAAAGACTCAAATAAACAGGATGGAGAATTTCCAAAAACAGAGAAATAACCAACAAGGACAAGACAAGGGCTCAAAGATTAGCTTTTTGTTTTTCCTACAGAAAAAAACTCAGTGTCTCCACCAAGATCAAGCTGCAACGAATTAAACACATTCAAATATATCAGTTCCCTAAATATGAAAGATTTCTTTATATAGATTCATGAATTATTCTCTGGGAAAACAGCAAAAAATGTCTAAGTATCTATGTTTTCAGGTAAATATAAGCTTCAAGCTGAGGAGTGAGGTCAAAAATTAGTTTCACAGTTTATATATTAAATATTATAATTAAATACTTCAGTAGAAACAACACAGGTATATTGTGATCTGCTCACAAGTATGCCACTTTGAGTAGAAATTCAAAATCTGCAAGTCTGGCGCCCCCATGTGTTAATGAAGTATATACCATGACACAGTGACCTCATTCTAATATAAAAAGTCATGTGAAAGACGTTAGCATCTCATAAAAACAAATATATCATTACAATAATCATTTTTCATACAGATTAAATGTTACAGTGAACAACCATCGTGGATAAACAGCCTGTAAACTGCTTCAGATCAAACCCGCTCATCCTCTTCCTCCCCTGACTTTTGTTTTCCACACTGATCCTAAACATGTTGGTGGTGATTTTTTAGCTTTTCAAAAAGATCGACCATCTGCCGCTGCCATCTGCCATAAAGCCCCGGGGGCCCTTTTGAACCCGGCTCTGTACGTTTGTGTCCAGCAGGTTTTCGTTGTGTAACTCCCGATCCTCCCGATGCGGAGCCGGTGTTTACCTGAGCAGGCGGAGCTCGGCCAGCAGGGTGGGGTTGGTGCTGCTCCTCTCCGGGCTGAGCCGGCAGGCGGCGTCGTGCTCTGTGCGGAGATGTTTGATCTCTGCCAAGATCTCTCTAGGAAATGTCAGAAGATAAACAGAGTGTTCAGCTCAGGCCGGGGGACCGTGTGGGAAGTCAGGGCTAAACAACAGGTTTATATTCTGATGGAAGGAAAAATGAACTTGAGACAAAGTGAAAGTGAAAAGAAATGTGTAAGACAAACTGTGTGTTGACCTGTTTCTACCTGTTTTTACTCTCCAGCTGAGCGATGAGCTCCCTCTTCTGCTTGTTCATGTCAAAGTTGATGCTCCGGTTCGGTATCACCTGAAACACACAAACACACAAACACACACAAATAACTCACTTATCGGAACACTGACTGTGGGTTGATCATTGATCATTTAACGACCACAATACTTCATCACTGTGTGTGTGTGTGTGTGTGTGTCCTCAGTTCTGTGTGTGTGTAACAAACGAGAACCTGATTGAAGATTAGCATATAATGGTGATAGAATACAAATGGAGGTGTTGTTGACTCACTCCTGAACCGTCGGACTCCGCCAGGCGGGAGGTGTAGCGGGCGATCAGTTTGTGCTCCTCATCTTGTCTGCTGGGACAGTCCACACTATTGACCCACACACACACACAACACACATAACACGCACAAACACACACAGTGCAGGAACGTCAGCAACATATGTTTAGTGATTATCAGAAGTGTTGAAAAAGGCCATCATCATCTCCTTTCCGTTATTTTGAAATCTTTGACTTTTCCCTGAGTTGTCAAATGTCCCCTGTGAGCCACTGTCCTTGTTACTTGGCAACCGTCTCCTGCACATTCTGGTGTCTGATCAAACAACCATGTGACCAGCCTGTAGCAGGTGACACATGCTCTCTCTCACCGTGGGCTGCTCTGGAGACGATTCACGTACGCGGCGATCAGAGCGTGTTCTTCGTTCATTCGCTGAGCCGCGGCCAAACTGGACGACAGACATAGAAAAACAACAGACAGGAAATAACCAGTGAGCATGAAAGACTGGGATTATCAACCAGTTTACCCCTGAGCTTTGTTTCCCCCTGTCTAATACTAATTTACATTTTTGACATTATCGTTTAATTCTAATATCGTCCCAGGGCTTTTTAACTCCTTCAGTGAACCAGCTGCTGCAAAATACTTTTATTTTCATTAAAATCAAATCAAAACCATCTAATTGGAAGTTGATATAAAGTTATTGCGCAGTAAAACTGTGATTTGGAAGTAACAAAGGAATAAAGCAAGTTGTTAAAACCCGGTTTTATGACGACACTAAAACATTATGGCCTGGTAGGAACAGTGGTATTCTCTCTATCGAGTCTTTACCGTTTGGTGGAGCCGGGTGACGAGGAGGACAGCAGCATGGCTTCATTGGTGTTTCCAACCGGCCGAGAGGGGCTGCACGAACACAAACACACAATGAGTCACATCCATATCATCCACCGTACAAATATAAAAAGCGATAACAACAAAACCGTTCAAACACAAAAAGGCCTTCGGATAAAAGCAAAACGCACATTCTCAGCCTCACAGTCTCACACACTCTGCGTCGGCTTTTTTCTGTGCATTCATGCACTCGTGAATCGTTCTAGTCTGAGCAAACACACACAGGCCAAAGATCGCCAGAGGGGGAGAGAGAGAGAGAGAGAGAGAGAGAGAGAGAGAGACAGTGAGCCTGAACAGAAACGACAGAGCGTCTGTTAAACCTTGTGTAAAGTTTGCCGGAGCTTTGTTGTCAGGATACTCACAGCAGTGCTACGTGCCTCCTGTGAGCTCTGCCCTGAACACCAGTCTAGTCAGAGCTTGCCGGTCTGTAATGACACAGTCTGTCGGCGCTCGCTGGAAAATCAAACAGTGGGAATCCAGCGAAAAGGGGGCGGGGCCCGGTCGAAGAGGCGGGACTTTGGTTTTATTCATGTTATCATAACTTTCTGTGCACGTGTCACTTTGGTGTCGGCTACAGAAGCAAGAGTCTGGTTAATGTTTCACCTTCTGTGATGATAAGACCTATTATTATTTATTCCCATCGTATTTTTTTTACGCTCAAACCCTGGTGTGCGTTATGAAAGATGTGTGTACAGTGTGTGTAAGTGTGTGTGTTAGTGCTGCGAGGTCTTACACGATGTTGGACAGGTTCAGCGTCCTCTCAGGTTCCTCTGGATAGATAGGGTGGGGGGGGATCTCTGGACGATACGCAGCCCAGAGTCCTGCTCAGGGCTCGACCAAGCTTAGTCGCTGGGGACTTCTACACACACACAAACACACACAGAGACACACACACACACACACGTCAGGTCAACGTTCACAGACCGTGTGACTGAAGCAGCGTTAACTGCATTAAGAGCCGGACTGACCTCTGTGGAGGGAACAGTTAATCTTGAAGGATGAAGGTCTGAACTTGTGTTATCAGTTTGTTGCTTATGTCGGTCGGTTACACACAAATCACAGCATCTGTTTCACGCTCACACATCCCGGTGAGGGATCCCTCGTTTACTGAAGGAGTCTTTTACATTTCTATCGTTTATTTGCATTGTTTCTCTAAACCACTGCAACAAATCCACCGAACTCTGTTTATAGAATTCTTCATAATTGAAGTTTCCTGCTGAAAATTGGAGATAAACTCTGTTTTATTATTATAACTTCTATCTTTCTAACTGATCTGTGTTCAGTCGCAGCACTGAAGGTCGACAGGTAAACTGAGAGTGAACTCAATCCTGAAACTGATCCTGTGGGAGATGATGTGCAAAAATCCGCAGAGGATTATAAGGAGAGATTTACTTTGACGGGCAGGAGCAGCAGTGTTGAGGAGATTAATTCCTGAAACATTAATAAGACAAATGATGCCAAGTCTGAGTGATGAATAATTCAACGACTAGGTTTCCATCTATTTATACATCATTAATAAACTGAAAACATTCTCTCCCTGGGCCTCGAGCAGCTGTTTGTTAAGTATTATAAATTATAAAGATTTTAACATATTTCATTTCCAGTCAGACTTTTGGATTTAACAAATCACAACACCAGCAACCAGGAACATTTACTTAAGCTCAAATATGAGGCAACTGTACTTTCCTTTTATGTCACTTTATACTTTTACTTTTCCTCATTTGATTGGCAGCTTTAGTTACTTAAAAACTTGAACACACACAGACACACACAGACAGAGATGGTGCCCCCTGGTGGGACAATCGCGTAATGGCCCGGTGACTCACCCAGGACGAGTGCTCCTTCATCTGATGCCGGCTGCTGTGGGAGCCGCTCACGTTGCCGCGCCAGAAGCAGTTCTGACAGAGCTGGTAGCCGCGGCAACGGAGGCAGCGGTACCGGAAGCCCGTCATGCCGTCGCCACGACAGAAAGAGCACGACACGGGATGATGGACTGAGAGAGAGAGAGAGAGAGAGAGAGAGAGAGAGAGAGAGAGAGAGAGAGAGAGAGATGAGAGAGATGCTAATCAGGCCTAACTCCATCGCAGACAGTTGATGAGTTTAGATCTTGATCTCAAAGTAAATATACTGCTGTACTGGTTATACAAATAATTGTAATAATAATTATTGTTTATATCTATGTGTGTGTGTGTGTGTGTGTGTGTGTGTGTGTCTGTTACCGTGCTCCACATTGGCCACACGGTGCATGAGAGGCAGCCAAACGAGACATTGAGGAGGGTCGGTCACAATGTCCAGGAACATGTTGAGCATCACCCTCTTCTACACAACGACAACAAACACGAGAGACAACAATAATAAACACAATCAGTGAATAGAAAATACAGCAGGGAGAGAAATCAATGTTTAATATGAACGTTCAGATGAATCAGTGACTTCAGTGACCTGCTGTGGGAAGATCGAGCGCGCTGTTGTGTGTGTGTAGCCGAAGGACGGCGCTTCATGTACAACGGTGGGCAACTTCAGGGCTTCCCTCAGGAACCCATCGAATTTGGACAGAACCATCACACCACTGGAGTCAGATATCTGAGAAAACACATCTACACACACACACACAGACACACACACACACACTGTAAGAGGGCTGCTACATTAACCTGCTTTCATTCTCTAAACTCTACAACTCTTAAAGTTAATATTTAATGTCCTGGCGCAGTGAAGCTGTTTATGTTCCCGTTCAACCTGAGAGAACAGCCGCACCGACGCACCTTCTCCACCAGGGGGCACATATCTTACACGGCTACATCAACAACAACAAGTACATCACATGCTGATAAGAACTCACAGCGGAGTTTATCCACCAGTTTCCCTCCACACAGCATCGCCAGCATCGCCTTCACCGACAGCACCGTCAGTCGGCTCTCTGGTTCACTGGAAAAAAAACACACAAACACACACGTTTGATTGAGATACACAACCCTGATTATCACATAAAACCCACTGTGAGGTAAAACAGCAGTTCTCAGGTAGCCTGGCAACTCTTTATTAAGCAAATTGTTTTCTTTTTATCTGCCATGGATACGAACACCAATAGAAGTTATGCAGATGGATTATTATATTCTAAATGCCACAGTTTTCTCCTCCTGCGTATTTAGAAAACCCATTTATGTCTTTTTTATCTAACAGATCCTTAATCAGTCCTTAAATCTCCAAGCAAACTTAGATCCTGAGAGATTTGATCTTTCAGAAGAGCTCAGGTCAGTCGACAGTAAAATCACAGCGCTGTGTAAGAAGATGTAAATAATTAATGAAGGTGTCTGAGAGTTTGGTGGAAATGTGAGTGAGCTGCTGCCTTGTTGTGTACATCTGCAGCCAGAATAAGATTAAAAAAACAATTTGAAACAGATGCATCATGGGACATTCACCCTGCAGAACACTGGGATTACACTCTGCATTGTAGTCACCTGTCCACGGCGGCCAGTAAGAACTCCACGAACAGGGCGGTGCTCTCCTGCGGGTTGATGGTGTGCGTGGTGGGCAGGCGCTTGCTGAGCTGGTTGAACAGGGACGACACCAGGTTCTCCAGTCGGGTCACGGAGATGCCGGCGTTCAGCTCCACGACGTTCAGCCCGGCGTCCCGCACCGCCTCGATCACGTTGTAGATGTCGATCAGATGCACTGGAAAGAGAGGAGGGGAAGTTCTCTTACACTGGTCGTATTTCAGCATCTGTATCATTCCACAAGTTTTAATAGAAAACAGCTGTTCCTTGACGGCAGCTTTGACTCACGGTTGCATCTCTTCTGTACAAACCGGAGTTTGCAGGATGTTCGATATGTAGAAAGACAAATGCCGTCGAGGTTCTGCTCCCCTAGGATGAAGAACAGAAGAAGAGGACGTTTTGGAAATCTGCTGCGTCAGTAAATCTTCAAGTCATTCCTCCTCACACAGAGTTTATGGCTCAATGCACATTTTATTCTATATATTGTGGTTAAACAAAAAAATATCAAGCCTCAATTACATTTCTTGACATGTTAGGAATTATTGTCAACATCTCCGAATATATCAGTAACGGTCGGTCCCCAATAACGATAAAGATTATCACTTATCAATCAGGCTTTAATAGATACAGGATGATGATCTTCTCATCAATCTCTAATCAGATATATCTCCTTTCTTCAGAGTGAATATCAATAAAGTGATATTTACTGAAGTTCATTAAGGTTCAGAGGTCACTCACCGAGCTCCACGAAGATCTGCCGCCCCTCCGCTCCGGCCGGCACCGGACCCCCCCTCCCTCTGTCTCCTGGACCCCCCTCCTCCATCACCATCCTGGAACAGCCAAACACAACATGAGGACACCTTAGTGCCAGAGTGAAGGAAATCCAAACGTCACGAGACAGTTTCAATGTTTGTTTTTTATGCTTTGTAAATAACTGATGCAATAAACAGTGTAATCCTGCAATCACCAGTCTCCAGTTTGGTTTGTTGCAGCTGAAACAAGTGTGTGGATATTGTGTATTGTAAAGATGTGTGTTTACAGCAACCTTTAAGAAAGGTCCATCCTGCTACCCCCCCACTGAGAGACCCTTAGTACGACCATTAAGCTCTAATAGGGGATCACAGGTGATGTTAAAATACCTAATTTATTAGTTAAATATGACAATAAGTCTGTAATAAATGATTTAATTTGAGCTGAATCAATTTGTGATAAAAAAATAATCTGTCATCTCTAAGCTACTGTGACTATTTGATAATCAATCATTATTTTCAAGTATTTACTTTGCTTCCTATCTTAGGTTTGTATGATAATAAAATGTAAATATCTTTGGAGTTGATTGGACAAGCATTTCAATGTCATGACCTCGAGGTTTAAAAAACTTCAATGGGCATTTTCTTTACTTTATAGAAGAGAAACAATAATCCATTGCTTATATAAAAGACCATTAAATACAAATTTGAAAGTCTGAAGTGTTACAGCCAGAGACAGTGAAGAAGGAAATGTGGTGAACTAAGAAATTAAAGTGCAACAGGAATTCTTCAAGTGTTGAAATGTGATTTGTTCAAAACTCAAGAAAGATCCTTTCGACCTAAAATGGGAAATACAATGTGTTGGTGTATTTTTACACACTGGTTTACTGGGTGCATACCGACACACCCGTCTAAACATCATGGGACAGTGTCCGTGAGAGAGGACGAGTGGAGCGCCTGGTAAATAAACACATAAATGAGAGCAGCTGATGTAATCTGATCTGCAGGCTGGCATTTAGAGGACGAGAGACGAGAGACGAGAGAGAGAGAGAGAGAGAGAGAGAGAGAGAGAGAGAGAGAGAGAGAGAGAGAGAGAGAGAGAGAGAGAGAGAGAGAGAGGTGGAGAGAGAGAGAGAGAGAGGTGGAGAGGGGGTGGGTGGGTGGACGGGCGGTGAAAGAAAAGAATAAGTTAGCTGTCAAACCCCGACGCCGTCAGGTGACACGGAAAAGACCAGAGGATATCAGTCGCCATGGCAACGGTTATACTACACCACGAAACTGAGAGACACGCACGCAAATATTTGCATTCCTCGTACAAATGTGGTGACAGGCCAACCCCCAAGCACACATACACACACACAGACACGCACGTATAGACACACACACGCACGCACGTATAGACACACACACGCACAAATTCCAGAGAGGATTTAAAAGCTTCCCAGGAGACTTCATGCTTCATCCAGACAAAAGGACTTTTCTTTTCAGTCACTTTCACACACTCAAAAATGCACAGAAACACACACGCGCACACACACACACACACACACACACTCGAAGCTGCTGCAGTCAAGTGCAAGTGTAACCTCGATGATGTGTCCCTGAGGAAGACACAACTACAGACTCACACTGGACTCCACTGTGCACAGAGGACGTCACCTGGAGCTTTAAGTCCAAAAAACACATATTTATACATGTGTACATATTATTATTATTATTATACTTACTATTATTATATATACTGTTGCTGCCATTATTAATATATACTGCTATTATATTGGTATAATTACTATCACATATAAATATATATTATGTTATATTATATACTATATATACTGTACTATTTTGATATACTGTCTAACAATAACAATAACATTACCATCATATCATCAGTACTATTACCGTCATCTTGCCACTGCACCTTATCTACCTATTTATCTTGTGATTCTGTTTTTATTCTTTCTACCTCAGTACTTTTTATTTTATTTTATTCTATTGTATTGTATTTTATTGTATTCAAATGTACCGGCTGCTATGACGACTTAATTTCCCTTCGGGGATGAATAAAGTAATCTATCTATCTATCTTCCTCCTCATCATCTGAGGGAAGTTCCTGAACTGAGCTGAACACTGATGGGAGTTGCTTCCTCCCACTGCCACCACACAACATCGTGTGTTTGATCCCCCAGCTCCTCCACTTCCTGTCCGGTTAGCACCACATCAACCTCACGTGAACCAAATAAGGACAAGTGGCCGTTTCCCAGAGTCTCACTGACTCATCAGTTACAACTCTGGACTCCCCTGTGATGAGTAAATTGTTATTTCCAGCCCGGCCGTGGTGATAACTACACCCTGTCTGTCTGTCTGTCTGTCTGTCTGTAGCTGACACGCAGGGACACTTGCTGTGTGAGGTTTGCTTCTTATTTTAACTTTCGAAAGCTTTAAGCCATCCTAGATATAATTAACCTTCCTGCAATTACCCCCCCCGACTGTGTCAGAGGGCTAGGAACAGCCCTGGGTCAAGGCGCCGAGAAGTGGCCCTGGAAATTCTTTAGATAGCAACGTGACAACATCTGAGGCTACCAGGACCGAACATCAGGTGACACTACAAACTACACACTTTGTTCAAGAACTTGCTGAGTCTGTTTGTGCGTTTGTTTTGACATGAAACGTCTGATGCGCTATTCTCTTGTGAGAGGACAAAGTCAAATCAGCTTTGTATCATTTTCTACTCTGAACTTTGAGTTGTGTATTTTCCTACGGGGACTCGTTTATAAAGAAATGAAAGTACAGGAAACAGAAAGAGGGAGAGAAAGGTGTAACAGACGTGGCTGACACATGCATGCGTGTTGCTTCTCTGTGTTTGTGTGGGTGGCGCTGCACACTGCCGCTGCACCGTGGTGTGTTACTGTGGCCGACATTTGCTGAGCTTTACGGAAACAAAAACACGCACACACAACACAACATACGCACACTATGAACCACAGGAAACACTGTCTCTGTAATGCTTCATTTTAAAGAACTAACGGTGTCATTGTGTGTGTGTGTGTCTGTGTGTGTGTGTGTGTGTGTGTGCATGTGGTCACCTCTCTGTGTCAGGGGGTCACACAGGACAGACGAGCTTCAATACAGGACGTCTAGCAGAGAGACACACAGGGAGAAGTCTTTTCAGTCTTCAAACAATAACATCAAAGGCTCTTTAGAGACACACTGATAAAGACACACAATAAACACAAGCAGTGGGACACACATTCCACAACTACATCTTCACACTAGAGAGAAAAATGTGTATTATATTAGTGTTTAATTCCAATCTGGTTGGTTTTATAATAAGCAGTTTCTGATGCCGATTGTAAATCATCTTTAAAATAATTCACTTTAATGCTTTTCCATTATTATCTTCTGTTGAAGTACAAAGCAGCGTAAAGTACACTCTATATATACATGTACTGCACTTTACATGACAGGATATTACACAGAAGATGTAAATTTAAAAAGATACAGAAACATCAAACTTCACAAACACAGAGCACAGGCAGGAAGCTTTGAGAGAAGTAAACAGTACAAATTAGAGTTGTTGCATAACCACCACACGTGTTGACATCTGTCTCATAAGAATATAATGTTCCCGTTCTACATCCTGTTACCAACCTCAAATGTCACATGTGATCTTAATCACAACTGTCAACTCTCACAAACATCAGTGCCTGTTTAAAGAGGAGAGACAGAATCATGTCACTAATATCAAAGGTGTCGTCCTCGGTCAGATTCTTAGTCTTATGGAACATCTTCAAACATCTGGTTTTGTCTGAGCAAGTGTCCAAAAGGTCCAAAGGTTTAATATCAGAAAAGAAAAGATTAAAGATCAAATCCTCACATTTAAAAAAGCTAGAAACAGGAAATATTTGACAAAGAAAAGGAATTTTAATACAAAGACGATTTAGTGAAGGATTAACAAACTAATCGTTAAAGCTCTATAAACGTTTATGTTCCCCAAACTAAAGTAGTGTGAGCTGTCATTTATACATCCTGCACACGCGCGCGCACACACACACACACGCACACACACACACGCACACACACACACTAAAGTATTATCACGAAAGACTTAATTACAAATGTTATTGTGAGTCTCAAAAACATTAAATTTCTCACTCTTTTTAATAGAGGGTGTGCATGTAGGGAAAGTGCATGTTGTATCAGTGCATGCCACCCAACTACTGCACCTGTGCATAAACAGATTCACACACACACACACACATGCGCAAACCACAAGCACAGACACACACAGAGCCCTCAAACACACTCTAAAGAAACTCGTCAGAACAGTGATACAACTTATGCAGCACCAACACCTGAGCAGGGAAAATGGTCCTGAAAGCAAACACACAAACACAATCTACTGTCCCACAACCATTACATACTCTCACTCTCTCACACACACACACACACACTCGCTCGCTCACCTGTTCATAGAAGTCACTCACTCTCAGTCTGAATCATTCGCAGCCAAAATTCAACAACAGAAAATTACCTCCGTGTTCGTTCTGTGGGGGGGAATCCACAAATTAAATGTTCACGAGTGAAGAAGAAGAAGAAGAAGAAGAAGACGAAGAAGAAGAAGAAGAAGACACTGATAAAGGGAAGCACTTCAGGCAGGCGAGCTGGTACTAAAGAGAGGTAAGAGAGTGTTTACCCCCCCTGCACACCCCACACGCACCCTGCATGCCACATGACCACATCCAGCTGCTCTGTGTTCTCAAAATCTGCCCTGACAGGACCCGACCAGTGTGTGTGCATGTGTGCATGTGTGTGCGTGTGTGTGTGATGATATATTTACAGTCGACAACTTTAGACACTGTCGTTGCTGGAATACCTACGAGCTCCATTTATCCTCAAAACGACCTCGATTACTGTAACACACAAAGCAGACCCACAAAGCTCTGCAGACAATTTGAGAAACTTGGAAGTTTGTGCGTTTTGTAGAGTCGAGTGAAAAAGCCGGTGGTTTGGCCTCGAGGCTCCTGAAGCATCTCAGACACAGTGGAGACCACAGGAAGTGAAATGTGGTGATCAGCAAAAAGATGGAAAGTTTGAGGAGGAATCTTTAACTTGATTTATTCCAATATGCTGCGGCAACCGTGGACAAATATCTCTTTGATAAGAAGCAGCATATTAATTATAACATTTAACATCACTCTGTAGAGAAGAAGAAAAGAAAAACCTCATAGACATTTAAAAACCTAGAAAATCAAGTTCAACAGCAGCCTCTTTAAAACAGAATAGCACCTGCGATGGTAACACCTATAAGCAGGTTGAACCAAAAGCAGGCCCCCCCCCCATCCCCCCGCCTCTCCAATCTCTCTGCCTCCCGACCTCTGACCCCTGAGCTGCCCTAGAGACAGCCCGGCTGACCCTGCCTGACTCCAGGGGCGTCACCATGCAGGTAAAAACAGAAGCAACTCATATCGGGTTACAGCTTGGCCTGCCACGGGGTCTGGAGGACTGGTCAGGAAGCTATAGGGTTTCTCTGAGGTAGTGGTGGTACTGGTGGAGAAATACGTGCAGGCCCGAGCTCCTGGTCCCCATTCTCGGAACAGTAATGTTTTAACAACTGTTGTGAAACTAACTTTAACTTTACAGGGTTGTAAAATCCTCCTGTGTCGTCTTATTGTTGACTTTTAAAGTGATTTTGTGTGATAAGCCGTCACACTCATATTTCATAGTCTCAAAGATACCTGAAGCAACACGTCCCAGCAAACTTGCTTTGTTTTAGATCAACACAGTTTTCCTTCTGAGTACCTGATGACTCTTTATCAGATTCCTATCAATTTACTACATTTACGCTTAAATCTGTGACTGCAAGCAAGTGAAGTTTAGGATTTTATCTTCGACTGGTAATCGGGCTTTTCCCGAAGGTGAGGGTTCCATCTCCAGTGACGTGGTGGTCATGCTGGTTGCAGAGGAAGAATGGAGGGATTGAAAGGAGATAGAGACAGTAGGGGTGGAGAAGGAGATAAAGATGTTAAGACGTGAAGAGGAAGAGGTACCAAGACTCCAGAAAGAAGCAGAGAGTCAGACGTTGAGACGTTAAGTGACAGGAAGAGAGGGAAAGAAGACAACATGTTTGATAATAACTTTGAGTCATGGAGCTGGATCGATGACTCACAGAGTTATCAGTGTCCTCGGTCCAAAACAAGGTCTTACTCAAACAAAGCCTAACTGGGGGAATCTGTGCTGGGAGATAACCAGACCAGTCATTACGCCGTAACGCCACAAGCCATCTGAGAATTAACCTCGGTGAAACGAGTGGTGAGCTCCGAGGGGTCGCCACAACATCCAACTGCTCACACAGGCAAAAGAATAAAGCGACACTTAAATTACACTATAATTTAATTCCTCAAGAAATTACATAAACTAGAGGCTGGATAGGGAACGGGCTGCTGCTAATTATAGGTTTCACCCTCACGGCTATTATCTCCTCACCCGCGGTGGAGACAGCAACACACGATTCAGCACTACTGTAAATCAGCGTCCTCTCAAAACACTTCCATATGGAGACGCTGAGATGAAAGGGCCTAGAGAAGCCGGGGTTAGAACCCGCGGCAGGTAACGTATACCTGGTTATCACGAGCCAGGAGAAGTTTAATTCTTCATTCCTCTCTTATTTAAGATCTCATTCACAATGTAAACAATGAAAGGTTGCTGCCTCGTGTTTTCAGTAATCTCAGTTTCCTCCACAGGGAGCGACAATTTAGAAAAGTCTAAAAACTGCCTGAACACACAATACAAACAAACTACTCAGTGTGGTTGTGCTGAAGTAGTTGAATTTTCACACTGTCTCAAATTCTACTTTTAAAAGGTGCTCAGTCGATTTTCTGTCAAAGATCGGTGACATGACAGCTCCCCAAAAATCTCCCCCTGGTGGCCGACTGCAGTACAGGTCATAAACCCAGCCTCCTCCACGTTAGTAGATTGGAAATAGGCCGAAATCAAAAGTCACTACGCGTCAATTACTTGTTTTTCAAAAGATGTTTTCTGCCATCTGAGGTATTTTCTTATCACATTAATGTTTTTTCAAGTTTTACTTTCTCCAGTAAGTTTGGTTTTACTTTTGTAGTTTGGTTATTTGATGAAACCTCATGATTGACAGCTGGCGATTGGATGGCAGCTTTCGTATCTGGGATATTTTGGCTTCATTTTTAGATAGTGGGAGGAGTTAGAGATACATCGTCCATCTTCTTTCACTTTGAACTTCAATTGGAATAAATACACAGATGTAGTACTATAGTAGTAACAGAATAGAATTTCAACTTTTAGGTAGAGGGTCAATCACCAGAACTTACTGGTTGGCAGTATTAGCTCATAACAGATATTATTAGTATTTTATGAGTTCACCCTGTTTCAGTATCTGCACTGACTTCATAAGATACACACATTTCAGACGGTTGGGTTTCGGAGCCCGACAAATGCTCGGGCCGTCTCCTGCTAACACCTTTTTGGCAGGTTGTGGTGTGAGAAGTCATTTCGGTTGACCCCCCCCACCCACAGGTCAGATGACACGATCCGTTAAAGAGACAGGCCGGTGATTATGTGAAGTGAAATGAGATTTATTAATCACCCAAAGGGTCAAAGGTCATTATCCCAGCATTCTGCCCCCTCAGCTGTTTCCATTCAGATGATGTGTTGTCATTGTACCGACACGTACCTGAGACTGTAGTGATTCAAATGAAGTTTATATTTATGTTAAATCGCCATATTTTTTTAATGGAGCATGGTTCCTCTCGTAGAAGGACATAGTTTTGATTTGAAAAGTTTTTGATTTACGACTGAACACCGGGAGGGACGACAACACGTTAGACATTTTTAATTATAACAATCAAACGGTATTTTCTGGACTCTTAAAGTTTCCATTCAGCTTGTTGAAAACATGTACAAGCGATTAAAACCTGATGAAATCCTCAACATGCAATACGCCGAATTCCACAGTGGACTCTGGTGATTTCAAAAAATTACGCAATGATGCTGAATATGATTTGTAAGTTTGAGGAATACGCGCGTTGTAAAGTAGAAACTACATATTTCTGAATGGAGCATCGGGGGAGAACAGCAATGGTTTTGATTTATGACTGAACACTTTTTAGGGACAACTACACACTGCACATGTTATTGAATTATTAAAATTCAAACTGTCCTTTTTTCTCGACACGTTTGAGTTTATGATTTAATAAAAAACAGCTTCTGGTTCTGCTTCTTGTGGCTCTGCCTCCTTCTGGGAAGCTGGGTGACATCTGAGCGGCCATGTTGCAGAAAAAAAAAGTTCGACTCCCCGTTCACCTTGTTCCCCTCGAGCCGATGCGCGCGTGAGACCGCTCAAACTTCTCCGCTTTCCACTTCACAATAAAACCCAACACTTCCGGGGATCGAACCCCAATCTACCGTCTGTAACTCCGGGTTCAATCCCCGGTGAATTAACGGAGCTCTGGGTTCTACTCACCGGGACTGTTTTCCGCAGGTATTCAAACTCGCACATCAACACAGGAGCGCGCGTGTCACCGACTTCTCCCTCCTCCCGGCTCCGAGTCCCCCCCCCCACCACCCCCTCCTTCCCGGGTCCCGTTATCTATTCCCGCGGGGGAACCATGTGTGTTCGGCTCGGTGCCCGCCGCCTCTCCTCGGTGCTCTGAGCCGGGCTCTGCTGCTGTGATGACGGGAACTATTTTTGAAACGAGTCGCTCTGCCTCCTTGGTCCGTCCCCCTCCTCCTCCTCCTCCTCTTCCTCTTCCTCCTCCTCTTCCTCTTCCTCCTCGCCCCCCCAAGTGTACGCTGCTCACACAAAACCAACTCATCACTGGTTTCACTTATAATAGTAGTTGGTTCCCTGTCCTGTTTGAAATTAACTTTTTTATTTATCTTTATTTCATACCACCATGGGCGTATCAGGAGAAAACAAGGCCCTGGGCCCAGATGTGGAAAAGCCCCAACAGAAAGAGATGATGCTGCAGTTTTTGTTCCTGAATCTTTTAATCTTAATTTCATTTGAGTCTCTCTTTTTTGTGTGCATATTTGAGTCTCTTTGTTGTCGTTTCGCAACTTTGTATTTGTCGTTTTTGAGTTTCTTTTTTCGTGTGTCACACTTGATTGATTTGTTTTCGTGCATTATCTGTTGTAGTTGTTTTTGCATCCTTGATAATTGTTCTGAGTCCTTTTAGCTGTTGTTTTTGATCTGTTGGTTGTTATTTTGAGTCTATTGTAGTTGTTTTGCATCCTTGCAGTTGTCGTTTTGAGTCTTTCTTTGTAATATGTATAATATGTTCCTCTGTAAAAAAGTATAAAGTGGAAATTGGACACATTCAAGCAAGCTCTAAGTAACTTAAGTAGATCAACTCACATTACCTTACTACTGGCTGCAATTTGTGTGTTTTATAACAATAATGAAACTCACAGCTTTAAGTTAGATCGGATGTAGCATCACTTCCACAGTGCGACTCTTCCTCTGCCTCGGTCTCTCTTCCTCTCTGCATCGTGTTTGACGAACCTTCATTCTCCAGAGGTTGTGAAATTCCCCAGCACCGTGTGATAAAACACCACACACTCCCCTGTTTGCACTGTTTCAGGCTGATTACAGTGAAAATTAAACATTTAGAGTGAAGTGATTAGTTGGATGAAGTTTAAAATTGATGCTTTTATGCCAATGAATCATGAATCATATCAGTGAAATATAGAATGAAGTAGTGGATGAAGAACTGCAGTATTTAATGATATTAAAAATACTGTAGACTACACATCCTGCAGTCAATATTTACTTAAAAGACTGCGGTGGAGTAGAAAAGTACAATATTACTCACAAGTCCTCTCATAGAGTTGTGCAACCTCAGTACACAACAGAAAAACATAGATAAAGGTAGCAACCAAAGAACACAAACATGTAAATGTACTTCCCCATGTCATGTAAATCTGGAATCTGCAAAACAAAAGAAGAAGGAAGTCCCGATCAGCGTCACGTTTGTGCCGGTGGGTCGATTCCGTCCTGCTCCAGTGACGCAAACACAGCAGATAAAAGCAAAGCCGAGGGAAATCTGTGCAGAGGCGATCCGGTTGTGTAGCAGCAGAGACCAGATCCTATGTTTATCTGAGGCTTAGTGTGGAAGCTGTTTGAGGATGAGGTGTCTTCAGCTCGTTGCCATCGGGGTTTTCCTGCAGGTGAGTTAACATTCAGGATGATCTGTGACATTTAGATTTGAAGAGCTGTAAAATGTCTTGAAATAGAGAAAGTAAAACCATTTTCGAGAGAAATAAAGTGCAACTTATAAAATTCTAATTTGTATTAAGATGAAAAACACAATTCAATGTTTTTATTATTATAATTGTAGTTGAACTTGTGTTTTTAATTCAGATTAGACTAACGATGATGAAAACAGTTTTTGTGTCTGAGAATCAATTTGTTCTATTTATTTTAAATGACATCATTTGGAATAATCTTTGCAATTTGATTTGTTTTCTGTGTGAAAGAATAATTATTATATCTATATATTTTTTTAATTAGTTTACAATTGGTTTGTATGAAAAATATGTATCATCAACCGAAAAAAATATTTAATATTGATGTTTACTATCTCAGAGCAAAGGCAAATTGGGATTCCACTGGTGCATTTCTGTTATTGAAAGGTCTTTAAACTAGAATACATCAAACTGAAGCAAAGGAAATAAAGAAATTCAATAAAAGATTGTCATTAAATCCAAATATCTCCATTTACATTTTAAATTTCCGCTTGCAGATACCAGGATGTTTCCCATCATGCCTCATCGTTGGCTCTGTAGCAAACTGCGCCTTCCAGAACCTGGTTTCGGTTCCTGCCCTCCCTCCTCACATCACCCACCTGTTCCTGGGGATGAACCTCATCGGTGAGATGAACTCCAGCTCCCTGTCGGGCCTCGAGCGGCTGCAGGAGCTGGACCTGGGACGACAGCGCGTGCGGCTCGTGATCAGAACCGACGCCTTCAGCAGACAGAGCCGCCTGAGGAAGCTGCTGATTGACTCCAACTCCGACCTTCAGCTGGAGCCCGGGGCCTTCGTGGGACTGTCCAGTTTGCAGAAGCTCCACCTGGGCTACTGCTCGCTGGATGAGTCCATCCTGAAGGGGAAGGTCCTGCAGCCGCTGTCCTCCCTGGAGACTCTCGACCTCTTTGGAAACCGCATAAAGAGACTCCGGCCTGCCGCGTTCTTCACCAACATGACTCACCTGACAGATGTGAATCTCAAACTGAACCCAATCGATAGAATGTGTGAATCAGATCTGGCGGGTTTCCAGGGGAAGCACTTCCAGCTCCTCAACCTGGACTCTGTTCGCCTCCAAGCGATGTTTACTGGTGGATTTGACTGGCAGGGATGTGGCAACCCGTTCAGGGGAATGTCCTTCGAGACACTGGACCTGTCCCACAACGGGTTCAGCGTGAACATGTCGAGAGAGTTCTTCAGGGCCATCGAGGGGACGAGGATCTCCCACCTCAAGCTGTCCGGACACATGGGAAGAGGCTTTTCATTCAATAACCTCCCCGATCCAGACCGCAGCACGTTCGCCGGCCTGAGGAACAGCTCGCTCCTCACTCTGGATCTGTCTAGAAACAGGATATTTGCTCTGCAGCGGGGGGTTTTCAGTCCACTGGGGGACGTGGTAAATATTGACCTTTCCCAAAACAGAGTGAATCGGATCCACAGAAAGGCCTTCGAAGGTCTCCAGGGTCATTTGGCTTCACTCAACCTGTCGCACAACCTGCTCGGGGAACTCTACTCTGACACTTTTGCGTCTCTGTCGAACCTGCGAGTGTTGGACTTGTCGTACAATCACATCGGGGCGCTGGGTCACTCTGCGTTCAGTGGACTTCCCAAGCTGCGGGTGTTGGACCTGACAGGGAACGCTCTGCGGGACCTGGGTTTCCCTGCAGCTCTACCGCGTCTGGATCATCTCCTGTTGAGGGACAATCTGCTGACTCACTCGTCCATGAGGAGTGTCCCTAGGTTTGCCGGTAATGTCGTGCACTTGGACGTTAAGAACAATAGAATCACAGACTTAGCGAATGTTTACACCTTCTTGACTCGGCTGAAACGCCTGCAGCGTCTCTCCTATGGAGGAAACTCAATCAGGGGGTGTGTGCCCAGTTCACAGGTTGGTCCCAATGACCTCCAGGTCCTGGATCTCCACAGCAGCTCCCTGCAGTCCGTCTGGGCTCAGGGAAAATGTCTGAATCTCTTTGACAAACTCGGAAAAGTGATCGCTCTGGACTTGAACTCTAACGCTCTGCAGGCCCTTCCCCAGGGCATCTTCAAGGGTCTCACCTCAGTCGTCCAGATGGACCTGTCCTCCAACTCCTTGACGTATCTCCACCCGGACGTGTTACCCAGAACCCTGGCCGTGCTCGACCTTTCCAACAACTTCATAGCCTCCCCCGACCCGAACGCCTTCCGCTCCCTCAGCTTCCTCGACCTGAAAATGAACCGATTCCACTGCGACGCCGACCTGAGGGGTTTCCTGTCGTGGCTGAACGAGACCAACGTGACCTTCCTGAGTCCTGCTCCCGAGCTCAGGTGTGAGTTCCCCTCTCGGCTCTATAGAGTTCCTCTGTCGAAGTTCACTGCTCAGGTCACACAGCAGTAAGAGCAGAGGGAGGGAGGCCAGTGAATGCAATGTCAGCAAAGAAGTTGTTTAGTAGTATTAATGCATGGTAATGAATGTTGGTATAAGTTGTGCAGTCATGTAGTATCCACTGTTAGATCCAATGTCAAAGTGTGAGGAACATTTTCTTTTTGTAAAGAAGTCTCTGATATGCTTCATAAAAAATAAATATGCTTATTTTAAACTATTGTGTCATATATCAAATTAAGCGTTTTCTTGCCTCATTATCTCAATGGAAAAACAAATGAGGATGTGCTTGAATAATAAAGGGAAACAGACAAAGTGTGTTATATACATATATAGACATTAATAAACACATTTTCTGTTCAATACAGTATTTTTCTCTTTTTGTAGTCCCAGCAGATAAACAATATTTCCCTGTAGAGTCACAGGCAGCTGTATTCTCCTCCTCTCGCAGCAGAGGGCGCCATCGGTCCAGTCAGAAACCTGTTGACCTTCACGCTGCCTCTCAGCCACAGACTGAGAATAAAAAAGCTCTCAGGAGTAAAACTAGTTCTGAAACCTGAGAGTTACACAAAGAATCTTCAACTTCAACCAATTAGTTTCCTCCCTCTCTATTCACTCCAGTCAGCGATGAATCGATCAATCTTTAATAAGTCTAATCAGAGCTGATTCAATAAATCTGAATATTGTTGCTCTGGGCAACCACCTCACGTGTAGATTCAACACACAACACAAACACACACACACATTCTCGTACAACAAAGGCTTACATTCATGTCCATAATCACTGACCAACCTTTTTATTATTATTATTATTATTATTATTATTAGAAACACGACTGATGGAGCAGCAGGCACCTGTGACAATGTCTTTATTATATTTTTTTCAGCCCCACCGGCCCATCATGATACATACATACATATACATAGACAACCCCAAACTCACCCGACCCAACATCTCCCCCATCCCAACACCCTTTGCCGGCAGGTTACCATGGAAACAGGCTCCTCCACATTCACTTCCTGATTGTCTCTGGATTCCTGCATCCATCCCTCCCTCCGTCCACTTCCCTCTCTCTCTTTCCATCAGCAGCAGCAGCCTCGCTCCGCCCCTCCCCCACAGTCCACACATACACATTTGTACAATATTTCACGGCCCTGACACAGATGGGAAACGTACATGGATATATATAGATGTATTTTTTTACTGAATAATATGACAACAATGTTTATACATTACAAACTCTCCTCGGTTCAATTTAGAACATAATTTAATTTTACAATAGAGGCGACAAAGTGCGAATAAATAATTTACTGTTTTAAACGTTAAAATTTGATGTTTTCAGTATCGTAGACAAACAGTTTTTTAACATATTTTAGCTTGAATATCATTATTTAAATGTATTTATTTGACGAATAGTCCGACGCTGTTTTAAATATGGATTATACATCAAGATAAACATTTCAAACCCTCAGTGTCAATCAGGCTGAGAATAGATTTCAATCAAAACAGCATCTGGTGATAAGTAATTTTTAAACATCACCAACATTTCTGGCAAATTTTGACAATTTGTGCATCCAATAAGTGATTCATCCATCCTGAAGATGTCTGTCATATTATCACATATAATAAATGATATGATGTTTGGGGTTGAAACAGATTCTGAGACACACAGGACGATGATGTCACGTAACAGAGATGTGAAAGTTTCGATCTCATTGGGAAACACACTGTGTGCTCTCTTGCACTTTGCGGGGGGTTCGGCTGCAACAGGATCTGAAGCATCAATAATACAGTGGTGATCCGTGCCCCACCTGCTGTCTGCTCCTCTTCACCTCCATGAAGAAGACAATGGAGTGACTGCTCGCTGCCTCCAGAACCACAGGGACGCTCATTTCACAGAAACCAATATGCACAGGACGTAGCCAGTGGTACATTCAGCGGCTCTGGCTATGCACTGGAGACAAGTCCTCAAAGTTAGGGAGAAGACAAAGTTCACAGGAAAATCTTAAATTGTGCCCCTACCACGTCCTTCAGCTCATTAAGCTGAAGGACTTTTGGAAAAAACCTGCAATCTGCTCCAATATCTTTTGGATAATTGTCTTCTGATTATTATTTGAGAGGCATTTCTTATTTATTAGACATCGTGGAGGGACAGAAGAGTGATGAGTGACAACGGGTATAAAGATGAAGGTCATCATCCAGGCTTCAACGCACCTCGTCTGAACAACCACAGCACATTTCATAAGTTATATCAATATTTTCTAACGTGCTCAACACAGACATAAACAATCTGAAGGATGGATTCGGACCAAACGAAGGAAAATCAAATAAAACATGTCATATTTACACTGATTGATATTCTACAGGGGAGTCAAGCAGTTTGTGAGCTCTCAGATCTCAACTGGTCACAATTAGAAACACAAACAGACAATCATACAGCCCTGTATGCACAACACACACTCACACACACACACACACACCAGTCTGGGCAGAACAACTCTGCAGCCAGACGTTTTTTTAAAAGACAATCTAAGGCTCTTGGTCCCAAACATGCAGAGGACGAAGGAGGAAAAAAAGTCTTTACATCCGTAGAACAGGAGGAACCGATGTTTTTCTAGAAGTTTCTGAGTTCATTTAGTTTTTTCCCGTCAGGAAATAAGTTCTTTATTCGCGACCCGTTAAAGTCAGTGACCTCTCGGGATTCGGCAGAGGTCGTAGCGTGTGCTTGTATCCCGGCTGTGGGCCTCGCTGAGAAGAGTTCCAGAGGAAAGTCAGCGGGAGGAAGCAGAAGAATAAAATAAATTAAGAATAAAAAAACAGCTAAAGCCTCTTCACTGAAGCTTTACTGTGCCGCGGTGGGTGTGGCAGCGTGACACGCCGCCAGGGAAGCGTTGGACGAGGAGGACGTGATGGATTTCGGCGTCTGACACCTGCAAAGGAAGAAAGAAGAATTATAAAAGTGAGATGAACCTGAAGATTCAGTCAAATCTCTGTGTTCACACGGAGCGTAGACGCAGGTTAACGAGATTATCCCACATCGGTGAGATTACAGGCAAAATGTAAAAAGATAAACCTTCAGATTAGGACCACGTAGAGAGGGTGTGGCTAATCCTGAATAATCCCATTTAAAGATGCATCGAGTCTAAACCCTTTACACCCACAAGACACAGGAGGAGCAGTAAAAGATATTTCAGTGCGTACAAAAGACCACAACATGCGTCCACTACATTACAAACTGGCTTCTGGTAAGTGTTGGTCTCACCAGGAGCGAGACTTGCGGACGCCCCCCCGCTCCTTGCTGGGCGAGTTGTCCCCGGAGGTGCTTTGGTTCGGATCCGTCGAGCGCTCCAGCGAGGCCGTGTTCGGAGGAGTCATGTCCAGCTCCAGGAACATGATGTTCTCCGCCTGAGCAGAGGGACAGAGGGACAGAGGGACAGAGGGACAGAGGGACAGAGGGACAGAGGGACAGAGGGACAGAGGGACAGAGGGACAGAGGGACAGAGGGACAGAGGGACAGAGTGACAGAGGGACAGAGGGACAGAGGGACAGAGGGACAGAGTGAACAGAGGGACAGAGGGACAGAGGGACAGAGGGACAGAGGGACAGAGGGACAGAGGGACAGAGGGACAGAGGGACAGAGGGACAGAGTGACAGAGGGACAGAGGGACAGAGGGACAGAGGGACAGAGGGACAGAGGGACAGAGGGACAGAGGGACAGAGGGACAGAGTGACAGAGGGACAGAGGGACAGAGGGACAGAGGGACAGAGGGACAGAGGGACAGAGGGACAGAGGGACAGAGGGACAGAGTGACAGAGGGACAGAGGGACAGAGGGACAGAGGGACAGAGGGACAGAGGGACAGAGGGACAGAGGGACAGAGTGACAGAGGGACAGAGGGACAGAGGGACAGAGGGACAGAGGGACAGAGGGACAGAGGGACAGAGGGACAGAGGGTAAGGTGAACAGAGGGACAGAGGGACAGAGGGACAGAGGGACAGAGGGACAGAGGGACAGAGGGTCAGAGGGTAAGGTGAACAGAGGGACAGAGGGAGAGAGGGACAGAGGGTAAGGTGAACAGAGGGACAGAGGGACAGAGGGACAGAGGGACAGAGGGACAGGGGGTCAGAGGGACAGAGGGACAGAGGGACAGAGGGACAGAGGGAGAGAGGGACAGAGGTTCAGAGGGAGAGAGGGAGAGAGGGAGAGAGGGTCAGGTGGACAGAGGGAGAGAGGGAGAGAGGACAGAGGACAGAGGGACAGAGGGAGAGAGGGACAGAGGGACAGAGGGAGAGAGGGACAGAGGGTCAGAGGGAGAGAGGGAGAGAGGGTCAGGTGGACAGAGGGAGAGAGGGAGAGAGGGAGAGAGGACAGAGGGACAGAGGGACAGAGGGACAGAGGGACAGGGGGTCAGAGGGACAGAGGGACAGAGGGAGAGAGGGAGAGAGGGTCAGGTGGACAGAGGGACAGAGGGTCAGGGCTGCCATACACATCATAAACCACGTCTCCTCCATGTTGGTGGACGGGACATGGACCAAATGAAAAACTCAAACACGGCATAATACATTTTTTTCGAAGACGGTTTCTGTCATTTGAGGAAGTTCATGTTTTCATTTATTAATTTTTCCTCAAAGTTGGGTTTTAATTTGTTATTTGAGGCCAGTGATTGACAGCTGAGACTGTCTCGTGATTGGTCGAGCACGTTTATCGACGGGACTTCAATCTCAAAATGGCTTCATCTCTGGATAGCTGGAGGAAGTTGAGACATGTCGTCCATCTTTATTTACACTACACAACACACACACACACACACTCACACAAAGACAGACACCTACCCTGTATCTGGCGTGGGCTCCCATCGCTACGGCAACCCTGGCATACTGGGTGATGGGTCGTTTGTATCCGACTGCAGACGACGGCCTTTTCTTCATCTGAGAGGATTTACTGAGTAAAGACAGAGAGAGGGGGGGTTAAATATCAATTAAATGTTGTCACATCAAACCCGTTTCAACAAAGGTAAAATTGTTATAAAGGATTTTAAAGTCTTCCAGTGAAGGACACGGATAATCGAGGATAAACAATCGATACTGAGAGGACCACAGTTGTGACAAAGGTCAGGAGGTCGTGGACCTTTGACCCCAAACCACCCCATTCTGAGCTCGTTAGGTTTGACACTGAGCCCCCGGTATATTTAAATCAAACCGACCTCTCAGTGGGAACCAGGGGCTGAAACTTCCACTGGTCCTCCTCGGTGTCGAAGGTCAGTCTGTTCATGATCTTGTTCTTCTCCTCTGGAGGAATGAAGTTCTCTATGATCAGGTACCTGCAGGAACAACACAGCAGCCGTCAGCTCTTCCTCACGGGCTGCAGGAGGAACATCTTCATCGTGTGAGAACATTTGAAATCATTACGCTTTGTTACGTGTGCTGTGTTCGCTCGACTCACTTGAACTTGAGCTCTCTGGTGAGCTCGTTCTGAGTTTGCTCCAGCTCCTGTCGGCTCCTCACGTGCTCGTCGTTCACGTCCTGGATCTCGGCCTTGATGCACTGGAGCTTGGCGTACAGCTACGAGGAGAGAGAGAGAGGAGAGAGGGAGAGAGAGAGGGAGGCAAGCAGAGAGGGTGAGGACCAGAGATGTCGCCGGTGAACTGGTGAACCAAATCGCTGCAGCTTGGTTGCCCGTGGCAACAGCACTGGAGGCTCTGGTGACTGGAGAAACATGGCCGCTCTCCCTCCTCACAGCTCCTTCCTCCTCTTTCCAGCAGCTTTCACACCGATCGTTCTCTCACGTCACCCATGACTGAATACATGGGCCTCACACAAGTGGTGTAATCCCGATTCCCTGGTCGCTGCAGCTCAATACACTTTAAATCAGGTTGTATTTGAGTATGGACCAGTGGAAACAGACATTTTCACCTATGAGAAGCTTGCATGTGATGATGTATTTGTGCGTTTCATTCTCCTTCTTTTCCTCCGAGTGGCGGCACCATGCAGTGGAAGGCACACACGTGGTGTTAGAGCATCAGAGGCACAAAAATCAACACCGGGATCATTAGTCACATGGTCATCCACACTCACACCGGGGGGTTGTCTGCGGTTAGTCCGGCCGGCAGGGTCGGTGCGACGGGTCGGGAAGTGAGAAGAGCAGGATGTGTCGATTAAGGGATTTTTTTGCACTGAAGGATTTTTTAATGTGCGATGTTGAGATGTAGCCTGAGAAATTTGACGAGCGAGGGGAAACGGGCTCAGAGGATCAGCGTGGAAAGCATGGACGGAGAGGGAAGGACACACAGACAGACGGAGGGAGGGAGAGAGGAAGGGACTGAGGGAGGGAGGGAGAGGTCCAGGAGAGAGGAGGGAGAGGTCCAGGAGAGAGGAGGGAGAGGTCCAGGAGAGAGGAGGGAACGGCAGGACAAACCTTGAGGTACTGAGATTTAAGTGAGTGTCCGTAAGGAGCACGAGTCCGAGGCAGAGGGTCATTAGGATCCAGGTCAAAGTTCAGGGGTTCAGGGGTAAAAGAGGGATATACTCACATTAGGAAACAAAAACAAAGGAAGGCGTGTGTATGTGTGTGTGTGTGCAAGCTTGTTGTGCCTACACATGTGCATTCCTCATGTGTTTCTATAGTGAACACACACACACAAGTGTCTTCCATCCAGCTGCAGATATTTTACCTTCTTGAGTTTCTTGGTCTTGGCCTCCACCTCCTGCTGCAGAGAAGTGAAGGTCTCCCTGAGCTCCACCGTCTCCTCGTCCTGGACGAACATCTGCTGCTGCATCTCCCTCTCCGTGCGGGTCTGAAAGCATCAAAAAGTCACCTTCAGGTTCGTAAACAACAACGAGGAAGGAGAGAACTCTTAAAAAAAACAGGTTTACCTGGTCAGCGATTTCCTGCTGCTTCATCTCCAGCATCTTCTGCTGCTCGTTGGTGTGATCCATGATGTTCTTTCCTCCGACCAGCAGCTTGCTCTCCATCGCCTGGAAACATATTATAACAACATCTGGATTAATAATTAATAAACAAAGCTGCAATGGGTCCTTTTCCATGTAGTCGCTCTGGGAAAAGATATTTAAACACATATGCATTTAAATGTGAAGGTTAAAGATCTAATGTGTAGTTAATGACAGATAAAAACAAATGTACCTTTTTCATCTGGTAGGTAATTGGAATTCAACAATAAAAAAAAAGATTTGAAAAATTTGTATCTAAACTTTGTTTTATAAACCATCAACAAAACAATGAGACACAAAACGATATTGGATAAAAGGAGAAGTCAAATCTTCTTGAGGTCAAACAAAGTTCATTGAGACATTTAACAGTAAAGTCGTTGTACGTGTGTGTGGTTGTGTGTGTGGTTGTGTGTGTGTCTGCTGCAGTGAGTGCAGACTTTGTGCTGATGAGGCAGACGGAGCTGAAGCTCAGCAGCGACCTGATGACACCAGTCGACAAGCATTTACAATCTAGAATCTGTATTTTCCCCTTTTAAAAAACACATCAGCTCTCAGCTCTATTTCTAATAACCAAAAAGCAACAATTATTAATTGTTTGTTTGATTTGTTGCTGTTTCCTTTGTGTATTTTCTCACAGATGCACAGAAACAAAGCAGCGAGAGGATCACAGATGAAACACTTCAGCTTCCTGTTATTCCCAGAGGAGAAAACCAGCTCATCTGTAAATAACAACAAACAAACAAACAAACAGCAGCACAGGATCACACACACGCTCTGTCTCCACCTAAATAAAAAAACCTCTCTCTTTGTGAGAGTTTATCAAGAAACAAAGTTTGGAACATCTTTATGAAACATTGTGTAAACTGAAAATGTATTATCTATACTTTTAAAAATAAAGTAAGATGTATAACACGGGCCTATGTGCGTTGACTCTGATGACATGACATCATGCCTCTGGGTTAAAGCATCTCCGGTTACTGCGGAGATTCAAAGACACACACACACACACACACACACACACACACACACGCACACTATTCTGCCCTTTATCTGTGAATGAATGATCTCATGTCCCCGAGGGCAGAAAGGACGAGAGACGAGAGACGAGGAACAAGAGACGCAAAGGAAACGCAGAGACGAAGAAAATGTAAAAAGCAGGAGGACGTAACCGAGAGACAAAAAAAAGGAAAAAGGGCCCGAGGAGGATAAACTGGGTCCATGGCCTTTTTATACTGGTCACATTCCAGTCTCTGGACGCTCTGCACAAAGACAGCATGTGTGTGTGTGTGTGTGTGTGTGTGTGTCGCCTATACATTCTCAATTACACGTACATACCACACTGTCCACTCGATTGTTCACCATCGGCTGGACTCTAACACACACACACACACACACACACAAGCAGAGAGTACAGTGGAGTCCTTCAGAGGGGATGTGTCTGCAGCAGGTCTTTACAGAAAGCCTCTTTGTCTCTGTGTGTGTGTGTGTGTGTGTGTGTGTGTGTGTGTGTGTGTGTGTGTGTGTGTGTGTGTGTGTGTGTGTGTGTGTGAGCTCTGCTGCTCTTTGTGTTTTGTCATATTCTTTCATTCTTTCATTTTCATCACAGGGCTGATTCATGTCATGGATTTCCTCCCGTGTCTCTTGCTCTTCACAGGCTGGTGAGAAAAACTTGAACTTCATCTTAAATCACAGCAGCAGACAAACACAATGTTGCTTTAAGCTAATAACACACTCTCGTTTATCCTCTTTAGTGTGTTTATTGAACACGCTCATTAAACATTAATGGGGCGGGTTGCACAGCGTATCGACTGATCTGCTCCCTGATTGGTGCAAAAGGCCGATTGTCTCCGTCTGTCGAACATTTATTTTAACGTTCACGATCTGAGCTCTGAGCTTCTATACTGATGTTAAAGTTATAACAACACAGTCATGTTCCCTAATGTTCAATTAAAAGACGACAAAACAGGAGGAAGAGGAGGAAGAGGAGGAACGATGACTCAGTGGGAAGCCCAAATTACCTTCAATGCAATCACATGAGAGACAACTCACTTGTCGTTTGAGTCATCACACACACACACACAGATACACTCACACACACACACACACACACACTGTTCTTAAGGTCATAGCAAATTTGAATCTGTCACCAGGTCGTTAGAAACCTTCCTGTAATTGCAGCTCATTAACTCTGAGTCAGTCTGGATTCTGATTAAAGAAAAACGTTTCAGAGCTCGAACGGCCACAACACATTGTTTTAGTTTATTTGTATTTATTTATAAATTTGTAAGATTATATGTATATCAAACCTGCTGCAGTTGAGCTTTGTAGTGACATGAAAGAGCATTGAGAAGTTTTTATGATTATTTATCGCTGCTGGTGGTTCAATCTTTTGTTTTATTGACTTTTTTACGCTTTAAACTTATCTTTAGTATAATACTTCCCCCTGCTTGATGGAGGAAAGCATATTTAAAAAGTCATGAAAATAAAATAGTTATGTTCACGTAGATACTAAAGTAGAGGTATTTAGATAAAGTCCACTAACATGTGTGTGTTTTGGTTTCAGAGGAAGTCACGTCTGCTCTAGTGCACCTCATTAAAAAATACTTAACTCATGTACTTTAATCAAATCTAGTGCGGTGAGCATTTAAGTATTTCTATTATCTGCACTTTGGATTCTGCAGGACAAGACGTAAAATAAAATCCTGAAGCGTTAACAAAAACATTACACTTTTCCTGCAGGTGCTGAGTGTATCATGTGTGTGAGTGTCAGGCCTCTATATTTGTGCGAGTGTGTGTATAATAGCCCGTAAGTGTGTGTTCAATCAGTTCTTGGCTGTGACTGACTCGCTTCCTGCCGGGAAAGTGAAGATAATGTGAAGCGCCGCGTATCGAGCTGGCACCGGCCAGCCAATCGAGGCGAGGCTTGGGGCCTGCTGGGAGCAAAGGGAGCGAGGCTATAAATACGATGTGACGACAACAGGTCTTGTGTGTGTGTGTGTGTGTGGGGGGGGGGACAGAGAGCTGGCTGGGAAGAGACAGAAACAAAGACGAGAGGGAAGGGAAGTGGAGAAGACGGGAGACAGAGCGAAGAGAAGAAAGGTCACAGCGGCTCCGAGGATCACTGGGGCTGTGTGCAAAGACCATGCACCAGAAACAACAACAACAACAATGGCGGGTATAGCGGTCTCAGCTGTCAATCATTTCCCGAACTACCTAAAAGTTAAATCTGTTCTTTGACTTTTATGATTGGTCTACCAACATGGAGGAGGTGACATATACTGCACCCAGCCACCAGGGGGCGATCAAGATGATTTCACTTCCTCAAGTCGTCAACTCTATATTCAGTCATTCCATACTAACACGCATGACAAAAGAATCACATGACCATTCACGTGCACTGGTCATACGTGCGCTGGTGTGAACAGGAAGCTGTTTGTTGCTCAGGTCCAGAAAATACTGGTGAGTACTGGTGGGACTTATTGAGCCAATGGATTCATGAGATCGCTCCTCGGGCGACTTGACGCCCTGAGTCAAGTGATCACAACGGTGTGACCGGCGAGTGAGTCATCAGCAGTCATGTGACCTCGGCGGCTCTCAAGGTGTCAACGAGCACACGAGAGGTTAAACTGCCCGTTAGTCACGAGGAGCCGGAGACGCCGAACTGAAACTGTTCCTTTAAGATGAAAAAGACGCGGGAGGTTTGTTTTTGACTCGTTTTACACAGCGTATATAAAAAGTGATAAATTATTCATTTGATAATTGTGGTGTATGTTTTTTAAAAGGCTGCAGTCGTCACATTAGCAAAGTATTAAATCTTGTTTCCATCCCACACAGCATTTTTTACTATGTGTTCCCTGCAACACAAACACACTATAAAACACTCTGTAAAACGGCAAATACAGTAACTCAAACATAAGATGCATTAAGTGGCTTGTGTGTCTGCCTTCTCCACTGATCCCACAGCTTCAGGAGAACCCAAACGCACACACACAGACACACACACACACACACACAAACGCACCTACACACATGAAAACCCCACAAGGACGAACACAGTCGATTCATCAATATTTCAGTGATGCAGTCCTCCATGCTGAAAGATGGAGAGCAGAGATGAGCTCTTTTCTGTTTATCAGCACACACACACACACACACACACACACACACACACACACACACACACAAACACACACACACACACACACAAAACACAAACAACACACAACACACAGCACACACTCCACCCTCTGTCCAGGCTTTCTTTTGCCTTTAATTAGACAGGAAGGCGACTGTATAAACAGGAAACAGACATTTTACTCATAAAGCCGTGCTTGTATGTGTGTGTGTGTGTGTCGGTGTGTGTGCGTGTGTGTCTGTGTGAGTGTGTAACACTGCCAATCTTTCCTATGAGGCCGTGGGCATTGTTGGTAGACATGCTGTGATTGGCCGGACCTCAGCCGACAGGATGTAAGAAAAACCTCCTGCAGCCGACGGTGTAAAGAGGAGAATCTGCATCGAAGCTGAATCTGTTAACTTCTGTCTCACTGTCCTCGTACCTCGAGACAAGCAGCCCAAAAATAATGTAATTAAATGTTTAAGTTTTAGCATACATTTTATTATGAATCGCTATAAATGCAAAGAGACACACAAGTACCAGCCGAGAGGCCATTACAGAGCTGGAACCTGAAAGTCGTGTAATATGATTGAAACTAGTTTTTTCAGAAGATGTATAATGGCAGGTGGAATAAAAAGCCTTGATTTGAGTATCTAGGAGAATGAAATAGAAGCATGTTTTTAAGAGTTGTGTTTATATAATAATTTTTCAGGACCTACAGATATAAAAACAACACTAATATGAGAGACGTGAGAAAGAGGAAGGTTTGACCCAGAAAAGTGGATCTAAGAATAGTCCACAGTGGAGCTGCTGCTCAGGATGAAGCTCTCAACAGCCACTGCACTGAGACCTGTTTCATAACAGCACTACAGTTAGAAGATGCTAAACATGGTCACAGTGTTAAAGATAAAATTACTCAAGTGAGAGACTGAAGTTAAATTACTACAGATTTAGTCGCTACAGCTGTTTTTTCAATATTTAATCTGTGTGTAAGTAAATATAGAAAATGTACAAGATTGGATTTGGGATCAGCAGATTCCCATTTGGAATAGAACTTCTGGATTTGATCAACAAACACGTAATGGGGTGAATGATTATATATAATAATTTTCGAGGGCCAACCGGACTCCGGACCAGTTTCCCATGAAGATCAAAGCTGTTGTCAGCAGCAGAGCAGAGAACATGACACGGTTCCACCAACGTTACGGTTTGATCATCCACAGACAGAGCTTTGTACCTTAGAGGCCGGTTAACTAACATCAGCTGACCAGCTTCATAAGGCCAATTATGACCTACTTACATGTTTTGAGTGTGTGTGTGTGTGTGTGTGTGTGTCTGTGTGTGTGTTTGTGTTTGTGAGTGAGACGACAGGGGAACAGATTTAATTGCTTTCCTTTCTGATATTATCTTTAATTGGTTATTTTTTAAGCTAATTTCCACTGATGTTTTCAGCCAGCTCTCTCTCTCTCTCTCTCTCTCTCTCTCTCTCTCTCTCTCTCTCTCTCTCTCTCTCTCTCTCTCTCTCTCTCTCTCTTTCTCTCTCTCTGCCTGGAAACCTCTCTTTGATTGGTCGGGAGCACAGAGGAGAAAAATGGACCCCTCAGGCCATATTCTGTGAATGGTGGGTTAATATCTCACCAGCCAATCAGAGGGAAGCTAAGCCTCCTGCTGAACCTGACTGTGAGTTTAGATAGGCTTTAAAAACCTTATTTGTTTATGTGTTATATCATTTGTTTTCATGTTTAAGCCCTGTAGCACATTATTGTTAACTCATTACCATGGACGATGTACTTTAAAGCTTATTTATCTATATCTTTTTAATTGTGCCAGATTATGACGGTTATTCTCTCGAGGCATTCTTAAGGTAACATGTTCAGAAGGCAGAAAAGGTATTTTTGATGTCACCTTGACCTTTGACCTTTAACCACCCAAATCAGATCAATTAATCTTTGAGTCAAAGTGAATGTTTGAAAAGCAGAAAAAAAGCATCTTGGATCAAACATATGAATCCGTTCCTCACATTTAAAACATCCCCTTGAGGTCCCTCCGATTTCCTTTGAAACAACCAACAAGAAGCTGATGGATCAAAGACGGGAAACGCTCTTCTACTTAATCATCTTCCTCCTCTGGGGGGGGGGTAGGGTTAGCTCTGTGCTGACATCACTCTGCAGCTGCCCACTCAGGGAGAAGCAACACGAGCAGCCTCACACTCAGGATCAGGATATCAGCTCCGTCTCGTGGGACTTCCCCAGACCTTCACTCACAGAGACAATGAGCCACATCCTACCGACGAGGCAGCGAGGAACATGTGCTTACGCTGCTTTTAAAGAGACGAGCGAGGAACACAAGTGCAGCGTGAGCACTCTGTCACTTCCACTTCGGATTGTTTGGGGGAATTTTTGACTTTTAAATAACCTAGAGCAGGGAAAAATTATGGAAAAGACAAAGACCTGGTACCTGCTCAAATTATAAAGTATTGTAAATAAAGCTTTCAGTCGATAAAATCCGTTTCTCCACTGGAAGCAGCTTCAGCAGAACAGAAGGTAATTAAGTCAAAGCACATTTTGTGTTTTGACACATTCACTGTTCCTGTAAAATCTCTCTGTGATATTTCCAGGACTCTTGCTGCTGTCGCTCTCTCCACCCACACAGACTGGTTTTCCACCCACACCTGAATGCATCACACCCACGCCTCTGCTCTGGGAGGTGTTAAATCACTGTGGTGGGTTCAGGGGGGAAGTGATAAAACCCAAAACACGTACAGAACACGAGTTTATATTGCTCTAATAATACTCAGATCGAAAAGTACAACTCGTCAACTTGTCACTTTCTATCGTTCCTACAGACGTGAAGCTGAGAATAAAATCTCCCCGAGGCTCCTCACTGCTGCTCAGTAAACTGATCCTGGATCGCTCGGACACAGCTACAGTTTCATATAGACTGCAGTGTTTCTGCACGGGCGACTTATTGACTGGATGTGCACAGGAATCAGAGCAAGTAATGAATGCAGGTCAGACTGGGACTCTCTGATTGGAGGCTTTGTGTTGGCGTGTTTGAAGGAGGGCTGAAGGGAGAGCTGACATTTGAAGCAACAGTGACCACAGCTCCGGTCTGGACATGTGAGACACCTGAACACAGTGTGGTTTGAGGACAGCCGGGGACAAGGACTCACACTGGACCAGTGACTGGAACCACCAGTGACTGTTTATATGGTACATGTGTACTGTAAGAGATTTTATACCAAGAAGCACAGAGACGCTCGACTATCGGCCCCAAAAGTTCACAATCAGTTGGATTAACACAAACACTAACACACACACACACACACACACACACACTGACACACACACTCACCACTGTACTTAGTCGATGGAGTCAGATTAGGGACATGCGGTCCACGGGATTATCATGTGTGATAATCTGATGAGCTGTTATTAAGTGACATTATGGACAGTAACCCTGGGAGCTCCATGTCTAATTACACCTCAATGTGTGTGTGTGTGTCTGTGTGTGTGTGTGTGTGTGTGTGTGTGTGTGTGTGTGTGTGTGTGTGTGACTGTGTGTGTGTGTGTGTTTGTGCAGCTCTCCTGGTTAATGAAACAATCTCCCATGTCTGAGTCATTACTTCTTCTACCATTCTGATGGTTGTAAACCATGAGGTTTAAATACTACATTACCCATGAGCCTCCAGTGCTCTTGCTATGGAGAGGTTTGAATTGGACTGGCAGCAAATTCAACAAATTATTTTTGTTGCATTTGTGAACAAAAGTCGACTCATCAATAAAACCATTGGGTGATGAGCAGAAAGATAATCAATGCATTTTTGAGTTCCAGCTTTTCAAATGGACTTGATCTGTATTTTTGTCGTCTATGATTGTTAACTGAATATCTTTGAAGATGTAACTTTGTGCGTTTGTCGATATTTATCTGAATAATTCATAAATCCTCCATTTATTATGGAAAATGGGTTGAGGGACAAAGACAGAAAGGATGGAAACCACCTGTGACTCTGGTCTGACCTCTCACCTTGTACTTGGCGGTCAGCTGCTCGGTGGCCTCCTGCTCCTTCCTCAGATCCCCCATCATCCTCTGATTCTCTCCCAGCAGCTTCTGCTTCTCCTCGGCCAACATGAAACGATCATCTCTGATGGCCTCCTTCTCCCTCTCCAGCCGCTGCTCCTGCAGCTTCACGTAGTCCACTGCGTCCTTCTCCACCTCCAACCCCTCGTCCTCGCCCTCCGTCTCCTCGCCCTCGTCCCTCTCCCAGCTCTCCCCCTCCACCTGCTCCTTCTTCTGTTTGCTGCTCCACTTCCTGTGGTTGAGCTGGGCCCGGAGGCGAGCGATCTCCGTCTGGAACTCGCGCAGGAGAGCGTCCTTGGGGTCCTCGTTGACCCTCGGCTGGTTCTGGATGTTCTTGGCTCGGTTGGCGTAGCGGAGGGTGGTGAGGGTTTCGTCGTAGTGCTGGGGGGCGGGGCCTAAGGTGGCGACCATGACCGTCTTAGCGTTCCCACCTAGAGAGTCTTGCAACAGCCTGGTGAGCTTGGAGTCCCGGTAAGGAACATGGCCGCTGCGTCCATCTGCCAGTGCTGAGATCACGTTCCCCAGAGCTGACAGGGACAGGTTGATCTTGGCGGCTTCTTTCAGGCGCTCACCCTGGACGCCGGTCTTGGCTTGGCGCTCGCTACCCGCCAGATCCACCAGGTTGAGGCGACCAACTCGAATGTGCTTTCTCCCATCTGGTCCCGGCTGGCTGCACTCCACCGTGATCAGGAACAAGGCGTGGGACCTGGACGAGTACTCGTTCATGTCAGTCGCTGCGACCGCCCTCGCCTGGTTGCCCACGTTCATCACCTCCTCGATCTCCTTGATGCTCTTGCAGACGCACGATGTGAGATCTTTCACGTACACTCCGGTGTCTGGACTCTCTCGGAGCTCCAGGGCTCTGGCCGTGTCGTGGTTGGGATCGAGGAGATCCCGAACTTCCTCCAGGTAGATCTCGAGGTAGGAGGCCCGCACCAGGTACTGCCTGTCGGACTGCGAGCGGGAGATGTGTGTGAAGATGTGGTCAAAGGCGTTGGGGATCACCCCCCGTTTCTCTGGGTCCATCCATGCCCCCTGCATGGTGTACGTCTTTCCAGTTCCGGTTTGCCCGTACGCAAAGATGGTGCCATTGAACCCTTCCAGCACCGAGTCGATCAGGGGCCTCACGCTCTCGTCGTACAGGTCCCTCTGTTTGGAGCTTGCATCATAAACACCATCGAACGTGAAGGTCTTCTGGGGCTCGCTGACCGGTGCTCGAGGGTTCCTGAGGATCACCTGTCCCAGACCCAGGTCCATCTGCACGATGCCCCCTGCAGGCCCGTGGGACTCCTCTTTCCGGTTCAAGGGCCGGCATCGAACCACCACTTTCACCGACTCGCTGCTCTTAGTCTTTGACATGACTGCTCTCTGATTAATTTAACAAAAAACGAATCTATATCAAGCTACTCTCATTGGAAAAAAAAACAGGCTTCCCGGAGCCTTTAATTGGCCTGGATGAGCTCCTGTCTGCGCGTGACTTGTGTAACCATTGATTTCTGAATCATTAATAACAAATTCACTGTGGCTCCCTCATCGGATCCTGAAGGGAAATAGCGACACAGCAGAACAACACAAGCCCCGCTGCACACGAAGGGATGCCACGGGTTCTAAAAGGCTAATTTCCTTTGCTTATTGTCTGGAACATTCGCCTGGAAGCCGACGAGCAGCGGCTCTCACGCTCCGCACCGATGCTCCATTCCCCGGCTCCGCGTCCAGATTCCAGATGAAAACACACAATCCGGATTCAAGCAGTCGCGTCGTCCTGGTTTCAATCCGCCGGTAAGATCCTCCACAGACCGACGTCCTCGTCCTCATCCTCCCGTCCGACGCTCACTGATGCTCCGCGGTGGGTTTGCAGATCTCTCGGGTCCTGTGCGGAGAGACGGAGCTCTCCTCCTCCTCCTCCTCCTCAACCCACACTCACACACACACACAGATGTACACACACTCACACACACACTCATTCAATCACCACACCCCACATCACTGCGGAGCGGAACGAGGGATCATGGGAAATGAAGTTTTTCTTCTCATGTGCAAAATGACAAGTGTAATTGCTGCATAGTTTCAGTTGTCGATGCTTCACTAAACAGACAATTTTCCAATTTTTGTATTGTATAAGTGTTTAAAACCATTTGCTAAATTTTCTATTCAATTTAAATCTACTCAACATGGTTTTTTCATAACTTTTTGTTTTTGTTGTTTCAGCCCGACATTCTGGAAAGTCTGAGAGTCTCTACAATAATTCAAAAAGATTCTGAGTAAAGGTCAGTTCTGATAATTATTCAGAGACAAGAGTAAGTTTAGATCTATATGAACTAGAAGATTTGATGCTTTAAAACTGAATATTACATAAATATGTCCATGATGTTTTATAAGCATAATTTTTGAAAACAATTTTAAATTTAAATTTGTCAGTTTTTAATAATATCCTAATTATTCTGTTTAATTTATATTTGCTTGTTCTGTTTGAGCAATGTATCGGATCTGGATTTGTCTATGACCTGGTCAATCAGTGATAATTATAAAACAATTATTGATATTTAAATTAAAAAATGAATGAAGACAGTTTACATTCACTTAATAAGATGCTTGTTCTGAATATATGTCAACGATGTGATTTCAGTCATCTTAAAGCATTTTCTTTATGGATTTTTATAATTAGAGCCAATGGCATTCACATATAAATGAATGATAATCCACTTGGGGATCAGTGATTAATCCAAGATGGGTTCCCTTCACTTCTTAACTGTGTTCCCAAAACCAGCACAGATTGAGCACAATGCAAAATTAATCATTGCAAGACTTATTTAACTATTGTACTCATTCAAATAACGACACAGCAGCGCCACCTGGTGAATTAACCGTGGAGCACACCCTGACCTGCAGCTGGACGTCACCACAGGAGTTGAGGGGATTGATGAGCAGAGCAGAGGTAACTGGTTCCAGGTGTAACGAGGGAGGTTCCACTATAACTTCCCATTTTACATCCTCAGTGTTATTGAATGGATTAGTGCTGCTTTAGACCTCATGGGCACAAAGAGGAGAGTCACAGCCTCACTGGGAATTCAACAAATATCATTGTTCCTAAAGCTACAGACACAAACTGCTTCACCTTTACTACGTCACCTCGGTGTGATGTGTGTAACAGTTGTTATCTGAATGTCATTGTTGGCTCGTGCACTGTTTGTTGATGTTTTATGGAGCGGGGCCAGAACTTTATCCTACGAGTCCCCTTAGCTCAGACACTCGTGATGTCACCTTGAATGACTCATTCTCAGGAAAGTTAGAGCTCAAAGTAAACTTTCCAAATGTGTGTGAGCCAGAGAGCTGAAAATAGGATGTCAGGAATATCCACCTATCAAATGAAAAATGAATGACTGGTAAATAAAAAGCTAAACAGTCGATGAAAAGAAAATTGCATTATTTAACTTTCTTCATATGTTTTCAAGAGAAAGGAAATACAGCCTTAGACAAAGTTGTTCTTGTATTAATGTAATTATTTTTAATCCTTAAAATCAAAATTGTATATGGTTATTTCTCCCTATAGTAATGTCATTTAGAGGATCTATTATTATTATTACCCTTTATAGCCACCTACAATTTAAAGCCTTAATCACCTTAAAGCCTTTCTGCTTTAAAACTATTGAAATGCCAAAATTTCTTGTCTCAGCTGAAGAATAAAATATGTTTAGCTATTGGGAAAAGTGTCATATTTCCAGGTTAAACATAAGGTTTGTGCTTCCTGGCGTCCTCGTGATCAACATGCATACCATATACTGTTGCTGAGTTATTCCCTCCCCCCTCCCTTACTTCCTGTCACCTCTGAACCATCCGAAGTTGTTCCAAGCACAAAAATGCCTCCAAAAATACCTTAAAAAGCCCAAAGGTCACCTTGTTCACTTGTCCAACAGGTACGTGTGTCAGCAGAGTTCTTCTCTTTAAAGTTATTTTAACTGTCACTGGCAGAACGAAGCGGAATCTTGAGTCGCTGGCTGTTTGTGAGCGTGTGAGACGAACCCTGGGGCCCCAAGCAGCAAAATTCAGGAATGCACAGTGATGTGGGAAGATTTCTGCATTCGGACATGATTTACAAGCGTAACAAAGATGGTCTTATAACTGAGGAGGAGGCTTTCGATGAGAATACGACCTAACATGGAATTTAACCTGCAACTTTAACTTTAATCGTGAATAAAAACAGCGAGCTTCATTTAACTAATGCCTCTTAACCATCTGTTTTAGATATGTGCATCTCGTTTCTTTGCTTTCTGCCCTCCCTCAAAATATATATGCACACAAGGTATTTCTGAAAAGTCTGACAATGATTAAAGTGTTTATGGATAACCTAATGTCTGGTAGAGATGATTGTGTGGAGGTCAAGGGTCACGGGGCAGCTTTTCATTCAACCTTGTGCATAAGGTCAACTATTTGTTCCACTACTTTGATCTATTAACGTGCTAAACCTTCATTAATCCCTCCCTCAGCTTTGTCCTGACTATCTCTCTCTCTTTCTTTCCGTAGTGTTTCTTCCTTTGGTTCGTTTCAAGTCTGTACTCGGCAGTAGAAACGCAGCAGGGCATACTCAGCATTCCTAGGGAGTGTCTGAGAGTCCAACTACTCTGACAGGCGGAAGAGGGAGAGAGCAACACACACTCACACACACACACACACACACACTCACACACACAATGACACACAGTATGCACATGAATTTAATCTCTCAGTAAAAAAGACAGGATACATGCGTGTGCACTTCATGAAACAGAGGATGTGGGGAAACGCCCGTAACAAGCACAGAAGTACTTTTTATATGACATCACTTTGCCTGAGTCACAGCTGGGACAGTCACCGCATCACACGCCCTGGCTGCAAGAGATCCGCATGAAACCGGCCGCCATGTTGGATCAAACTATACATTTCTTTCTTTTTTTAAAGAGGAACAGAAGAAGAAAGAAGCACACATTGGTTTGTGTTCAATAAACAACAGGAACATACAAACGTATATACAAACCAGGGGTGTTAATACATAAATATCCTGTAGAATAAAAAAATATTTGAAAGTCTTAACTGCCTTTTTGTTAGAAATTATTCAACGTCTTTCGGTTAAAAATTAAAACAATAAAACAGGGTATGTTATTGCTGTAGTTGCTTAAAAACAAAATCAAATCTCTTGCAAAATAAAACACTTATATTCCTCTTTGGGGGGGGGGTTCTAACAAAACTAAATACGCACATTTTACCAAAATAATTAAAATTATTGAATAATATGATTAACAATAAACTAACTGAAGTGAATTCATGAAAAAGTTATGAATAATTCTCAAGAGAATTGAGATTTGAGCCCAAATGTCAGCTCTACGAACCCAGTCGCATTTCTGTCAATTATAAGACACGCCCCCCCCACACCAGTAGCCAACCACATTAGGCCGGGTGCGTGAGTGAAGGCAGCGTCGACCAATCGCAGGGCTGGAGTTTGACAGAAGGGGCGGGGGAAGGGGCGCGGCCGGGGCCGGCAGGGTGTCGCCGCGGTGGCTCCATTCGAAGGCGGCGGCGCTCGGCTCTAATCTCCCCGGAGGAAGCGAGGAAGGGAAAGAACCAAGAGCCCGAGAACAGACTCGCACCGGCGGCCACAAACCCAGAGCAACTGACCCTCCCATGCCCCCCCCCCATCCCGGTCCTGCTGGAAGTAGTGTGGGTTCGAGACCGCGGCGGCTGGAGTGACGGAGTGTGCCGAGAATTTGAATTAGCTCGCCGTTAGTTTGAAGAAAGAGAGAGAGCGAGAGAGAGAGATAGGGGTAGAGCGAGAGAGAGAGAGAGAGAGGGGAGCCATTTTGTCCCGACTGAGTGGGAGCAGAGAACCAGTGGAAAAGAGGAATCACACGGGAGGAGTGGTTCGGGCTCCTTTTTTATTTTGTTGGCTTTTCTGTTCTCCTGCTGTGAAGCGACACGGGGGGGGGGAGCAACGGGGAATCGAACACTCATCGGGACACGGACTGCCGCTTTCTGGTATTTAAGCCACAACTAGCCCCCGGCCGAGCTAATCAACACATCCCAGATCGGGTCGCTGCTGAACGGGTCGGAGGAACCAAAGGGGAGCCGGCTGTAGACTCCAACTCGGGCGTGTTAGGCTGCCATTTTTGTTTTGTTTTTGTTGTGTTGCCCCTATTGTTGTTGTTGTATCCACCCGGGTGAACACAAGCTAGTTCTCAATGGCGAAGAAGACGTACGACTTGCTGTTCAAGCTGCTCCTGATCGGGGACTCGGGCGTGGGGAAGACCTGCGTGCTGTTCCGCTTCTCCGACGACGCCTTCAACACAACCTTCATCTCCACCATAGGTAAGAGGAGTCCCCCCATCCCGCCCGGGGGGGGGAGAGAGGGTCACGCTGGGTCCGGGTGGTGTGCAATCTGTCCCCGGAGCCACAGCCCGCGGCACTCGTACCCTTCAGCTGGGAGAGGCGGGCAGGGCGAGTGGAGCTAGCCGCCGTGCTAGCAGCGTGCGGCGGCGGCTCTCCGGGCCTGCACAGGTTAGCTTGGAAGCTAGCCGGGCGGTTTTACGAGCTCTTGGTCGAATCCCAGTCAACATTCTTTTAAAAGTATATGGCAGTTTAATAACAACACTTGAGGGTTGTTATGGGTTTAGTTTGCCAGTGATGTCAAGTGGAACCAGTTTCTGAACCAGGGGAGTTGCTGTCACGTCAGTTGACCCAGTAGCTAGCAAGCTAACGGGGCTAGCAGCAGTTTAGGGCCTATAACAGACGTATACAGGTTAGGGTTAACCTACATAAAACCTTTATAATTACACGTGTGTCAGTGATTATATAAGTGTTAGACTTGTATTATTCTTCCGTCACAACAGTTCGCAGTCGAAAGTGTTTACAAGCAGCAAATTAAGTGTAAATATACAGATATATGTGGGTTAATGTTTTATAACTCTTATTGTTTGAACTGAATTTATGAATATAGATCAGTTATGAAGATCTCTCTACAGCCGCATCGATTAATTGTTGATTAATCGACTTTGAACACTTAATCGGTAACTGTCTTCATCACATATTTGTGAATTGAGTCACTTTTCGTGCTCAAATGTCAAACTTTTCCTGTTCTTGATGTTCAAATGTCATCATCTTTAGTGTCTGCTCCTTCATTTATATTCATATAGATTTGAAATATCTTGACGTTTTTATCTGAGATTCAGGCAAATGCATGTTTCCATGTAACCTCTGATTGAGATTCAGTAATGGGTAATTTATCGTCACTTTCAGAATAATGTTTAGTATCTGAAGCCTCTTAAATGTCACCGGTAGCTGTAGCTGTCAAGTTATATGGCAACATACAGAAATACCAATATCTGTGATTTATATTTAAATGCATAAGTAAATATACTAGTAACTTTCCACATCTCCTCAGAGGGGAACCGTAAACAATTCATCAGGATGGCATCATCAGCCTTTTCTCCCCCCCGGTGTCCTCTACGCATGCGTGTGTCCATCATCACGCTCACATGAGTCAAGTGTCAAGCTATGTCAAATCCCTGCTCGGCCCGAGTGGAGGCTCCATTTACTGCTCAAGATCATCGCTGAGTAATAACGTAACTTTAGACGTGTGTTGCTGAACCAAATGAAGCCGACTGTTTGCCACGAAACCGGTATTAGATCCTTGATCTCTTGATTGGGCTTTACTTTCAAGCCCTGGTTTTTCGCAACCTAGGTGTTGACAGACGACTCCTCCTGACTGTAGCCCCGACAACACACAACCATAATGGGAACCAGTGTTCCCGGTGGTATCCAGGCTAGATTAGATTGGTTGAGGTACAGCCCTGAGCTGCGTGCTGTCACCTGGAGGTATGTATTTGTTTATGGTTTGGTGGCTGCTGAGGCTTTTCTTTGTCTTGTCATCAGCAGAGTACTTTGAGACTACACACAGTCTTGTTTCTCAAAACAAAGGCATAGGCCTTTATCCCAAAACTCATGGAGACATCAGCACAGTGCTGGATCAGAACAGGTCACTACTGTCTCGCCCTGTCTCTCACCCTGTCTCTCACCCTGTCTCTCACCCTGTCTCTCCCCCTGTCTCTCACCTTGTCTCTCACCCTGTCTCCCACCTTGTCTTCATTCTACATCTGTACCCAAAACAAAGAAACGTGTCGTCTGTTGAGCTGCAGAGAGTTAGGAGTATGCCGGAGTTAATCCACCTCAGCTCCTGCAATCTAGATGTGCAGTTGCCATCATAATTTTTAAGGCCAGTTAGTTGAGTCATTCTGAAAGTGAAGCCTCGTTCAAGTTCCCAACTTTACATTTTTCCCCACTGCCCTACTTGGCCAGTAGATCAGAGTCTCACTGGCCCCTTGTAAACTTTCACGAGTCTGAAGTTTCGTAATATAATAATTACAAGGGCCTTTTATTGCAGCACGCGTAGTAAAAATTAATCGTTCTTTTTACACTCTTAAGAAATTAATGGGTGGAATAAAAAGAGGACAGAGCTGCTATTACTAGATTTATAATAGTTTTATTGCTCAAAACAAGGTAGCTCTGGAAACAACAGTGAGTGATCAGGGCGTCGTGGGAATCTGCGTTTGGTGTGAACGCACCATTAGGACTCCATTGACCAGTCACTGGCCCGGACGGACCAGTGACTGGTCAATCAACTCGCCCTGCATCAACCTTTCCTGGCCCCGGGCCCCTGGTAATGTTGGACTGCTCCTTGTGGACACAGTCCCTGCTTGGAAAGTTGAACCCTGTTGGTTTTCCTTCTGCCTTGTGGTGACTTGTTCTGGTCGGAATCAGCGATGTTATATGATTAGTGGTTTCATGTCACTATTCTGGCGCAGTGTATGATTAGTGCAGAAAAATGACCAGAGTTCAGCAAAGCCATGAATATGAAATGGATACTGGTTATATTAAAAGATCTGTGTGAGTTTCACAAAGGATGGAAACATATTTCACAAGAGAGACTCTGCAACAACAGGAGCAGAAATGTGGCCTGACATAACAGCAGAATACAAATGAGCAGTGGAATTGTTTTCTCTGACATTTGCAACGGTCTCCAATTTGGCCAGAGATATTAAATTCCTCAATATATAATACTTTTGGGGGACGGCTCCAAGTGGCTGCAGCAGGAACTGCAGAACGTGTCTTTCCACATCTCTGTCTGTACATTGTGGACCAGGCTGTACGTGAAGTTCTGCCAGATGCAACTTTTAGGTTCAGATCTGGAATCATAACTTTAAAACCACAACGTGTGAGTGGAAACAAACATTTGGAAGAAATAGCAGAACCAGGACATGTGAAACAGAAGTGGGTTCTTCCCCTGACACAGCACTCATACCTTTGGAGACACCGTGTGATTGGAGACACAGCTGTTTCTCAAAATACCCCCACTGGAAACCCCCCCCTACCCTCTCGCATCAGTCACTCATCCATATTTCCAATCCTCTGAGTGTCTCTCCCCCCCCTCCCCCGAGTGTACATTATCGGTTATGCATATTAAGAATGCTGAGCATGCATAATGTCGCAGACTGAAACCCCCCCGTTAAACAACACGTTGTGAATTTTGCATGGAACCTGGCAGATGGAGTCAGTGGAATTCCTGCTCGTGGAAGGAATGGTTCCTTCTCGGATGAAAAGGAAAACCGCTCATAAAGTGTCCAGGACTTCCAGTTCAGTTTTGACTGTGATGGAAAGCGTCGCTGCCTTTTCCAGCGATTGGATCAATGTTGTGTAATTGCACAAAGCTTGTATTTCCTTAACGACCTGCCAGTGCTCCTCACCAGGAGAGAAAAGCCCGACAGTGTTTTCACTCCTCACAAGGAACAACACTAATGTTGTGTGATCTGTTCCCGGCCAAAAATCTGGGTGATTAAACTTTTTCGAGCGGTTGATGCAACAAAACTTAAATGTTTTAGTGATGAACATCAATGCAGGCAAACACAGCTGCAGTTCATTTTCCAAAACAATCCATCTCCTTCCCTTTTGTCCGTTTTTTTTTCATTCTATCAACCTCTATCGTTCTTTCTCTCCCTCCCTCTCTCTGGGGTGTGAATAATATATAGTGAGTCACACTTTGGCAGCCGGATCCTTCATTATCCCGTGGCCCTGCCCCACCTAGAGCGCAGCTGTTTCTCGCTCTTTTTTAGCTAACCCCGATTTCTGACCCGAGCAGAACTGACAGCTCGGCGTTTAATAGGAAAACACAACTCTGTGGCCAAAAGGGAAATCGGTGATGAGTCACCACTTTTTTTGTATCAACCAGGCCCCCCCCACGGGCCTTTACAGTTATGACGACGATTATGAATATTGTAAACACGATAATTTAGAGTTGAAACCATCAGAAAATAGATTAGTCACTAGTTCCCGTTTCTGCATTTCACAGATTACGGAAATGTTTCACTTTCTGCAGCACTTATTTACCCACAGTGTTGATGACTTAATCAAGAAAGTTATAGACTTAATAATTCAGTTTAACATTTTTGTCTTTCACTTGAACTTGCGTCTACTTGTTGCCACGAGTCTCTGCCTCAGGGGGATGAATCTGGTAATAACACAAATATTTATTGATATGTTTAAAGAAAGTAAGACATGCCAGAGAATAATCAATGTGATGACCGCAGGATGAAGCCTCCCCAGGCCTTTTCATCCAAACAACAATCCTCAAATTGTTTGATTATTAACTGAAACAAATCAGTTAACTGTAAACACTCAGTCCTAAAGGCTCTATGATTTGTTACAGTTACGCTTTGTTGTGCTGCATTTGTTCTCAGGTTTACAAGAATAGTTTCAAAATCATGGATTACTTGTCTGTCTAAGCACCACAGACATGTATATTCAAAGTCATAGCATTTAAAAAAAAGTACAGCTTTTTAATGGACATAACCAGGATTAAACATAAGAGACAAGAGTCCAAGGAAAAAACGTAAAGGAAATGCAGCATCTAGATGAAAGGAAACATCAGAACCCGTCCAAAATAATTAAATCCAAAATCCAGTGAACAGAAACTGAAAAATGAGTTTCCATTGCTGAACAGTTTGTTATTTGTGAAATGAGAAACAGCCACACGGAAAAAAACATGTCTGCTCTCCTGCCCCAGAAAGTGAAGTGTCCCTTCACTGCACCGACAACTCTTCATCACCACATACAAATATCTGTAATCCAACCAGCTCGGGTTTGTACAGCCATGAGGTTACTGTAGTGCATCAGATCATTGTCTCTGTTTTCCTGCCTTAACCTGATTTCGTTGTGTTACCTGGTTCCGTGCATGTGTGTGCACGCGCTCATTGTTAACCAGCCGCTGATCCCACAACCCTCTGCTCATGGGTTCAAGGTCTGGTCATGACACGGCAGAATCAGGAAGAGAATAGTTCATGTTATTGTCTCCCTGGTGGAAACAGCTGCCGCACACTTTCCATTTTACTCTCCTGCTCGACTTCTTTCTCGGTTGTTTCTCATCCGTCATTGTTGATGTTTCCATTTCGTCCTGACTTCAGTGGCTGAGGTCTTTAAAGCTCTGTAAGCTGCTCTGTATCATTCATCCGTTTCCCATCAAGCTGCCTCTCACACGCTGCACGTGTCCGCCCCTTTCTGACGGACGTGTGTACTAATATCTGTTTCTTTTGTTCCACAGGAATAGACTTCAAGATCAAGACTGTGGAATTACAAGGAAAGAAGATCAAACTACAGATCTGGTGAGTCAGTGCGTCGCTATGAGAGTGTCCTTCTTTCTGTGCAGGGCGGAAAGAATGCACAAACTTTGTTGCATCATAGTGAAACATCTGTTTTTGACAATCGTCCCTCAAGTCCCGAAATATGTCGGAACAGGAAATAGTCATTGGCCCGTCAGGAGGTCTGCTGAGGGGTTACCAGTTTCCTCCTCCACTACAGCAACTAGATGACTGTTTGCAAAAGTTTCTCTTTCTCTTTCTTTCTCTTTCTTCTTTCTCTTTCTTCATAGCTTTATGTAATGACCCGTTTATGATGGTTCAGATGCCATCGCAGTTCATCACTGTTACGAGGCGGCTGCACAGAACTGAAATTAACACCCTGACATTTTTTATGCCATGTGACGCATCCTCCGCCGCAGACAAAAGTATTTTCATTTAAATCATTCAATGTTATCTGGAACTGATACTGGGACACCTGCACATCCACACCCATGTTATCTCCTGGAGTCTGACTGATTGTGATATCGATTTGAGGTCCAGCCCTGTGATGTTGTTAGAAGTTGCAGCTCCGATAATAATCGAGATTAAAAGAAGGTGTTGCTTTCTTTGTCAAATATTGTAAACTTTTTTTTAAGGGATTATCAACCTATTGATAAATGCTGAAAGTCAGTCTCCAGCAGTAGTTGCACGTGTCTGCTGCACATTAATGTCTGTGGCATAAATAATGAGGTTACATTTTCTCACTTGAAGCAAAGCAGAACAACAAATATAGAACTTATGTATCTTAATGCTGAGTAATCTCTTTTATTCTTACATTTCAAGCAAAACCTAAATATGGTCTGTAGCTGTGTGAAGTGTTTAGATTAGAGTCTCTCAAACCGTGTGTATGTTTTTTAATGTTCAGTTTTATGTCTTGAGCAAAATATGCAATGAATACAAATGTGTGTGTTTGTGTTGTGTTTGTTTAGGGACACAGCAGGTCAGGAGCGGTTCCACACCATCACCACCTCCTACTACAGAGGAGCCATGGGCATCATGCTGGTCTACGACATCACCAACGCCAAGAGCTTCGAGAACATCAGCAAATGGCTGCGCAACATTGACGAGGTAAAGAAGTAACACAACACCAGAGTGCTGCTTCAACATCCCTGTGGGTTAGGGGTTCATGTGAGGGGATCTAACAGGATCTGTGAGGGCCGCTGTCTGAATCTGTGTTTGGCTGTTTTAAGTGTGTGTAGACGATTATATGAGTCATTTAACGAGCCTGATAATTCAGAACGATGAGCTGTCGGTAAAATATGCTGAGCTAACTCTGCCGCTGAGAGCTCGTCTGTGAGAGGTAGAACATCTCTGCCTCTGGTCCAGCTTCCATGTCTCTGGTCTGATCCTTGTTGGTGTTTTTCACCCTCGCTCATCCCTCCTGGGTTCAGTGCTGTCGTCTTACTCCTCATCTCCCTGAGTCTCTGGGATCCGAGCCAGAACCAGCACGCCAGATTAAGTCAATAATAAATAGTTCCTCTTTCCTGGGTGTACGAAAACACTGTAATGTTGCAACACATGATCAGTCTGAAGGTGTGGGCTAATGAATATGACCAATGGGGGGGAGGGAGGAGGAGGGACAGCATTCATCTGGAACACTTTCCTCCCCCTCTCCGTTAAAGAGCTGTGCGTTGAGTCGAGGAAAAGGAAGCACATTGCATTTCCTGACAACTTTGAACTCGACCTTGTTCACTTTGTGTTTGAAAGCTCGTTCCCTCTGGAGTAGGTTCCATGAACACTGTGTTAAATCAGTGGGGCTCCGCCTTCTTTTGTCCTTTAACACTCTAGAACAACATGATATCTACTCCTGACCTATATCTCAACTGTGTCCAGCCCTGAGTTTTGACAACTTTTAATCAAAAAGCAATGTAGACAGTTAGTTGACAGGATTTATGACAACTAATAATGACATTCAGTTATAGTCACAGTGTGTCTGCCCCCTGTTGGCCAGGAAACGCTTTGATATGTAAATATTAAACCTTTTTATCACCATGAGTTTGATCGATTTACGGGACCCGGTCCAAATGTGAATGAGTCAAAACAAACAGCAGTTGTGTGTTTGTGTGTGTGTGTTAAGTTTTGTGTTGCGGAAGTTGTCTCATCATTGTGTTTTTTTCCCTCTATCTCTTTTTCAGCATGCAAATGAGGACGTTGAAAGGATGCTGCTAGGCAACAAGTGTGACATGGAGGACAAGAGGGTCGTACCAAAAGCCAAGGGGGAGCAGGTGAGATGGTGCAGCCCCCCCGCAGATATAGGAACACAGAGAAACCATGTGATCATTAAGTGTCCTGCTTCTGTTTATTACATTTTCACTCTGACCTAATGAGGGCAGAGTGGTTTTCACATGTCGACACAGTTTGAGCTCATTCAACACTAAAGCTTATGAAACAGTGTGAAGCAAGAGACTTAAACACACAAAGCAGACATGATGGGATGAGTGTGTGAGGTCCGGACCTCGTCACCGGCCATGACGCAGATGAATGTTTGTTTGTTTGTTTGTTTGTTTTCTGCTTCATGACTGAGGTGACGCTGCTGCTGCTTCACATGAGAACTGAAGCTTTTCAGTGAAATCAGGACAAGTGAAAACACGTGAAGGTGTTCGGAGCCTTTTAGAGCAAAGTGAACCAGCAGTGACTCGTCAGTCTGCAGATCATCAGATACAGGACTGCTTACTCATAGACACACACACACACACACCTGTCTACACAGAGGTGTGTGTGTGTCTGTGTGTGTTAGCACCAGTGATACCTGATCTCTGCTCCACTCCACGTCAGCCACTTTATTTTCGGCCCGGACCTTCTCGTGGCTCTAACTCGCCCTCGCTTCCTCTCCACAGATCGCGAGGGAGCACGGCATTAGGTTTTTTGAGACGAGCGCCAAGGCCAACGTCAGCATCGAGAAGGCCTTCCTCACATTAGCAGAAGACATCCTCAGAAAGGTGAGCGGAAGGCTGTGGGATTATGGGATGGAACCAGTGTGTGTGTCTGTGTGTGTGTTTCTATCTGTACTCGTACACTGGCCTGTTGGTTTGTGTCGAAACTGGACAATGTTGAATTCTTGCATTGATGTAATTGAATACTTCACTTTATTGCGATGTATCCAGGTCCATCAATTGAACTGGAAAATGTGCAATATCAACTGAAGAGCTGATATTAATAATCTGAGACGGACACAAAACTGAAATCAACTATTTCAATCAATCCTTTCTACTACTTGCTGTTTTCCTTTATCATATTTAATAACAGGATCAGAGAAACATAGTGGAAATAAAGTTACGGCATCACGTAAGCCTCAGAATGTCATAACTTGATATAAATCAAGAAATAGTCCAATAGTGAAAATTGTCCTTAGTTGAAACGCAAATTGATAATGTTACATATGGTTAACCAGCTTTTTTCTTGATAGGAGGATGTTGTTTTAGATTTATCATCTACAGCCTTATTAGTTTTCTGCCAAACATTAATAAGTAAAGTTTCTGAAACACGATTGAAGTTGAGTTTGAAGTTTTGTGTCTGTAAAGTTTGATTCTAACTTGTGTTTCTGTGTCGTCCGGTCAGACGCCTGTAAAAGAGCCCAACAGTGAAAACGTCGACATCAGCAGCGGGGGTGGAGTCACAGGCTGGAAGAGCAAGTGCTGCAGTTGAACAACTCCTCTGATTCACGCACACTAACGCACACAGACACTCACACAGACACACACACTCTTTCTCTTTCTCTCTCTCTCTCTCTCTCTCTCTCTCTCCCTCCCTCTAACTGCTAACTCTAACTCTCTCGCCCTCTAACCTGTCTCATGAGTTTTTCTTGCACACTGACACTCGTCTCTTTTATCAGAATAAAACAATAAACCACTTCACTTGTTAACCCCTCCACCCTTCCACCTCCTCCTTCTCGTCCTCCTCCTCCTCTTCTTCATCCCCCCCCCACCTCCATGTTTTTCCATCTGATGCTCATTTTTATTTCTGATAAAAAGAGAAATCCAGTCACGTTTCTTGTCATTTGTTTTAAAGGTTGTTAAAAAAAAAGGAGTGAGAAGACAAGCTCATGTTTTTAATATTTCCTTTGCCTGAGCTCACCTGGTCAGACCCCCTAACCCCAACCCCTCCCCCTAACCCTCAGCACTCACCTTCAGTCAGAGGAAATTAAAAAATACATAAAAAAATACAAAAAAAAATCTAAGACAAACGTAGGATTAACATTTTGTACATTCAGTGAGGTTTCTGTTGTCTAACCATATTCGGTCATTTACAATTTGTTACCAAGTGACGGAGGCGTGGCCAGCTCCTTTTGTATGTGGGGGTTTATTTTGTCCTGTGCCTTATATGGAAGACAGGGGCGGGGCTGTGTGGTGGGCGGATCCACATCCACCCAATGAAATTACAGTTTAATATTCTGTCGGGTTCACGGAGACGCCGAACCGAAGCGGAAACGTTTGAATTTCTCCTCCAGCCAAGAGAACGGCATTATACAGTATATGTCCTGTTTATTGATGTTTTATTTTTTTGTCTGTATGATTTTATTTTACTTTTTATTTTCTTCCCCTTATTTGGGTTGAATTGTTTATTTTATTTTTTCCTGCATGCAGATTTCTTTGGGTTGGAAGCGTTTCTGTAACGTTGTGTAACGTTTGCCACTGGGTAACTGTGAGGGAGGTACACAAGTTCTCTTTGGAAATTCAGACAATTTTGCAGATCCATTAAAAATAAGCTTGTTTAAGTTAACTTGTTTGTCGTCAATCGTGTGATCAGTTGTGAAGTTTCATGTGTCCACGTGTGACGGGTTTTGAACTCTATGAGATTTACAACAAGACAGGCTCGGGAAATAGAAACTATAAAGATGAAACCTAGATTCATAAATATGCAACTTTTGTCCTTAGATTCTCGAACCAAGTAAAAGAAAACTTACCAAAATAAACTTTAACAGGGGAAAAAGGATAAAACCTGTGAAGCACTTGTGATTAATTTAAATTTGAATCATTAGGTTAAATCATATTTCATCAACTCTCAAATCAAATGTTCTGTTATAAGTTCACACAGATATCGAAAGTATAGTATAGTATTGTAGAGTGAGGCTAATTAAACTGGGTCAGTAGGCCTGGTTACCACTGTCTGTTTGCCGCCCCCTGGTGGCAACAGGTCTGAAAATCATCACACTGACCTGCATCTTTTCCATTTAACTAAATCTGAGGAGCAAATTCACTTTTATCACAGGTTAAGTATTTGGACACTTTCAATTTGAACTCCAATGTTTTTCTTGGCTTTGGTTTTAGAGGGTCATTTCAATGTCTAAAATAATTAATCAAACAAATGGGTGTTAATGATTCAATTAATGGAAATATTGATGTTCTGCTGGGATGAAACTGCAGATCTGGATTTAATTTGGGCGGAAAATGTCAAAATTAATTTGCAAAAGGCCCAAAGTCCCTAAGGGATGCACATATACGTTTCTAAACTAGTGGAAAGTTTTCTGTAATTGTATTTGAATTTTTAGTATTGAATAAGTCAAACTATACCAATACTGCTGATCTATAACTTGATCAAACAACCTGCAGATGATGAAAATACATGTTAATCTGATGGTTGGTAACAAAACCATGAGGCAGGTGTGGATGTAAATCATGTTTTGTTCTTTACATTCTTTATTTATCACCTCGTCCCTGAACCCAAACTTCCCGCAGCAGTAATGTACACAAAAATAAACATTCTCTCACTTAACAATGAAAACACAGAAGCAGTGCACAATCACCATCAAGTCAACAACTACATTCAGAGAGAATTTCCTCAACACAAAGAACAAAGTACAGCGGGTTTACAGAACCACCAGTTTGTGTTTTTACACTTTTACTTCAGACGCAAACAGAACTTTGTCACGTGACGCAAGTTGTGTTGCTCAAAGACAGGAAGTGTGAAAAATAGGCATTTGTGCTCGATACTGAAATAATGTCATCTTTCTTCTTGCAGTGTTATTTTCTAAAAACCAAAAGAAACGTCTATTTAGTGCTTTGGTCGAGAGATGAGAATAAACCGGTGAACAGCGAAGGAAGAATACGTTTTACCAAAAGGTTTTAAATCTACGCTGAGTTGTGTGAATTTGTGTGTGTGTTGTGCGACAGGAACACGACAACATGGAGGCAGCAGCAGCAGCGACACTGACGAGGGCCTGCCCTAAACAAAACAACACAAAGCAGCTGACGGGAAGAGAAACATATTTACATCAACTGTGTACAACTTAATTTATAAATACACTTTTTTTTTACGTATAAATTAGAAAAATAAAACAACTAGTGTAGATCGATCACGCTACTGCTACTCTCATTTTAAAGTCTGATTATTAACCCTCTTTATATTTGGTGAAAGAAAAAGAAAAAAGGCACAGCAATGAATAATTAGAGCGGTTTTCTCCCTGCAAACTTCTACATCACTAACCCCCCCCCCATCGCAACAGACAGTGGAATATAAATTAAGATGATTTTCTATTCTTATAACCAACAGAAGAATAAGGTCCCGCACTCAAACAGCAGCTACACTAACGTCACCAGTTACAATTCTCTTAAATAAATTAAGGCTTTAAGGGGATTCGGGTCGAGTCAGAGAAACAGAACCCGGACTTTCTCCTTTCAGGCAGAAAACACAGTTTAAAGAAGTTGTGGTGTTTCCTCAAGAGTTTCCAGAAGACACGTGTACTTACATAAGTAATATTTCAAAGGAAATATGAGGATATGATACTTTTCTTTAACACACAACAACATTGGGTTTTGTAGTGTTGGTTGTTTTTAGTGTTTAGCCTCGAAAGGGCGAGTGGGACAGATAATACATGGATTGTGAGACCGTGGGACAAATTGGACTAAAGCCCCAAAGTCTATGTTGCTAATGGGAAACACTAAGTGTGTATTGACAAAACAAATAACTCAATGATCCTTCAGGCTGAGACCTTTAATGTCTTCCCAGTCCCACAGTTCCCAGTGCTTCTGCTGAGCTAACCAGCTTCGTAGTTATCGTACAAATATGACTCGGTGAAAAAGAAGATTAGTGTTTTAAACGGTTCCTTTAAGTCGCTGTGTGAATACTTGAAGTTTGTTGATTTGATCTCTGACTCGTCCTAATAACACACTTTCCTATGTTGAAGGTTTTAAATGCTGATCTGTTCAAACCCCCTCCACACACACACACACACACACTCTCTCTCACACACACACACACTCACACCTTCAGCAAACTGGCTATGTACAAGCGGCCCAGGCGGGTGCTACACGTAGACCAGGTCTCGGCCCTGTGGCGCCGAGCTGCCGGCCGCCGCCTCCTGCGCCGGGCCCTCGGCCTCGTCGTCGTAGCCCTCGTACTCGATGGGCTTGGGGCAGCTGTACGGGTGGCCGTTGTCGTCGAAGAAGCGGCGGAAGGTGAACTCGTAGAAGGCGTGCTCCGGGTGCTTGCCGTTGCGGAACCAGCCGTTGAGCGTGTCGTTGAGGTTGTCCTCGCCGTCGCTGTCGCTGCTCCACAGCTTGTCCGGGTCCACGGGGTCGAAGTTGGACGTGTCCGTGGAGTGGGCGATGGTGGGGATGTAGGGCGCCACCTGCTGCCGCTGGTCACTGGAGAAGTCGATGGTCTGGAAGAACACGTGGGCTTTGATCTCGTCCGCCCCGTTCTTGCCGAGGCGGTCCTCGGGGCCTCGGCACAGTTTGGTGATGAGATCCGACGCCTCCGGGCTGAGCTTGGCCTGGGGGGGGATGTGCAGCGTGCTCTTCCAGTTGATCACCTGGTTTCAACACAGAGACAGAGAGAGAGAGACAGAGAGAGAGAGAGAGAGAGAGAGAGAGAGAGAGGCTCAGAGACAATGCAGTCTGAGGACTCATCACATTTCTCTGCAGGTGCCACACATACCTTCAGCTGCGTCTCCAGGGGCGTGGTCGCTAAGTAGGGAGGCTGTCCCACGACCATCTCATACAGGATGACACCGACACTCCACCAATCACAGAGCTGCGTGTATCCTGGAGAAGATTCAAGACGTGTTTACACCAATCAACCGGCAGCAACCTCATCTCAAAAGACCATAAATTAATATAAGTTGTTAATTGAATAAACTTGTGTCTGACTTAAAAAGCATGTTGGAGGATTTGATGCTTTTTCTTTGCCATATTTTGCCCAAAAAGTGAATTTCTTAATTGAACTAGTCGGATCTGGATTAACTCGAACCTCCAGCCTCCTCCTGCACTCTACCTGTTCGGAGCAGCACTTCCGGGGCGATGTAGTTGGGCGTCCCGACGAGCGAGTGAGCCAGACAGCGCTGGTGCTGCCGGGCCTTCCTCCGCTCCAGAGGCTTCAGCCGGTCGGTGCAGCGGCAGTCGGTCGGGTCCTCCCACTCCTTACTGAAGTCCATGCTGTCCTGCCGCACGTGGTCGCCTGCACAGAGCATCACAATCAAATCATACTCTCCCTTTATTAAGCATTTTCCTGATTTACAAATATTTGCCGGGTTGGACTGAGGAATGTAAAAAGTGATACTAACCGCTCTGGTAATACTTGGAGTCGTGCGTCCAGCGGAAACCGGTGCAGAGGCCGAAGTCGGTCAGCTTGATGTGTCCGTCCCGGTCGATGAGGATGTTGTCGGGCTTGATGTCCCGGTGGATGAAGCCCATCTTGTGGACGCTCTCCACGGCGCAGGTGAGCTGAGCGATGTAGAACTGAGCCAGCTCCTCCTTGAAGATGCCGAGTCGGATGAGGAGACTCATCATGTCTCCTCCGGGGATGTACTCCATGACAAAGTACAGGTTGTCCTTGTCCTGGAAGGAGTAGTAGAGGCGCACCACCCACTCGTTGTCGGCCTCGGCCAGGATGTCCCTCTCGGCCTTGACGTGGGCCACCTGGTTCCTCAGCAGCACGTCCTTCTTGCGGAGCGTCTTCATGGCGTACAGAGCGCCCGTGTCCTCTTTCCGGGCCAAACACACCTCGCCGAACGCGCCGATGCCGAGGGTCTTGATCCGTTTGAACATGGACTTGTCCATCTTGGCTCGCTTCAGCCGGATGTAGTTGGACTCTTTCTGACAGAGCATCATACGCATCTGCTCCTGGGCTTCTGAAGACAGACCCACCTGAGGACAAGAGGAAGGAAAACACCATTTAAAATGTGTCGTGGTCTCAGAATAGTGTAAATCAAAATGCAATATACTCGTGTTTAGACATAAACTTTGACTAAGAACTGAGGAAAACTAGATGCAAAAATGTATTTAGTCCAAAAAACAAGATAAGTGCACAAGCAGTGATGTTATCAGTGAGATGAAGTTCATCATATGCATTTCCTTCAGCCACAGAGAAACAATAACATGCTTTTAACGTAAAGGAGTAGTTTCTGAACAGCAGCTTACTTGTGTGTGTGTGCGTGTGTGTAATGAACAGCAGAGAAACCTTTACCTTTTCAGATCAGCTGTTAGGGACAGCGAGGAGAGAAAGGAAGAGCACAGCTCAGAAAAAAATAGAAAAATATGATAAAGACTCTCAGAGAAAACAGTGATAACAAGATAGTTCAGGGAAAAACAGTTGGAAAATAGCAAAAGAGTCGAGAAGATTCACTCGTGGGATGAAATTAAGCAAAATACTTTTTCTGATTTCTCACCCGGTTCATCTCGCTCTCCAGCTGCTTCCTCCGTCTGATCCGCTGCTGGTGGTTCTTCAGGACGTTCTCCACGTGCTGCTCCATGAAGAACTTGAAGGCCTGAGGGGAGTACAGAGCGATCCGGCCCGACTCGCCCCTCGGCTCCTCGCCTTTCTTGTTGCGGCGGACGGGAACGGGCGAAGTCGTGATCTGTTTATTCTCCTTCTCGGTCGCCGTGGCACTTTTGCCGTTCTCTGCCGTCTTGTCTCTGGAGTTGTCTCCTCCGCTGCTCTCCTCCTCCACCGGCTCCTCCCTGCCAGAGCCGAGCTTATTGGCGCCCGGATCGTACGCTGGGGGTAAAGGTGCGGGCGCCTGCTGGAGGAGGTGCTTAGGGTAGGGTGGAGGAGGACCCTGGTAGCTGGGTACTTCTGCTACTACAGGGATCTGAGGAACAGGAGCTGGGGGCTCCTGGTAGGGAGGTGCAGCTGGAGGGGGTGGAGCCTGCTGCAGCCATGGGGGGTGTGTGGGCGCCACAGCGGTGTGTAACTCAGGTTTGTGAACACGCATGCTTTTGACTGGCTGCAGGATGGGAGCCTGGGTGATGGCAGTGACCGTGGTGGCTGAGGGCTGGGAGCTGGCCGGGTGCGGGGCTCTGCCATTCAGCTGGTGGTTGTTGAAGGAGTTGGAGCGGACTGGCATGTTGTGTTGCCACGACGGGGACAGATCCTGGTTGCTGCTGTTGCCGGAGGAGGACTGAGGCTGATTGGGGACCAGGGGGGGCTGAGACCAGGACTGAGGAGGGCCTAAGTTGCACAAATCCAGGTTGTGACTGTTGCGGTTGGGTACCATCAGGGACTGAGGGATGTTTCCACCGTTTAAGTAGGAGGGAGAGGATGCGGGTCCTCCCATCTGATCAGTGGGACTGTGCCGGCTGCTCTGGTTGACTGGGTATGGGGGAGGGGGCTGTCGGCTGTTCCCCGCCATGTAGTCTGGCTGAGGGGAGCCATTCTGGGACCAGCTGGAGGGGAAGGGGAACTTACTCCCTCCAGAACTTTGCATTATGATGGGCTGGTGGCCCACAGACACTGGACTGATCCCCCGCTGGTTCTGAGAGGCTGAGGCTGAGTAGCCATCAGACCAGGCCCCCTGGGGCACCGGAGAGATACGGGGAACCAGGTAATCCATGTTCCCAGAGTAGCGCTTGGTTGATGGGTTGCTGTCCCTGGACGTGGAAGGAGGCATGGCACCACGATTGGGTGGAGGCGTCACACTGCGCACCTGAGGTGGCAGCGGGGGGTTGGCTCTCTGGTTGTTCGCAGGGTGACCCTGGGGGAAAGCGGGCGGTGGTCCGGGGCTGTCGGAGCGGTAGATTATTCCATCGACCATGATGGGACCGTGTCGAGGAGCCAGAGACTCCTTAGAGCCTTTCCAGCTCGGCCTCCTCAGCACAGGCATGTGGGAAGAACCTAAACACACAGAATATTTAGTTAGACGGTTACAATTTAGGAATTTAAGAAGACAGAAGTTTGACTTTCCCAGATTTAAGTTTAAACTCAGACGATAATACAGATCTGTACTAATCCAGATTTATATTTTGACTTGATCTCTAATGTGATGTGGTTTGTGTTCATGTGTTTCCAACTTATCTTACCCTGTATTTACTTTTTGCGGTTTTAATCCAAAACAGTTGTCAAAACACACACACACACACACAAAATACTTATCAATAGTAGAGTATGTTGTAATGGTTACCACACCTGCTCTTCCCAGAACATATCATTACCGACATAACGAGTGAAAATCATCAACCTAATTTCTGCTCACGTCTTTCCTGCAGTGACTCGTTCTCTTTCTGTCGGAGCACTTTTTCATTTCTTTAAGCAAACGTCCCAAATCCTGAAATCAATAAATGAGGCCGAGCGATCCCGCCTGGACGGGGGACAAAGGAGACAAACCAGCCGCTCGTCCCAGAGGACGGTTCACGTACCTGGAGCTTTCAGGCCTGTTGTGTTGGGGTTGGTGACGACCATCTGATCCCTCATTGCGTCCTGATGGGTCATCTTACCCATGTAGTCTAAAGACACGCCCACATTACGACTGCTGCTCGGCTTCGGGGCAAAAAACAGACAAAATATTGTATTTTGTTAGGATCCATTACTTCAGCAAACAAGAACAGATTATAAATATATATATACACTTGCTTTTAACTTAATGTAAATGGATGTAGCTTATTATTTACATTATCAATTATTCTGCACATCATTTTCTCCATCAATATATTCATTGCTTTGTATATAAAAAGGTACATTTTATAAAATCAAGCTGGAAACAGAAATTTTTATTTGGAAAACTAAACAAATCTGTTGGTCAACGAATTAATTAATAGAATAAACACATTTTTATTATATGATGATGTTAATTTCTTTCTATAAACCGGTTACACTTACTGTTACGCACAAACCACTTCATACCTGGATTGAAAACACTGGCTCAAACCCAGTGGGAGCCGCCGGCTGAGAAACCACTTCAGTTCAATCAACTGCACGAGCTTGTCATTCTACTTTGCATACTTGTCATTTTCCAAATAATTCCCACTTAGGCAAAGTGCAACCGGGTGATTATACTCAATCACACAGACATGTACAGTCTGACATTGCTCGTGCACAACAACAACACGACAGCAGACGAAAACACACTCATCTCACCTCCTCGAACCCAACGAACGGGGGGGCGTCCGGCGACATGTGCTTGTTGGCCTCGGGCCCTGAGCTGCTGGGTTCATTGATGTAGGGCATCAGGGACTTGCGGATCTCCTGCAGGGCCTTGTGGTAGGGGTTCTTGGGGTTGATGCAGCGCCCCTGCTGCCTCAGATCCTCTTGGACCATCTTCCCGGCGCCACCGACGTCCATTTTCGGCGGCTCCGAGGGTTTGGACAGGTAGCGCAGGCTGTTCCTTATTTCCTGCAGCATCTGCTGGCTGTTGCCGCTGTAGTTGCTGGCGGGGAACGTCTTGGGCCTCATCTGTCGGTATCCTTCGGGTTTCTCCCCTCTCTTCATGTAAACGCATGTATGGGAGACGATGGAGGAGGATGAAGAGGAGGTCGCTCAGTGCGAGCTGCAGAAGGAGGTGCGTCTGAACTTCACCTCTGCATCCTCCTGAAAACAAACCAGCCATGAGTAGGAATCCTGAGCACGTGTAATGTTACTGAACAGGTTTGGCAAATGAGATGTGGTGAGAGCAGTGGTTATAAAATAGTGACAAACCAGGCAGGTAGTGTAACAATTAAGGATAATAACTAATAACAATAAGTTGAAGACCAAACTTAAGGCAACAATAATGGAGCAATAACCCGAGGACAACAGTCATAACAACAACAGATAACTTGGTATTTTACACCAATCAGCAAACGAGAAGCAGAATAACAAACTTTCACGTGACAGTCCAAGTTTCCAAGTTATTTTTTATACTATTTTACTCGTTTAAAACCTTATAAAACCCATAAAGTGGAGATTCCTGCCTCCAAAATAAAAGCTACACCTCCTAAAAACAAGAGAGCCCGTCCACCTGCTAGCATCGTTAGCACTGAGCGCTAGAAGCTCGCTTCCTCCGGCGTCGACGATGCTAACGCGACTCCCCGACGCGTCTCGCTAAATGACCCGATAAACATCCAGAAATTCGCGGTTTAGCGACAACCACATTGCGGGGTTTATTTCTCAATCCCACTTTGCGTGAGACCTAACGCAGCAGCTGCGTCCCCGCGGCCTCTGCGGGTCCCAGGCGTCCATTTGCTGCCGCTAAGCTAACGACAGGTTGAGAGGGTTAGCATGCTAGCTCGTTAGCCGCGGGTTTGACAACTGACCTGGAGTCCGCAGCGGCCGCTTCCCTCGACACTTCTCCGGCTCCGACAACAGGCGACGTCCCCTCGAACCTTTCCCCGGAGACAAGGACGCGATTTCGGGATCAAACGTGGAGTCGAGCCGCTCGATCTCTGGAGCTCGTGAATTCCTGGGACGTGAATGACAAGTACAACATACACAAGCTGCACGCCAAAACAACACACGACACTTCCGGTGCTTTCACAATAAATTACCATTTGGATATTTATATTATGTGAACAAAATCCTGTAAACGGACAAAACTTATTTAACTAAAAATCATACAACTGATTAAACCAACCAATGTAATTTTCCAGAACCAAAATATCTTACTTTCTTACTATCAACTTATTACATTTTCCTAGTTTTGTATTTTTGCCAACACAAGCACAACACAGCAAATTCCTTGAATGTGTATGTTTGGATTTTACAGCTATTTTATGATATCAAATTAAGGGCTCAAAAAGCAAGACGAAATTGAATTAAATATTAAAATAACCTTTCAACACAACAAATCTATATAATGTGTTCAAAGATAGAAATATAAATATAGTGCTGTGTTGTTAGATCGGTTCTACACTTAATACTTAAAAAACATTTAAGGAAAAGTTTTTTACGATAGTTTGTCCCTCAGAAATAATCTAAATCGTTGGTGTTATGGTTGAGCTTTTAATTTTAAAAGCAACACAGGAAACGGTAACAGAGGAATTTTTAGGTGAAGCTTTGCTCAAGTTCCCCGGATGTAGTTTCCTCATCCTTCACCTGAGCTCAGTGAACAAATCTAGTCTGAGCTGTAAAGTAGAATATTATATTTAATAACCAGCAGCAGAGTTCATTTGAACCATTTGTGTATAAACTTTGAAAGCATTTGCGTCATTTCTGTTTTATTGGTTTATTTCCAAAAGTGTTTTAACAACAACATACATACAAAAAGTTCAGCTGAACTCAAATACTCTGCTTGGAACGATTTACAAAACAATGAAGCCATAATGACTCATCAATGCATCAGCAAAATACACAAGTAAAGCCACAATATCACAAACACACTTGTGATCATTTGTTTTGATATCTGATCAAAGCAGAAAGTAAAACCTCAGCTGGGACCCAAATTGGCTGCAAATAAATATATTTTTCTCTTGTGAACTTCAAACTGGGATCTGCCTGTTGACAAAAATGGCCTCTCCGTCAGTCCCGCAGACGAGACACTGTCCGAGTACGTCCAGGCTGTTGACCGACAGCGTCTGGCTGGGCAGCATGTGGGTCGTCTCCAGGCGTCCTTTACTGGAGTCTCCGCTCAGCCAGGCGTTGACGAGGGACTGGTTCCCTCCGGCTGGAGCCATCGCACTGCGAGACATCATGCTGGTGTTCCTGCCGCCTGGGAAAACCACAATGAAGTATATGGCATTTGAGTTCATTGTGATTTCTGTGCCATTATTATGTTGGTGTATAGATTCCAATATGCTGGGTTATTGTACAATTAAGACTAATACATGAAATATACAAATATCCTCTTTCTAAGGCAGAAAGATAAGTTGCTAACATATGATTGAGCTGTTGTGTATAGTTGTAACAACACCTCAATCAGAGGAGTTGTCCTGATAACATTTGGTGAATGGTTTAGATTTTGGAACGCTAAAGCTCAGAGTTTACAACAAGTATAATGAAAATACTCTGGATTGTGGTAGAAATGCCAGTTCCCTGCAGCACAGAGCATTTTTTTCTTTGTAAAAAAGGGTTTGTCATCTCCCTGTGCACTCAGATGAGAAGGAAACATGGGACACATGTAGTCTCACCTTGTAGGAAGGAGGGCATGTCAGACTGTGAGGATGTTTCCCAGTGTAGCAGCGAGCCGTCCTCAGAACAGGTGAACAGATGGTCTGGGTTGGTTGGGTGGAAGTGGACCTCCCACACTGGACAGAAAACCACAGAAAAACTTTGATGTAAAAAAAAAGCAGCAGTTATTGCTAAAAAGATCAAAATGAACTTGTAAGTTTAAGTCTTACTTTCAGCAGAGTGTGCCTCCATGAGTGAGAAGGGAGCGCTGCTCTGTCTCACATCCCAGACACAGAGCATGCCGTCCTGGCCTCCTGTGGCTACGATGTGCTGTTGGTTCGGATGTCTGTCCACACAGTGCAGAGGAACTCTATCCCCGGAGCTGAGTGGAAAACAACCTGTCAGTTTTGCTTATATTGAATGGAAAGAGCTAAATCTTTGTAGATGATGCCTGTGGAGATCTTACAGGGAGAGGATCTGGGAGGGCGAGTTGCTTTGTTGTCTGAAATCCCACAGCTTGAGTTGGCCGATCGAGTTCACCGTCAAAATCTCTGTTGTCCTCAGATAAGTCACCGCATGGATCGTGCTGCTGTCGGCGTTCTCTAGCAGGGATGAAACAGTCCAAAAAACCATGTGAGTCCCAAGAAACATTAGCCATCACATTTTATTGTGAAATGTCACAGCTTAATCTCAGTCTCACCGATGACTCGTATCACTGCTTCCTGGTCGGCTCTGAAGACGATGATCTTGCCGTCTTCACCGACCGTAACAATCTCAGGGCTGCTGCACACGACTCCGGTGCAGGGGGCGTTGTCACACGGGTAACGATGCGCCCTCGCCCAGTGCTGAGCAACTGATATTGTCTGCAAACAAAAGAGAGAGAAGATGAAATGAAATGATTTATCAAACCACAACCATGGTGTACAGGGTTTCCTGTTGAGAAGTTTGTCAACAGTTCTTTACCTGAACTGAAACCTATTTGTGGAGCCATTTCCAAATACAAGAAGAATAACTGACCACTAGTTGATCCTCGTGGGATCAAATTCAGGTCAAATATTGCTCTACTCAGGGTTTAACTTCACTGTTTGATCGTCTTTGTTGCAACATGTTTTTTTTATATTGTTCCCCACTTATTTTGGAATAGCAGATATTCCAGAAGGAGCATCAAATAGACGTGAAATATATCACATTATTGTCCAGGGTCTGTTGGTAATGGCTCCTTCTGGACTGTGTGGTAGTAAAATGAAGTTATTATTATTATAAAGTTATAACGTGTACCTGACTGTTTTGGTTGTGGCGGTAGATGCTGACTGCTCCAGTTGAAGATGCCGTGACGATTCTGTCTTGGTCCAGAAACTGTAAAATATTAAAGGTTGTATGAAGGCACAAGATGAATTCCAGAAATCAAATAGAATCTAACATAATATAATAGGTACAAAACAAGACTTGACAACAGCCTTGTGATTTTTCTATGTTCTCACACGACCCCTGAGGCAAATAAAAATCCATTTACAGCATCACATGAAAAACTGTGACAGCTGCACATGTATAATTCAACCAACTCCAAGGGAGGTGAAATGTGTTAGAACACCTGCACTAAGAGACTCACCTGCAGGTCCAGAACATCTCCATCGTGCTTGTGTTCACACAACAGCTGAGGATCTCCTTCAAATCCATCGTCCATGTCTGAACTTCCATTGCTCCCGATGGACCAGATGGAAATCTTGTTGTCCTGGAGACACATTCACAGGAGCTGATGTTTTAATACAGCAGCAATGCTAGTTTAACTCTATTAAAACAATTATAAAAAACAATATGTTCCCACGTAGACTCTTAAAATATACAAAGACACACTTTTACCCAAATATAAATACTTGTATGTAAATCAAGTAAACAGAGGCTTGTGTGGTAGATGTTGAAGGAGTTTATACACGAATGACTGAAATTAGATGTTGCCACAGGATAAGAGAATATGCAGTAAATCCATATCAATAATACAAATATAGAATATACATATAAAATACAAATAACTCATAAAGACAGCTGTCTCACCACAGTTAAGGTTTATGAAGCATTCTGCTTTCTCTCAATCGATTTATGAGCTAATCTTTATGACTCGTAATTAACAATAAATAAACACTTGTTCGTGCAGCAGATTTAAGCCGAATTGAGACTTTATGAATAACAACGGGCCTCAAGTCGTGATCTGCCCAATCTGATTCAAGGAACCAGACTACTTTACAAAATGAAACAGATTCGAGTGTTTTCTCTATGACGTCTGGTGTGAAGTTCAGTGTAAATATCAACTTGCCCACCTCGTTGTCCCACGAACCGGCCGCGAACACGTCCGGCTGCTGCAGCGTGGACACGGACACGGGCTTCCACCTGGTCCGGCTCACTTTCTGGGACACGTACTTGGCGTTTACGTTCTCCATCGAAGCAGAGACGGGCTCGAACGCTTTAAGGCAAAACACGTTAGCCGGGGTTAGCTTAGCATTCACGAGCCAAACCGAACTGTACGCGCCAGCCGCCGTGCACTGAGTACGGTGGCTCAGCGGGGTCAAAACACTCTGACAGCGAATGAGAATGAGCGCCATCAGCTGGTGTGAATGGTTCAGACTTTAGGATAGTAATGCATGTAGAAATATACAGTTAACAATCATAATAATAAAATAAACTTTATTTATGCAGCATTTTTCAAAACGAAGTATTTTAATGCAAACGACTACTGCAACTTTTCACACGTGTCTCTTGTTCATAGTTTTGTCTACTCTTGGATTTAGTCTCTTGTTTATAGGCTCAGTCGTTGTTATATTGTATTGTAGTACTTTAGTTTGTATTCTAGGACTTAATTGTGTATCATTTCCTCAGGAAATATGTATAGTTTTATTACATGTTGTGTTTTATTTAATTTTGTTATCGCTATTGTAATTCTTCATAACTGTTTCATGGTTACTTCACATGCTGCTGTAACAATCAGTTACATATTTGGGATCAATAAAGTACATCCCTTTCTCTCTCTCTCTCTCTCTCTCTCTCTCTCTCTCTCTCTCATCCATCCATCCATCCATCTCACTATCTCTCACTGCTATGACGACTTAATTTCCCTTCGGGGATGAATAAAGTAATCTATCTATCTATCTATCTATCTATCTATCTATCTATCTATCTATCTATCTATCTATCTATCTATCTATCAATCTTTCCCTCCCTCTCTCGCTATCATTCATACATCTCACTATTTCTCACTAACGATCTATCCATCCATTATTCTATCTGTCTTTCTCTCTCTATCCATTCATCCACCCATCTCTCTCTATCTATCTATCCAGACATCTCTCTCTGTCTCTCTCTCTCTCTATCTGTATATGTATATGTATATATGTATATGTATATGGATGTATATACATATACATCCATATACAACATATGTTTGTAAGTATATACATATATATATACATATAAATATAATACATATATATATATACATATACATCCATCCATCCAAATAAATTGAAACGTGGGTTTCCACTACAACATGTCTCTCACGCCCCCTAGCGGCCTCATTCCATATAGCTGCGGCAGATCTGCAGGACTCCGAGTGGATTGTGTTTTATTCTCTGTGTTATTAACCTGATCTGATGTAAACGTGTATTTATGATTCGATGCCCCCGCCGTGCACCGCACCCAGCTCCACGTGCCCCGCCCTGTGCTGCGTGCGGGCCGCCCCGCAGTGAGGCGGTGTCCGGATGCCCGGTGACGCTGCGCCGGCTCCTCTGGAAGTCCTGAGCTTCCTCTGTAAAACGTTCGGCGCAGGCGCGGCACTGACAGCTGCCGTCTACCTCCTCCGCAAGGTCTGCTTCACGATGGCCTGGAAATCTGGGGGAGCCAGCCACGCGGAGCTCGTCAACAACCTCCGCAGTGAGTAGTTTGCACAGCGGCGGCACCTCCGAGCACCGCTCGCCCGGAAAAACGCTTCGTTTGGCGGGTTGAGGTTGTCAGCGCAGCACGGGGGCGGGAGCTAGCCACCTAGCAGGCTAACTAGCTAGCCGTGTGGTCAAGTTGTTGACCCAGCGCTGCCTCTCTCTCCTCCCCTTTGCCGAAGCACGTTCACGCCCGTGGAGCACACGTCCTCGTCGCTGCTGAAATCAAACAAAAACACACGTTTGTTTGTTTTTAAATATTATTTGTGATCGCAGGATATTTGTTCTTTTGCAGGGTTAGCTTAGCGTGCTAGCTCTATGTGCGTCACTCATAGACTGGCTTCACTGTAGTTGGCGCTAGCTGCTAGCTGCTAGCTGCCCTGCCCACACTCCACCCTGCACCAGTCACCTCCACCTGAACGACGCTGACAGCTGCCGCTGCTGCACCTTCCTTTAGCGGATGACTGTGACAGACACGCCGCTGTGTCCCTGCGGCTACTGGTGGTGTGTTCAGGCGGGGTGAGGGTTCGTCTAAAGGGGGCAGGGAGTCGGTGGGGCACCCCGCTGGGATCTGGTGTGCCACCGGTGCCACGTGGTTCATCCTGCAGCCCAGACATTACAGCATCGTGTGGGCACAGAGGCGAAGTGAAGCAGCTTCTGATCTGCACCTGAAGGTTTGACTTACACTGAGCAACGTGATGTTGCACTGTCATCATATCTGACGACTTCAATATTAAATATCCAACGGGTGCTATTTATATTCTGCTCAGTCCAGCTCTGCAGCAGACTGGGAAGCTGCAAGCCTTGTGAATGTGTGGAGGGAAGGGCCCATGTCCCGTCCCTCCACCCTCATACGTGACCTAATCCAGGGAATTGGCTCTGGACTTCACCCGCAGTTTGGGGTTTCACGTGCCCAACGCAGCAAAGGGAGGTTCTCTGCACAGACGTGTTCACACACAGCATCAATTCTTCAAATCCTCCGCATTATTCAGAGAGAGAGAGGTGGAGCAGCCGGGTGCAGCAGACAGAGGCAGAGTAAGTGACATATTAACTCTGCTGCGGAGATCATGTGATCGTGTTGACAGCGGCCGGACGCCATCGCCAGCTCTCATCACCAAGAACTCTCTAGACACGTGACAGAAGCGTCATCAACTCACAGGGTTTGAATCCCTGCTGTGTTCTCACATCAACCCCTCCTGGATTTCCACGGACTTTACACCAGGAGGTCAGGTGGAGAAAGTCTCCAGAAACTGCGGAGTGTCTCACTCTGACATTTGCATTCACACATGCACCTCCTCTGTGGAAGATGTGGAGGAGCTGTAGAGTTCAGTGCATGTCTGAAAGCAGCTTCGGTGCAATAAATCCATCATTAGCACAGAATCACGTTTTCTTTCTTTACTTGTCAAATTTAAATGATGTGGTCATGATTTCATGCTCCTCCTGGTTAAACCCTGGACTGGCCACTGACCCATTTAGTGGCTTACATTAACCCAGAATGAGCACAAGCTGGATTCATGCAGGTCACACACAGGATGCATGCTAATTCACCACTTTGTGTCTAGGCTCCTGATCACACCGCCTAGAGCTGCTCGGTTCAGGCAGTTGCAGTTCACCCAGTTGCATTTGTTCTAATGCCTCATGAATGTTTAAAGTTCAGCGCCTCACTTATGTGTCGGAGGAAGATTAAATGCGTGTGTGATGGTTTACAGCCTCGAATGAGGTCAGAGTTGGTTTTGAATTTCCCAGGCAATTTAAAATCCTGAGAATAATTGTGGATGGAATAAAGAAATGGCTCGAAACCGGCCGATGTGTGTAGGTTTAATATCAGAAATCAGTTGTAAGCGTCCATCTGGTGGATTTGCAATGTATCCAAAAGCAGTTGATAGCTGTGAGGGGAGTCGGTAATGAGAGAGCGGGGCCGGCTGTCGTTGGCGACTCCTGCCTTTTACACCAGCTGCTACAGGAACCTGTTAAAAGGGATTAATCTGAAGACTCGTTCTTTTATGGGGAGTTTTTTTCCCCCATGAGATTTATCTTATGGTTTGTCACTTGTCGGTTGCTCACATATGCACATGTGACTCTCCGCAGAAATGTTTTGTCACTAAAAAGTCTCCACGCCTTCATCCTGCATTTTCTCTGACATCGTGTTTTTCATACGTGGCTTATTTTTCCATTTAGGGCTAATGAAGGGAAAAGCTTTTCAGCTCTATTTGTGTTTTTTCCTTTATAATTTATACTAAAGTTTCTAGTTAAACTCTAAATTACTGATCCTCAATTAAAACGTTGTGTCATGGGAGGTTGATAAGAAACATTAATCAACCTCCCATATTTATCATAATTTTGATTAATATATCCCCTAATATTGCTATAGTAATCCATATGGGTCAAGATCTGATAAGAAGTCCTGCTCATGGATTTGGTTTTATTCAATGACAGGTGCAGTTACTCACTATGAAGGTTGACACAGTATATGTAATATCTGCTCCTGCTTTGTTGTTGTGTGACATGTTTACTCCTGGTGTTTGTACCTGTGTGCGTGTCCATAACATACAGTGAGATAAACTTTCTCTCTTTCCTCCACAGAAAATGGCATCATTAAATCCGACAAGGTCTATGAAGTCATGCTGGCCACAGACCGATCCCACTTCTCCAGGTGTAATCCCTACATGGACTCACCGCAGTCAATAGGTACACACCCTCGTTGTAACACACCTGTATATTCACACAGTCTGACGTCTGAGGGAAGAGCTGACCAAATCTCTGCCTGTCTTTTAACCAAAAGGTTTTCAAGCAACCATCAGCGCCCCACATATGGTAAGAGAATACCTCATTTTATTTTGAACGGTTTCAAATTAGAGCCAAACACACCCAGGCAGGTTTATGAATCTGAGTGTTAGCTTTGTCAAACTGAAAGACGCTTAGCACTCAACATTGTGATGCTAAGTGACACACAAAGAGACAAGTTTCCACGTTTATCAGTTATTTCCTGATTGGCCTGTACCTTGTCATCAATCACAGCACGCCTACGCCCTGGAGCTTCTACACGACCAGCTGTACGACGGGGCCAAAGCTCTGGACGTGGGCTCCGGCAGTGGGATCCTGTCCGCCTGCTTTGCACGAATGGTGAGCCACACACATGACGGGTAAACGCACACAACTTCTCTATGGTGGCTTTTCTACATGTAATCATTTAAATAAGCTGGACAACCAGTCGGTGTGAAATCAGATGAAGTGAAATCCTCTGAGTATATGAAGTGAGCCTCATTCTCCTCCCCCCCCTCCGCTCTTTACAGGTAGGTCCTAAAGGGAGAGTTATAGGAATCGATCACATCAAGGAGCTGGTAGATGATTCTATAAACAATGTGAACAAAGATGACCCCAGTTTGTTGACATCGGGCCGAGTGACGCTCACAGGTAATGTGTCATTCACTATATTAACTAAACTGAACTATTTACCCTATTCTGAATAAAGATAAAGATATTTAAAATGTGTTTCGTGATGAGGAAGTGCACCTGTAGCCTTTACTTGATATCCTGTGTGTTTCAGTGGGAGACGGGAGAATGGGCTACGAGGACGAGGCGCCTTATGATGCCATCCATGTCGGTGCTGCAGCCCCAAACGTCCCTCAAGCTGTGAGTCTCACAGTTCTTTGTAATGTCATTGTAATTCATCCAGGACATTTCTCTTCACGCTATTAACCCTCCCTCCTCTCCCAGCTCCTGGACCAGCTGAAGCCCGGCGGTCGGCTGATTCTCCCCGTGGGCCCGGCGGGAGGAAACCAGATGCTGGAGCAGTACGACAAGATGGAGGACGGCAGCACCAAAATGAAGCCCTTGATGGGGGTGATTTATGTGCCTTTAACAGACAAAGACAAGCAGTGGTCCAGGTGGAAGTGACTTCCTACTCCCTCCCCTCCTCCCCCCTTCTCTGCTTCTCACAGGGGCAAAGGTGAACTGGTGTGGCTCGGAGCAGGCGATGGGTCGCGAGGGGCTGCATTTTGCTGCTTGTCGACATTTTTTGCTTCCTCCATACCACACCTGCACGTTTCCTCCATTTTAACACTAAATTGGTTTGTAAAAAAATCTGCCTGACGAATGGAAAATTGAGCTTCTAGTTCTTCTGTGAGCCAAAAAATTAAACTATTAACTAATTCGTGTAACGTGTGAGGTTATATGCTTGGTTTTTCAGAGCATGACTTCTTCATCTGGATTCTAATAATAACTGAATCGTCGACTCTGTGAGATGTAGAAGAATCTAACTGTAACTGTTTGGATTTTAATGTGACAACAAATCTTAATATCGTGCACGTGATTCTAACTCCCAAGTGTTTGCACGACGAGTTCGCGGTTTGTGTTGCTCACGAGCCGCTCGTCCGTGTCTCCTCTCTAACGTCCGGCTTGTGTGTTTCTCACAGGGATGAACTTTGAAGAGGAAGACCGGCCGGTTTCCACCTTGAGGTTTGAACCTGGAGAAGGCTTGGATGGGGTCGAACCGCCCTCGTCATGTTGCAAGCATAACAAAAAACAGGCTCTTTTTTTGTTTGACATCTAACAACGGACAGCCAGTACCACACCGATGACCGCCCGGGGACGGCTGGGGAGAAGGACTGCTTCAAGCTCGGCACAGAAATAAAAGGGAGAGAGCGTTTTGCGTTTTCTTTTACGAGTGCGCGCATCTTTTTTTGATGGGGGTTTGGTTTTTTGTTTTAACTGCTGGATTTCATTTTGGTTTTCTGCATCGTTAAAAAAATGCAGTCAAGACATTTTTACAGTTTTACATTTCAGCAGCATCGAAGCTGAATGTGGGAGTGAAGCCGGACGAGGAGAGGAGGAGGAAAGCCGGAGACTTTTAGATAATTTCACTAGCGTGTGTGCTCTCTTCCCTTGCCAGCAGTATTAGGATCTCACACACACACACACACACACACACACAAAGGCAACACAACAGCTGATGTAACCCACTTTATCCTGTTTGATGTGCAGCACTCTTTAGGTCATAGAGCAAGCTACGCAGTGGATCATACCGAGCCCGACTCCAGAGCGAGCGGCGCGCTAGCATCACTGACTCACGTGCACATCCAGGGCTGCGCTTTCCACTCGGTGATGTGCTGCTGCTTTTCTGCCATTAACCAATTTCGTGCAGGCTCTTCTGGTGACCGACACTAAACCGGCTTCGTCACTGCTTTGCCAAAACGTTCTCCAACAATATCAAGCAAATGAATGTGTGTTCTCTTGAGAGAAAGAAAGGAAAAATAAAAAAAAATCCTACATGGAATAAAAAAAAATAGATAAAAAAAAGCACATTTCATTTTGGGTGATACTTGGCTTTCACAGTTCATGGAATGGCATATGAAAATAAAGAGATGTTTTATGTCTGACTTTTGTTATTGAATCTTTTGTGTGTTTATGTTGTACAAGAAATTAAGCTGTAGAGCTGTCAATCATGATGTAAAACCCCCTTTTTTTTATAGGGTCAAATAACGAAAATCAAACTAATCAGAAACACGAAGACTTGAACAACCAGAGTTATAAAACTACCTAAAATGACAGAAACCATAATTTTTCGTGTACATTGACTTTTGAATTTGATCCATGTCCCACCTGCTTCCATGGAGGAGTTATGGTTTAGACGCAGCCACCAGGGGGCGAGCTACCATCTGGACATTTATGTACATGTCCATGGCTGCAACCTAAAGTCTCACTGAGGATTTAATAATATTCTAAAGAAAAAATAAACTAGTATTCACCTCGATAGTTGTTTAAAACATCTTTAAAATGCAAGCTCATTATTTGTATAAATCATTGTCAGCACACCACACCAATATTGTTGGATATATAATAAACTTTAATATCTGACATGTAAGACAGCACTTAGAGGAAACACATGGATAGACAGTCACAGACTCCACAGGGAAATGTTTTTGCTTGATGAAGACGTGTGCAACAGAACCAGGCGGGGGTGGGACTGGACAGACATCACTATGGTTACTACTGTTCTGGGATATTTAAAGAATAACTCCAACATCAGGCACTCCAGAGGATTAACGCTTCTGTCTTTAGGTCCAATCTACAGCATTTAAAATATTAAATTAACTCATTTGTGGACTGGGTATCATTTCAATAAAGGGGGTAATCCAATCATACGTTTATATATATTTCAGTGTACAGGCGTTGAAGTAGGAATGTTGATATTTACCTCCGCCAGGAAAGTTACGATTATGTCTGTGCTTGTCTGATTAGCACAATATTTGATGAAAGGATGTGATATGTTTCGGGGAAGAACTCAATGAATGTCAAGAGGCTTGTTATTTATGAGTGTGTGTCCTGTGGTGCAGCCTGTTTGAATTTAAGGAGACTGTCAGGCGGAGGTTTTGAGTTCCCTTCTCATTCATCATTGGTTGAGCAGCAGTGTGAACTCTCTGTGTCATCAGGTTCTGACAGCAGCAGCAGATTCAGCCGCTCTAAATGAAGGGAAACGTTCATGACACCAGAGAATCGGGCTGTTTCCTTCCTCCGTGACGTGAGGACAAATAAGAGACGAGACATTCAGAGTGCAAATTTCAAAAGGTCCTGGTGTCGGCACTTCATCCACAACGATCTTCTTCTCATTCGTCAGATCTTAATACTCGCTGCCCCGGGTCCTGGCTACAGGTACATGCCGTTGATGAGGTAATCCGACTCCTCGGTGGTCAGGGGCCGGGTTTTCTTCAGCTTGTGGCGAACCAGTTTGAGTCGGCAGCCGATCATGAGCAGCAGCAGAGCAGTGATGAGGAGCCCGAGAGCCAGAGGCAGGATGGCACCTGACTCCGGGACAGGATGTCCTCCCATCGCTGGAAAGGGTTTGGAGATGGGGGCGTCGCTCTCAGTTTGGCTCTGGGAGACTTTAGGTGCAGCTGGGACAAAAACACAAATACACCTCAGTACATGAAGCAGTCAGCTGACTCAGTTTTTTTTAAATAATAATAATAAACTGACCTATCTCCGTCTGTTTGGTGATGGGAGGAGCCACGGTTGCAGGTTTGAAAACTGGACCTAAAACAAATTTTCCATTATTTGTTAAACGCATCCTAGTTTTTTCTGTTGCAGTTACAAAAGGACAAAAAACCTTAGTCCTCACTCTTTTGTATACATTCACTGATGCAGTCTGATTCCTGCAGGAAGTTGTTGTGGTTGCCCTGGCAGCCGCCGTACAGGAAGTGTTTGCATTCGCCGGCGTTGTGGTCGTAGTACCAGCGAGGGAAGCTGCCTTTACACGGTCCCACCACCGGGGCGGCAGCACAGGGATCTGCAGGAAACAGGATTCAGAGAAACAGAGTGAGGTTTCACCGATAACACACCGTGACCCCGGTTCTACGCTTCTCTTTCTCTTTAGTGCAGGAGGTCTGGTCACTTTGGAATCCACACCACGACCAACCTGAAGGTTAGAGTGGGTCCTGCACTCCTCTAAAGGTCGATGGTTCGATTCCCTGTCTCCTCAAGTCGCACCTAATTGCCCCTAATGGCTGCAACTTGAGACTGTGATTGAATGATAGTGCTGCGTGAATGGGTGAGTGTTGGTTGTAGTGGTTGATACTGGAAAAGTTAATTTAACCTTTTGAATTCTCTCTTCTCTTTACGGTTTTAAATGATTTATGAAGCAGAAACACTAAAGATTCAGAGTTTGTAGCTTCTCAAATGTTTTTCTCTGTTTGACTTGATTGAAAATTAAAAATGTTTGTCTGATGTGCTGCAGGTTGAAAAATTAAAGAGATTTTAGACATTTTATCGACTCAGAAATGAAGGGTTCGGTGAAAGAGAGGATTTCCTACGAGGGATATTAATGATGCTTTTCTCTTTTTCACGTCTTCTCCCTCGACTCTCATCATCTAAGACTCCTGAGAAAACAACCTGCCTCATATGATACCTGTGGTAAAAACAGCAGAGGGGGGGACGATGCCCTTCAGGTCGCTCTCTGATTCCGGGATCAGGTGGCGGACGGGACAGAGGAGCTTTGTTCCAGCTCCGTGCTGTGACTCAGCGTCTGCCTACAGGGCTCCATCTGCTTCCAAAATCCAGACACACACTAAAACCCACTCTGCCTCTTTCCAAAGGGACTCTGCACTAATGACGCAGCGATGGAGAATCACAGCGTCGAGGACATTTGAGCAACAGCAGCTGAAGTAAAAAGAAAAGCTGGTGGATTCACTTAAAACTCATCTTTGTTTATCGCTCAGGGGCTGGTCAGTAAAACTGCCTCCTCCATGTTAGTGGATGGTACATGGACGAACAAACGAATACGTCAAATACATTTATAGTAGTTTTTTCTTTTTATCCTTTTATCCATCTTTATATACAGTGTATGGTTGCTTTTATTTGAAATTTAGCTTTAAACAATCTTACCTTGAGAGACTGAAGTCCTCTGCTGACCGGGACCTTGAGGAGGAGCGGTCTTGGTTCTGTCCTCAGGTGACACCATGTTCTCCTGGTGGTCCCTGGGCCCGTCCCGGAGCCTGGACCCAGACTCAGCCTCCTCCTTCCGGGCTCCAGACCCCCCACGCGGGCTGGGTAGGTCCACGGGGTGGCTCACCGTCTTCCTGCTGCTGTCGACTGAAGACAATCGCAGAAAAACAAACAAATGATGGAGAGGTCCGGAAATACACAAGAGATTATAAAAGACTGTTTTCCCGTCACGACAAACAACAACATGTATTTCTGATCATGAAACGTTTCTCACAGTTGGGGCAGAAGTCCTCGTCGGAGCGATCTGGACAGTGTTGCTTCCCATCGCAGGCGTAGGTGATGTCTATGCAGCAGCCGTCATCGCACCTGAACTGGTAGTTTGAGCAGTGACCGGTGCACACTGTGGACACACACAAAACTGTCACTGCACCGTTCTGCATCACAAACACACAAGAATGTGATGTGGTTTGGTGATTGTGTGTGCGTGTGTGCCTCACCTTCTGCTTGGTGTTTGGGCGCCAGCACGGTGACCGAGACGTTGTCGGAGCTCTTCTGACCCACGGTGTCCGTGACCGTCATCTGGAAGGCGTACACGCCCTCCTGCAGGCCGCTGACCTTCAGGAGCCCCGGGTGTGTCGCCTTTAAATACACACATGCAAGAAAGATCACAGGATGAGTGACAGCTCTGTGATGTTGAAATTAAACGCACCAGATTTACATTTTATTCTTTTCATCTTAGGGCTGCAGCTCCATAGAATTCTGGTCTACCTCATGAGCACCCCCTACTGAGAGTGGAAGTTCTCCTCACGTCATAAATGTACTGAACATCAGCAGAGCTCAGACCCAGCTGCTCCCCTTATTAAACAACATTTAATAACGCAATCAAAATACATTAATTGAGACTCTGAACCTGAGAAATCAACGAAAGATATTATATATGAAAAGTCAGACGTGTTTTGCTTGGTGCAGAAACCAGCTCCAACATTTCTGCTGTGTTCTCCGAGCAGGTTCAGACACAATCATTTCTTATCTGTGTTGAAACAGCTGAACACAAGTCGCCCTGTTGACTCAACGACTGCAAACACAGCTGCAGCGTGACTCCGCCTCCCTGAGACTATTCATCTACTGTGAATACAAAAGTGAGAATCATCTGATCCCACCGCCCCGTTACGCCTGCTGTCGGTCTTTTATGTGTTGACAGAGTAAACACTGACCTTCATGTCGATGCCTGTTTCTCCTTTGACCAGAGTCCACTCGTAGTGGTTGATGCCGATGTCGTCCACGCTGTCCCGCCCGTCCAGGACGGCCCAGTCCGTGGGCAGCTGGATCACCACGTCCTGTCCGGCGTCGCTGCGGGGGGGCTCGTCCACGTCTGCAGACAGAAACACACTCAGCCAATCAGTTTACTGTCAATCAGCAAATCAATTAACATGTCACGTTTTGGGGGCGGTTTCTGGGAATGCACTGTAATGTCCACAGATCAGATTACTAACACCTGCTGCTGGTCTCACTGTCCTGATCTGACTTAGCAGAAGCTGAAAGGGTTTAAAAGTTAAATGATTAACTGACTTTATCGTTTATCTAGACCAGCCACACGTTGAAGTGGCTGAAGCTGACGTGGTCAACTGATAGAAAGTGTTAGAAAGTGGTGAGGAAGGAGCAGAACTGTTCTTTAAGGGCTTCACACATTAAATCTAAATAAATTAAATACAATAGAACGTATAGTAAAAACTAAATGACCTTTACTTTTTGCCCAGTAAAGTAAATAACAGTATGTTTACCTAGTTATTTAATACTTGAGCTAGAGAACATCTACAATAAAATGATCACATACAGACATATTTCTATACAATAAACACTTTGGTTTCACACAACATCTCATGTATATTATGTATATTGAATATGTTGATGTTTTGTAATTGAGTGGTGGAATAAGAAGATGATCAATAACAAATCACAGTGTTAATATTGATCATGTATCTGAAGCTCTAACCCCGGATCTCGACCACCACCTCCCCACCTGGTGCCTCGTCCTCCTCGGCCGGTCCCTCCCCGGGCCTCCGGGCCGGTCCCTCCCCGGGCCTCCGGGCCGGTCCCTCCCCGGGCCTCCCGGCTGGTCCCCCGGCTGGTCCCCCGGCCGAGGCAGGGAGGTGTCCCGGGGCGCTGGTGGCGTTGCGGCCCCTGGTGTACGTGCTGAATCCCGGCTGCGGGGCGAAGGAGCACACGCTTCTCCCCCGGTAGGTGCAGTTGAACAGGTAGCAGCTGAGACTGTCTCCGGGCTGCCGCGGCTCCTCCTGCACCACCGCCACGGAGCAGTGCGGCTGGGAGCAGCAGGAGTGCAGGCAGTCCCTCCAGGTGAGCACCCGCTGCGGGGCCAGCAGGAACGTGGCCCCCTGCTCGATGGAGGCCTGGGTGCGGATGATGCGCTCCCCGACGGCGCTGAAGTCGCCCGCGCACGAGTCGCCCCCGTCGGCCGCGCGGTCCTGCTGCTGCAGCTGCTTGCGGAACTCCTCCAGCAGCTCCTCCACGCCGGAGATCTTCGACTTGAGGTCGGCGATGGGCGAGGAGCGGCTGTCGGTGAGCGGCACGGAGGAGAGGAGCAGGGCGGAGGCGAGCAGCAGCAGGAGCAGCCTCGGAGGAGCAGGAGGAGGAGGAGAGGGAGGAGGAGGAGGATGCTGCAGAGGAGCCATGTTGTTGTTCAGGAGGAGAAACCGCCGCTGAGCCTCACACCTCGGGCCGGAGAGGGAGAGGAACCTGCCTCCATCCAAGGATGATCCGCTGCAGCCCCGCGACACAGCTCATGTCAACACGAGCACCGCGGGAAGATGGAGGTGGAGGTTCTTCTTCCTCAGGGTTGTCATGGTGAGGTGGGGGGAGGGCTGACGTCACTGTGATGAATAAACACAGCTGACCGGAAGTGGAACACCTGAACCTGACACATGTTCACAATGTCAACAAAACACGATCTATATATCTCTATAGGTTTTATGTAGTTTACTTTATTGTTTTATTATTGTTGTGTTATCAGGAGCGTCTCAATATAATCTGGGGACCAAATAGACCCCCCCCCCACACACACACACAAGAGAAAAATGATATGATACCAAACCATATCATTCATTACAAAGTTGAATTCTCCTTTCTTTTATATTTTAATTTGCATTACAACCCAACCCACCACAGATAAATAAATAAGTAAATAAAAAAAAATTAAACACGTAAAAAAACATTTATAAAAGAGCTGATTTGTGCTTTCTTTTATATTAGTATTTAATCAGCTGTGTTTAAGTTTTAATGAAAGAATGATAAAATCTTATTACCTTTTAATTTTGTGTCCTAACTTGTTTAGTAAACTTGTAACAATAATATAATGATCATGTTTACCTTGTTATACCCTCATAAAACACTTATTTTTATTATAATTAACACTTATTCAATAATATTTCTCGTTGTCATGGTGAGGGCGGAGGCTGGTGTTCATCACTGGGATGAATAAACACAACAGAAGACCTGAACCTGACAAACCAGTTCATAGTGTCAACAACCGAGACACGCAGTCTCCTCCTCCAAATATAACAAATCTGCAATAAAGTCGACTTTCAATCACAATTTCAACTCGTTTCACAGTTTCAAGATGAAAAGTTTTATTCAACATTATGACACAAACATCTCGATTCATTCAAACACAAACTGAAACACAGCTCGTGGTTAGTCCCCTATTCTGACATCATGTTTTAAAATACCAAAAAAAGTCAAGGTTCTTCCATTTCATATTTTCATCACAACATGAACGTGACAGAAGTCGTATCACACGAGCACGTTTGTCAGTGTACAACAACAGAAAGAGAGCAGATGATGTGACGTAACATTAATTACTACACAAACATCGTCTCCTAGGATTTGTGATACAAGAAAAAACACAACAACGTCCCGTTTACTTTTCACGTGTTCATCTTAGACTCGGTCTGGTCCCACGTGGAGATTCAACTAGTTTATCAATATATCTGCTTTTTAAAGTACATAAATGTGATTCACATATAATTTTATAACACAATATTTACACGTTTCGGAAAAATAAAAAAAGATGGAGAGATTCGTAATATAAAAAAGAAATGTGAAAAAACTAATTAAATAAGTCTCTGAACAGTAAAAAACAGAAAAACAGGGCATGCACTGACATCCTTCAAATAACCATAACAATTAAATTAAAGATCCACTTAAATAAAGTAGTGATAAGATGATAGAAACAGGAGTACAGATGGTTTTGAATGCAGTATTTTGTATCTCAGGCTTGTGTTGGTCAGTTCTGTAAACCTTTTTAAAGACAGGAGGTTGTTTTAAGGTTTTAATGGTGGATTTTTCCCACAAAGGGACAAAACCAGTGGCACTTCTCAGTGATCGTTTGCCGTCAAAATGACCTCATATCCCAAATCCTCGTTTCAGGATTATTATAAAACAGCAGGCGCTCGCCGCTCGGGGAGTGGGAGTTAGTGTTTGTTCCTCCGCAGACCCGGCGATCACCGGCGCTGCTCCTGAACGGGTCGCTCTTATAAATACTGAGGTAAAGAAGAGAATACTGAGCGTTTGATTCGGGTCCAGGCTCCTCTGGGCGGGTGGGGTCTCTCTGAAGGCCTCAGGTCGGCTGCTGCCTGTAGTCTGTGATGGCCTTCCATAGTTTACACAGGATCCCACCTCTGACAGGACACACACACACACACACACACAGGGACAACGTTAGGTTGTGGCTTATAAAGATGTAATTATTTTTACATAAAATGCAAATCAAGCCGGCTGAAGGTCCATCGTGTGACGTCAGGGTAGAGGTGGGGCTTGTCTGTGTGAGGGGAGGAGCTTTATAGGGGGAGGTTCTTTAAGGTCTGAGTGTGTCCAGCTGTGTGTGTTTGTTTGAGACCATTCGGCCGTGCACCAGTAAGTTTCTTTTATTTATTGTGTAACTTGTTTTGGTATTATTCTTTTTGTAGCTTAGAACTGAAAACAGAATTTAAACTGTGATCTTACCTCAGTCTTAAACTCTTTAGATCTTCTCTCGTCACATGGTGGAGGATGTCGTTCAGCGTGTACTCCTCCTTCAGGACCTGAGGGAGCACAAGGGGAATATCAGGCTGTGTTCAAACAAATCAATAATAATAAATTAGAAAATGAGATGCATGAAAAAACGGCCAAAGTGACTCATTATTGAGGCTTGATTATTGATCTCTTAAATGAGTAATACCAATTTCTGCTTGTGCAATTCAATGGCTAGTGTGCATCTGTGTCACTGTATTTATTCTCACATGGTATATATATATATATATTCTGTTTACACTGTATATATTACTTCTATTCCATTAATATTTTTTATATTTCCTAGAAAGTGTTGTACCTTATTATTACTTCCATGATTTCTATTTTGACTTTCCTCTTTGCTGCTGTAACGGCAGATTTCCCCTCTGTGGGACTAATGAAGAATCTTATTAAAGAACGGGAGTAACACAACGTCACATATGTCAAACACACAGACTCACTTTTTCGATGGTGTCCTGGTCGGCTCCGTAAAGCCTCAGCCAGCCGCTCAGCTCCGAGTCCTCTCGTGTCTCCGCAGGTTGACTCGTCTGCTCTTCAGAGGACGACGTGAAGACGTCTGCCAGACAAGAACAAACTTCTTCAGTGAACTGGACAAACTGAACGTTTGCACAAAGACAAAGAGCAGTGGCTGCAGGAGCAGTGGTGCAGAACCGAGGGGAATCAGACCTGTGGGCTCAGATCGCAGCCTCAGTAGTCTGATCTCCTGCTCTCTCTCCTCCAGCACCTGCTGCAGGATGGACTGGTACTCCTGCTCCCTCTCCAGCAGCTGTTCCAGCAGCCTGGAGACAAACAGGATCAAATGAATAAACAACCTGTCTAATGGTTTGTGTGTTAAACGGCGGTGGCGTCTACCTGTTGGTCTCCAGCTTCATCCTGCCCAGCTCCATGCTCACAGAGCGCTGGGCGTGGTGTGACTCGCGTGAGACGGTGGAGCTGAGCGTGCTGACCCCCGACGTGGCCACCGTGTCGTCGTGAGCACCGATGGTCGGCGCTCGGCTCTGGTGGGCGGAGCTTCTCTCCTGCTCGGGGTCGTCGTCCACGTCGTCCTGATCGGCCGGGTCGCTCTCCGAGGCCAGACTGAAGTGAGGCCGCAGCTCTGCACACACCACTCAGGTATTAACCATCAATGGGACTAATTTCAGGTATTAATATTAATTGAAACTCTTAGTTGTTCTAACTTCTAACTGTTTCTGTTTTGTATTTTTGTAAAAGTAATATTTTGGGGTTTTGGACGTTGGTCAGACAAACAAGCAAATAAAATGTCTCCTGATTTTGTATACTTCTAATGGTTATTTAACCCTAACCCTAACCCGACACATCAGATTGATAATAAAGGTTAATAAAGGTTATTGATGCGATGAGGATACCTGGCACCAGGATGGTGATGGCTGTCTGCACGGCTTTACGGATGATGTTGTCCAGAGCGAACATCCAGTGAGGCTTGATGTTGTGGTTTCTCAGCACTTTGTTCACCTGGACATGAGGAAATGAGAAACAGAAAGAAAGTGATATTATTTCTTTTTAATTTCCCTTATTTCATTTTTCACATACTATCAGTTTGTCTGCCATTTTTATGTAACCACTCCATTTTAAAATGGTTGAGACTAGAACTAGTATGTTTTGTTTTTTTGTTCCATTGTAAAGCAATTTGTATTTTGAATAGTTCTTTATAAATAGAGTTTATTATATTTATTACTCATTCATCATCTAAACAGCTTATTCATTTGAGGTTCGTGGGGGAGCTATAGCCAATGCCGTTTTCAGTTTTCTTTAGAATTAATATTAAGATGTTTAAAACATTATTTCCTGTAATTTAGAATATATTTTATTGTTTCTATATCTAATTATCTTATGCAGTGTAGGAATCTATATGAAACCATATTATATTTGCTGATGTTTTAAGATCTTTCCCTCACATCAGAACTACAAACCTTTTGAATGCATGAATTTCTCCCACCGCCGCCCTGAACTGTTCCCTCTGATGACCAACAGGGGGCATCAGAGCCTCTCGCTCTTGCAGGATTATGCAATATCTCTCCCTCAACACAAAAACAACCACTTGCTCCTTTGCAATTTTTTCCTCATCACCCTGTTTCTGGGGGGACGAGGATAAACCGCCCTCTAACAGTAACCTGCAATTATTCCAGACAGATCGGCCTTTTGTTTGCTCACTTAAAGGTTACGAGTATTTTCACATTTATCCATGTGATCTCTGCGCTGGGGAAGCAGCAGCAGCTCTGTTCTGCAGCTCTGTGAAATGACAAGAGCTGCACTGAAGTGATCAGAGGTTCATGCAGTGACTAAGAGAACCTCCGCCTACAGACACGGGAAGAACAAACCTTTGGAGGAGACTTTTTAGAAATCAAAATCTACAATATAATATAAGACGAGAAGAAACAAACGATCTCTGGAGCCTCGAAGCTGCAATTCGTTTTGAATGTGATCCTCTGCAGCAGAGCCACGGGATATTCCTTTGATTCATAACTTCTTTATTAATAATTCACCGTGGGATGAGATGTGAGATTGAATTTGAGATCCTTGGCCCCCCGGTGATACTCACAGCGTCCTGGAACCCGAACAGCACGACCTGCAGCTGACTGATGGCGGTGCTGTCGAAGTCCAGCTCCAGCTTGAGCTGCGACAGCGTGTTGGCGATGATCTTCCTGTCCGCCATGCGCACGAAGTCGGCCAGGCTGACCACGAGGGTGGAGATGTGCTGCGGCTTCAGCTTCATCTCCTCGGAGCCCTGGGGGTGAGGAAGAGGAGAGGAGGATGAGAGGAGGCTGACGTACACCGGAGCTATGGAGGAGTTTATTTATTATTTATTCTTCTTCTGTAGCTGACCTGTGTGAGGGCCTCCCTCAGGTTGGCCACCACCTTGTCCCGGTCCTCCGTCAGGATGTGGTGCAGCGTGGCTCGTCTCTCGCTGTCCTTCCGGAGCATAAAGAAGCCAGAGTCCTTCTCGTCGGGGGACGGGGGGGCACTGTGGTCCTCGAAGTTCTCCACAGGAATACTGAGGAGAAAGAAAAATGACATTTTCCAGCTTTAATGCAGCTCGCAAAACAAACTATAGTTTCCAAACAAACCCAAATGTAAAGCTTATCATACAGGTAATAGATTTATCATTGACATCAACTCCATCGTGTCAGATTGGTAATGACAGGCAGCTCGGACCCTGTTGACTCCAGATCAAAAACCCGTCTGGGTCTGGTTCTACCTGAGGAAGAGCGACCTGGGCCCCTTGACGTCTCTCTCGCTGTAGCACTTGATGCTGGGCTTGAAGATGAAGGGGTTGGAGTTGAGGTCGTTGTCAGGGGACACGGAGCCGTACTCGCTGCTGCTGCTGGTGTCCTCCACCACCACCGGCACCGGCAGGGAGATGCTGCGCAGGTACTCTGGAGGGAACGCAGGAGGAGGTCAATCCTAAATGCTGCAGCGTTCAGATATAATAATAATCAGATTCATGGCTCTGCACGTCAGAGGGATTCTGGAGCAATCAGGAGGCAAAGAGCTAAAGCTTTGAACATGGTGAAATTAGAAATGGTGCTAATGACATTTGGATTCCTTCTCAGAAAAGACGCCTCAAATTGATGCTATACTTTATAATCATGTTTCGGATGAAGAGCTCAATCGGATGCATCTGGCAGGAAATGACACTGTGCATGAATAAGAAAAGAGGCATAATAAAGAAATCCAAGCTTCTGCAAAGAAGTGACGCTGTGCAATGAGTATTTTCAGTTCCTGGAAAACTCAGAGCGAGGCAGGAGGCCACTGGCAGCGGAAAAAAATGATATCTGTAGCCTCCATATTCTCGGCAGCACGGCAGCAGGCAGATGTTTCCTGGAACTGACGTCCTGTTTCTAGAACAGAAATCCCTCTGGTGGTAAATATGTGTGAGGCCGTAAGTGAAATAACTCACCTGACCCCGGAGACAGAGCTGTGGGGAAACATGAAATGTGTGTCAGTGTTTCATCGAAGGAGACAACAGGCAGACAGAAAAACATTTCAGAGTATGAGGTGAGACACAAGCTTTTGCGTGTGATCTTGTGTGTTGATGCCAGAGGACATGAGAGCATCTCTGCTGCAGGAGACTGATCTGATGGATGGATTCTCCAACAGGAGGTTAATATTAAAGCTTGGGTCCATATAAGGACAATAACCTCCTGAATACATTTTGAATTTTAGTAATTAAAGCCCTATTGGCTGTCAAATTCATCCTTAGTGTCATTGTGACTGGTTCCAATATCGCTTTAGTTATTGTGTTTTTTTAAATTATTGGGTAATAAACGCACATGACCAATCACAAGTCAGTCTCGGCTGTCAATCATGATGTTTGACCACATTCTCGTGGCATCAGATAACAGATAAAAATCATAAATAATTAATTAATTAAATTAATTAAAAAAATTAATTTAATGTGTACTTTTGTTTGTATCATTTCCCATCTGGAGGAGGCTGGGTTTATGACCTATACCGCCGCCAGCCACCAGTGGGCGATAGAGATCCTTTGGCTTCACTTTTAGGATCGTCCATCTTTCTTTATAGTCTATGTGACATCTTCTTATTAAACTCACACTGAGCCTATTTCAATATTTGCAAGGAAAACTTCGGAGATTAAAAAAAATGCCAGTAATCCTCCACATGCTGTTCTCCACCTGTGAAGCTGCCCTTGCCCTTCTTCTTGCGGCTGGTGACGGTGAGGAACTCGTCGGTGAGCAGGTCGTTGGCCGTGGGCCCGGTGGTCGGGGTCGGGCTCGAAGCAGCGCAGGATGAAGGCCTTGGCCTCCAGCGACATGGACTCTGGGATCTCCGGGTGGATCTTGAACATGCCCACCTGCAGAGGGAGAACGGCTCAGACTTCAGAACAGATCTCGATCCCTCAAAGGGAAATAATCTGATGACCTGCAGCGAGCTAACGTTAGTGTGAGGAGAGAAGCCGGAGACTTGCTTGAGGCCCGGCGTTCGATCGGGGGCGCCTGCCTGACACACACACACACACATACCACACACACACAATGCTCAAAGTGCGAGACTCTCACGACAATGACAAATTCCTGTAGGCGGCTGAACCAGGAGTGTTGACTTAAGATTAGCAGGGAGACGCCCCTCCCTGGAGAAATTCCACGTGGACGAGTGAAGAAAACATCCAGACGGGAAAAGTCTCCACAGAGTTCGAAGTGCACGATGACACTCGATCCCAGATGTCTCAGTGTTTAGTCACGTACAGAAACGCACGTGTGCTTGTTTGAATTCACATCCGTGTAATTAAACCAAAGTGTTTGGAAAGTTCCACGACTCAGAGCTTCTCAGAACTTTTAAATCCACAGTTACTGGGTCACACGTGGCTTAGAAGAATCTCAGGGCGGATCTCTCACCTTGAACATGGCGGCCTGTGGTTCTCCCAGTTCGTAGAAAGGCGGTTTCCCAGTCGCCATTTCTATGATGGTGCAGCCGAGAGACCAGATGTCTGCTGGTTTCCCGTATCCCCGGGGACCCTTGTCTATGATTTCAGGAGCCATGTACTGGAGTGTGCCTGAAAAACAACAACAAAATACCAAAATAGATGTAAAGTAAAGATAGTAAAGAAGTGAAATATTGAGCTTGAAATAGAAGTAAGTTCTGCAAAAGTTTCATGTGTCTGCAGCTGCAAAACCACTTCAATGCATTTTCCACAGTTTCTGATTCCGGTTGCATATAAGTGACGTCAGGAGTGAATGAGAGAAACTTCCATTAGGACTAATTTCCAGTTTCCTCCAGTCCTGATGTGACGACACAGTTCTTTCAAACCAGTCGGGTCACAAGAGCGTCACCAGAGCTTCTGTTGTGTGTTTGAGCAAAGAGCCTCTCGGTGCTTTTCACATAATCCCAGTCCAACATTTATTAAAGGAGTCTTTTGTTCTAATAATAACCTGGTGCCTGCGTGTGAGCTGCTTTTAGACGCTCGCACTCTGAGCTAAAAACAGACGGGGACACATTAATAGAAAGGCCCCCGGGCTATAAAAAGGAGTCGCCCAGTTTCCTGAAAGAGCTCCACCATCGCCGGGTGAGTCCCTGTCTGCACCAATCAGCTGTCAGGTGGGTGACTACACCAAGAGGTCAAACTGAGCCGCTATTGGCCGCAGCGTTTGGCGGCATCACGGAACCACAAACCTTACAAAGCCGACAGCGTCCGAACAGCAACAGTGAGCTATTCTCAGAGTTTGGTTCAGCGGGTCAGCGGGTCAGCGGGTCAGTGGGTCAGCGGGTCAGCGGGTCAGCGGGTCAGCGGGTCAGTGGGTCAGCGGGTACCTGTGAACGTCTCCGTGCAGGGGTTGATCCCCGCCAGCCTCTTGGACGTGCCGAAATCTGAAATCTTCAGCACGCCGCTGTAGGTGTTGATGAGCACGTTGTCCCCCTGCAGGTGGAAAAGACAAGACACTGAAAACAAGACCATGGTCTCAACCAAAACAAGGTGATGACCAGTTAGCTGCTGCCGCTGGTTGTGTTTATACGAGCGTGTTGTTAAATTGGGCGGACGCTCGAGGAAGTACTGCAGTTAATGATTGTCTGTGATGGAGGCGTTATCGGTGTTTGTCTGTCTGTGACATGATGTAACCGGCAGGAGATCCGCTCTTAGGTAAAGCACTCAGACGACAATAAAACCTGTCTGACCCTTTTCTGATATTTCATTTAGAGAGCCTAAAAGAGAATTCTGCTCTAACAACACTTTGATTTTGGAGGACGATGCCTGAAGGTCAGTAAACAATAACAGTGAGAAAACTGGCTTCACTGTACACGCAGGTATGTTCAGTATTGTTTTAAGACAGGAATGAAATTACATAAATGAGCTGTACATCATTTTCATCATTATTAATCCATATTTTTTCCTATTTTTCATAGTTTCTGCAGCTCATGCACGATTTTCTGTTTTTGGAATGTAAATCCTCTCTGCAGCGGTGGAACCTCCAACCTGACACACAAGTGTTTGTCACGAAGTTGGTTCCCTGGTGTGTAATCAGTGTTAATTGAAGACGCCTCTGAATGCAGCCTGGCAGGAATATAAAGCAATGATATTAAATTCTAAGACGGCCGGAGTCTAAATGATCCGTTCCCTCAATTCTCTGAACAATATCCTTTCTGATAATTATCCTGCAATAAGGCAACGATGCCTCGAAGGTAATTAAAGAATCCTCAGTCTGATCGTTAACTACACAACACAGTGTGTGTGGGTACCTTGATGTCTCTGTGTGCGATCTGGTTGTCGTGCAGGTACTTGAGCCCCTCGAGGATCTGCCGCGTGTAGAAGCCGATGGTGGACTCGTTGTTCTTCAGAGGACCCCACTTGGACCTGAGCAGCGCCGACAGACTCCCTGCACAACAACAGGGCAAAAAGAACAATGAATAAACTCCCTCTGACCTGGGATCAGCAGAACGGGGCTGATGGGTCCAACATTCTGCAATCAGGATGAAGAGCTGCTGTCCTCTCACCTCCGGGAACCTGCTCCATGAAGATCTTGATGAAGCCGTTCTCACTGAGGGAGCCGAGGTACTGGACGATGTTCTTGTGCTTTAAGTGCTTGTGGAGGGCGATCTCCTCGTGGAGCGGCTGAGAGTACCTGCGTTACAGAAGAGGGAGATTATAAGGAAATTACACGTGAACAGATAAACTACGTAGAAGAAGCTCGGTTAGGAACAGAGAACGTCTACAACGACTAAATCTCTTAAATCTTATCTTCAAACGATTCATTTGAAAACGTGAGCGGGGCCCTGATTTTACTGGAAGATCTATTATGACTTTAATTTGATTATACAAATAGTTGCACATCAACACTTCAAAAATACTGCAAATTGAAAGTATTGACTGCTTATATTATGTTTATCTACACAACTACAACTAAACTGAAACTTTAAATAACCAAACCAAACCAAAACCTTGCTCAAGGCAGCAACTTCTGATTAGTTTCATTATCAACTCATCTACCTATTATTACTTTGACTATTTCATTAACTATTTGGTTATATATATATACGTTTATATCTGTATATCAACAGCTCCCTAAACTCAGGGTGGTGTCTTTAAACGTGTCATTTTCTCTTAAAGCTGAAAGATATTAATTTCACCGAAAACCTATATTTATTTACATATGACTCCACATATATAAATAACGTGTCCAGAGCCACGACCAGAGGAGTGAAGTGTCAAAACACTGGATCTCGATATCTGTTCCCAGCAGCAGGAAACTCTTCACACGAATCTCTCTGTTTGAATCACACCCTCCGTCTCTCCTCCGTCTCTCCTCCGTCTCTCCTCCGTCTCTCCTCCGTCTCTCCTCCGTCCCCCATCCCCCCCCCCGTCTCCAGCTCCGAATCCACCGGTGAATTATTTACTCAAATCCTCCACATTCTTCCCAGCTGAGCGCCCCGCCGAGCCGCTGATGTGATTAGTGCAGCGACGTGTGGCGGGCGGACTCATCGGGTCTGTGACGGAGCCCTGAGACGAGTGGGTGGAGGGACGGGGAGGTGGAGGTGGACGGACACAGAGAGTAATAATAAAACCCCCCCCGTGTTGTCTTTGTCCTCACCTGCTGTCCTTCTCTGGGATTTCTTTGATGGCCAGCCGGACCTGGTTGCTGAGGTCTCGGCCGGCGTACACCACGCCGAAGGTTCCTTTCCCCAGAACCACTCTCTCTCCGTGCTCATCGTACTCGTAGTCGTACTGTGGACACAAACGCACACAACACAAGGGGAACTGTGATTTGTGACACTGTGGATGTTAGATGTGATATATTGTTTTCATATAAACATCTGTGATTCAAACAATAATGTTAGTACTAGAAATAATAAAAAACGACTTCATGGATCAGGACCCTGAATAAGAAAAATTAATTTACGTGCTTTGCTTCATCCTAGAAGACAGAAAGTTGTGTTGTTGTTGTTGGAAGAAAAGAAACAGCTGCATGATTGTGTCTTTGTTTAAACCAGTTAAAATGATCTGGACCCAGTGAACCTGCTTAATCTCTATTTTTACCACTTTGTGCTTTGTTGAATTACTTTTGTTTGTTTTGGACAAAAGTCAAAAACCCCAGCACAGAACAGTCCGATCTTTCTTTTCAATATTATTCTATTCTTCTTAATGTAAAATCCAGTCTGTGCACATATCCCTCCTGTTTTTTTTTCTGATTAGCGTTTTGAAACCTTTGTAATCAGATTACTTTAAACCTGTTACATTGGTTCCCTGGGCTCAGTTAATGTTCTTTTCCGACACGTGTGATTGATGGATGTGGACTTGAACCTCTGGTTTGAGGACAGGCCGTGTTCCCGAGCAAGGCAGCGTCGGCCTGTGGATGAACCGATGGCGGATTCAGGATAAATCAAACACCAGTGAGAGGAACCTGTTAGACATCTGATCCGAGCCGAGCCGAGCCAAACAGGGCGCGGCTGTGTTTTGGGTAATTCGATTCTCTCCTCCTCCCGAGGCTCCAGCAGCAGCAGCAGCAGCAGGTGTCAGAGCACTCGAGCTAAATTCAGCCACTTATCAATAATAAAACACAGCGGATTAGAATAGTTAAAGGCCCAAATAGAGTCTAGTTTGGTCTTTTGATGGAAGAATTACAAATATTCAAGTGTTCGGTCGAAAAAGTAAAACCTGGATGGTGCAAAATCAATTGTTGAAATTAATTGATTTCAATTAGTTAATTGATTTCCTTGCGTCAGAATCCTGATTTTCTGAGAAAACATATTTGGAGAGTGGACAAAACAAACTACAGACACACAACAGGATGTAACAACACAATGCAGGAAAGGGATGAAGTCAAGTTAGAAAATAAAAGTGCAAAACATATTTTCTTGAAGGAAAATCCCCAAACAGTGCTTTGGGATACAGATGTTAAAATACCAGGTCCTTTGTACACAGCACTAATGTTTCAGTTCCTGTTCCTCCACAGAATCTGATATTATCACTTTAACCTGTAAATCTTTGACAGTTTGACGTTAATTCACCGAGACAAAGAAATTCTGCTCCGAGGCTGCAACTCGATCTTTTGTGGAGACTCGGTTCAGATGTAAACAACAAGAAGTGAATCCAGGCTTCTCACCTCTAAGGCGTCGTTGTCACAGTCTCCCTCCTCCGGACCTTTCCACGTCTCCTCGGTGATGCTGTTGACCAGGTCACAGAACCTGACGGAGGAAAAACCCCCGGTTAGTGACCCGCTCAGGAAACACTGTGAGAATCCCTGGAGATTAAAAGTTACACCGTGAACCTGCAAAGTGTTTTTAACTTCGACAGCTTCGGCATTTAAAGAGTTAAAATGTTCAGCTTCAAGCTCGTTTGTCAGGTTCGATTGTGAAGATTGAAGACCGAACAATAGCAGCAGGTTTCTGGTTTGAAAAGAATTGAATAAACCCGTAAAACATGAAATACAAACAAAGAAAATCTGAAGCTGTACTGCTTTGATGTAAGAATATACACATACATCTGTAATTATTATGATGATTTTGACGTTGACAGCTTCAGCAAGTGTTAAATTGTGTTAAACGTGTTCCTGCAGAAACCTGGAGAAATAATCAATCAAGATTCTAAAACTCTACAGCCCGAATGCTAAATTTAGCCCCATCACTCCCCCCCCCAATGCTCAGGTGGGCGGACACTTCTCGACATGTGTATGTTTGTGAACAATCTACATGTGTTGTCTCAGATCCACTGAGTCCATATTGTGATTGAGTGGCTTTGTTTACAAGCTTGTGTAGTGATCCAGAAGGGGTTAGAGGGTGTTTACATGCACACCTCCCACACACACAGACAAACACACACACACACACAGTTATTGACCTTTACCACTCCCACCGCACACAAGCTGTGAATCAGTCGCCTCGATACTCCGACACACACACACACACACACACACACACACAACATGCCTGCAGGTGTTCGCCGGTACACGTGTGTGTGCACATGTCAATCATTCTATTCGCACAATTAGACTTGATCCCTTCCACTTTGTAAGCGCACCTTCCAACACATACACACCACTGTCACTCCCAGTTCCCCTGTATGATGAAAAGGAGAGAGCAGCATCACACCACCACCAGCAGGCGTGACTCACTGACTCTCACACTCGGGGGGGGATAATGGAACAGGAAGTGCTCGGGAGCCTCGGATGTGAAAGTCACAAGTCGGAGGAGTCGGTGCTTCGCTGAGCACACAGACTGAAACACCCACCCCGGGGATTGAACCTACGACCTTCTGTTTCGCGGACGACCCACTACAATCAGTTTCTCATTCTTTATTGAGAATAAAGCAGATTTAAGTTATAAAGTTGTGAAATCTCTATAACTGATACTGTTTTTTGTTAGTAATGGAGGAAAACACTGTGTATTTTCTGTATTCTATATTTCCTTGTGTTTCTATTGTCTGTTTGCTACTCTGGTGTTGTCATCTGGTTTGCTGCCCTAACCCTAACACACATTCCCCCCCAATGGAGGAGCTGGACCGACCTCTTGCAGTGCATCTCTGTGCAGAAGTAGATCTGGAAGTCTTCGGCATTGTGCAGGACGTAGAGGAAGGCACTGCGCTCGTCGAACTTGCTGATGCTGAGGAGAGAGAGCAGAGGGAGAGAGAGCACAGTTAGCGATTTGGTGACCTCATCGACTCAGAGAGAGAGACGCCTTTCACCGGACTCATGGCGTCAGCCATCAAATGTCTGGGACCAGATAAAAGACGCCTGCACATCACAACACAAAGCCCGGTTCATGGATTTACACACAGAAGCAACATCGACACACAACCTGTGGATATTTAGTTTGGTCGTTTTGTGAGTTCCAGCTGCAGAACCAATTCATTTCTGGTCAGATTCTGCAGCTGCAACAAACACAAATATTAAAAATGAAAGGTAATGACGCTGACAGCTTCGACTCAACGACCAAATTCAAACTTTTATCCACTCGGCCCGGTTCTGCCGAGGCCGAGCAAGCCACCGGAGCGCCCTGTGCCGTGTGGCCGAGCTGCAATTGTGTCTCGCTGATTGTCTGCAGGCTGAGAGGAGAACGAGTCGTTCCCTAGCAACGCATGTGTGCACGGCTCGCTCTCTCTATGATCTGTCACTGAATTCCTCTGAGGGCCGAGGAGCAGCAGAGGCAGAACAAGACGCCGGCTGCACTGTGGTTCGGTCGGTTCGAGCTGTGTGAGGTGAAGTGATGGTAACACACACATCCGCTCGCTCGCTTGTGTTATTTATCTGCACATCAGGGGAGATTGTGTGTCTCTCGATGCTGATACAAATCCATGTCAGACCCTAATGAGACTCTTATACACACTTACATCCTATGATCAGAAGCTCCTGGACGGCTCATTCATAAATCTCATCATACAAGTATCTTAAAGCCTTTTCATTTTAATATGCATCTGTTATTTTTTGGATTTTGGAACGATAGAAACTCTTCATTCAAACAGGTAGTTTCACTGAGAGCATGATCTCTTATTCAAGACAGATGTCGTGCAGAATCCTGATAGTTGTGCGTTCATTATAGACAAATTAAATCAAATTTAAAGTGCTTATGTATAATATTCTTGCACAGAAGGACCTAGTTAGTTTTGTTTTAGGTTTAATTTGATAGTTTGTACAAATCTAAATACTCATATGTGCATGTTAACTGGATGTTGTGTATTGTTAACCGTTAATGTCTAATTCTGCTTCTTCTCTTTTAAAGTTTACTTTCAGATGCACTGCGACTGATGCATGCGACTTTAAATGCAACTTTAATGACAATTAAATTGAGGTTTTAACTTGTTTGATCTCAGGCAGAGGCGTTTATGCAACTTTTGCAAGGACAAAAAACGATTTTGAACATTCATCTGATTCTGTGGTTTGCACAGAAAAGAAGAATTCCCAATATAACCACCTGCAACACTAATTTCAAACCCTTCCCCCCGGTGGAGACACGTGTGAGGTTACTGTGACACCACTCAGCTGTAACCCGGGCAGAGTCAGTGAAGACAGGAGACACTGACCTGACACCTCGGACCGATGTGGCGCTGAAGTTCCACTCGTAAATCCCCTTGTTCTGCAGGAAGACAGATTGAAAAACAAATAAGATCATCACAGCTTCGGGGGGGGGAGATAAACCGAGACACTCGAGTGACTGATGGTCGCATCACAGCAGAAGCTCGATTCCCTAATTTGTTGAGGGACTCCACAGTAATAAAAAGACATTAGTGGTTTTATTGGAGCAGGAAAATAAATGAAAACATGAGGTCGGTGCTGCTGCTGTCGGAGGATCTGTTACTGGAGAGCAAAATATTCATCTGCTGCAAAAAATATGATACAACACAAGGAAATAATCAATAAATGCAAAAACAACTTCCTGAGTGGAAACAGGAAAAATCCTCATCCATCAAATGAACTTCTGCTGATAAATATGAAGCCATTTTTTGAGTTTATTTCATCACTTGACCTGATAGATGGTGTAACGCATCAGTATTGTTGCCGTGGTTACATTCAGCATCAGCTGAAGGACGCTCGGCTGCAGGTCACCCACCTTGTCGTCAGGGGCAACGTGCCAGATAGACACCGTGTTGTCGTCCACGTCTTTGTTGATGGACAAATACGAAGGCTGGTAGACTTTGGTGGGCTCTAGTATCAACACCTAGAGACGCAGAAGATTCATTTCAGTTAATCATTTTTTTGTAAAGCATGCAGGAGCGTTTCTGCTTGGCCTCGTGTCACTTACAGGAAACCGGACGGAGGAGACATCCTTCTTGGTCGCCTCCACCAGGAAGTCCATCCAGAAATCCACCAGCTCCTGCTTGGGGGCCGGCTGCTCCACACAGGGCTTCTTGAAGTGCTGATATATCAGGATGGTCTCCACCAGCGAGCGCAGGTACCTGAAAGCAGCCACAGGCACGAGGAGGGTTAAAGAGAAACACAACCCCAGCAGTGTCGGAAGACAAATCTGTGTTTAACCAAACGCACAAATCCAAGAAAAATCCAGACAACTTAATAGCTCGGGCTGAGGAAGACTCATAAACACAAATGATGCTACATGATTGTGTTTTCATGCTGGGAAAACATTTGTCTTTATGACATTAATGGAAACTTAAATAGTTTTTCACAGCACAAACACAAATAAAGAGCAGCAG